>CM045766.1:25399986-25835770 GCA_025200525.1 Camellia lanceoleosa | reverse complement strand
ATATTTGTTTTTTTTAAATAAGCGTTAACATGATCATATAATAATTTTTTAAAAATAATTAAAATCGATCACGTTACAAAATTTTGATTAACTTAATTTTTTGTATGGATGATAAACTCGATGAATTGTACAATATGAATAATTCAGATTATCGAAAAAGACTCAAGAAAAATCTCCACGGGGTCACTAGAGCACCCTATTGTGACTATGGTCACAGTAGGATCCCCCAATCCTTTTGAGGATGTGTATCATAACATTATACTACATACATATACCATATGTTTATATTAATTGCACTAAAAATGTGGTGGAATAATAATTTACCATATTGGTTCAAATTTCTGTACTTGTCTGTGGAATTTATCTTATAGATTTATTTAGAAGTTTTCTCTCATATTCTAGGATTTTCTTGGTATTAATTATGTGGTTTTATTGTAGTATCAAACATTAATAAAGGAAAAAAAAGGTGGTAGGATAATAATTCACAAATATAATTTATGTACAAAATTATTATATAGAATGATTAGATTTCTTGTAATTATTTCAAATCAACATAATCATTATTTTAGTTCATACTTTTAAAATTGTAACTCTTACATCATTTTGAATGATATATATCTTTTTTTATTACAAAAATTACGTTCATAGATCATTTTCGTAATCTAGTAATATGTGAGACTTACACTAGTCATTTCCTCACCAGTTTGGTCTATCATTTTCTCAATATTGGCATTAGCAGAATTTCGAAGAAATGGGTTTCATTTTTTAAGCTTCTTGCAAAGGGTCAAATTAAGTTAGTAAGGTTGGACTGAGTCGAGCACGTGCATGGCCTTCAGTTGAGCATAGGGGTGGCCTTGGGTCGAGCCATTGGGCCCCTGGGAGTGTGAGCAAGTAAGTCCTAAATTAGGCGCTAAGACTTAAGGCGAGGCACACTAAGGTCACTTTTGAATGCACCCAAAATAAGTAGTTTATTAATTTATTTAGGTTATATTATCTTTTTTATTTTTTTATACGTTTTGTAATAAATAAATAAAAATCAAAAAATAAGCAACACACAAAACAAACCTAACACAACCTTGCCTAAATCGGACCAAGTTCCTTACTTGGCAAGACTAATTACGGATCAAGCAAGACTTAGGTTGATATTGGCTAAGATTTATAAGTAGGCTAGATAAGGCTAGCCAATCTAGAGTCACAAGTCCTATGAAGCTTAGAGATTTTATGAGATTAGCTCGAGACCCTTCATTTACATGAGATAAAAAATTGCCTAACAGATTTTTACATAATAGAATATCAGTCCCCCTTGACTAGAGATGATCCAACTAGAGGGACACGCGAGATCACAGTTCTAAAAATTGGCCGTTATTACACGTGACAATGATATGTATTGAAAAATAGGATACCGCGACAGACATGTGCTCAGACACCGTTGAGATTGAAAATCGCAGCGACGGCTAAGTTTCTGCATCTGACGACGGGTCTCAGAATCGTTATTAAGTCGCGACGACGGCCGATACTCATCGATTCGGACCGACCGCACGGAAAGAAAAATTGAAAAAGCTGTGAAATGATTTTTAAAATTTCACCGCCGTGATACCTAGTTCTCGATACGTATCAATCAATACTGCCGATACCGATACTCATGAGATCGAGATACCAAGATGCTACCCAATACTACAATTTAGAACCATGCGTGAGATAGTTATCCTCAAATGGTTCTTGGAGCAAGAAAGGGAATTTATAAAAAGATATGCTTCGTTCTCTTGAGGGGAATACATACTCTAAACCCTTATTCTCTGCATTTCCTTGGTCTTTGCCTTCTCATTTTCATTCACCGACTTTATCATCAATAGGGCTTCTTCGGCCAAACACCTGGCTGAACAACAATAACGATGCACTCCAGTGTACAAACTACAGTTCTTGGATCGTTTTGGACAGTTCTCATTACCTATTAGAATCTCATTGTGTTTAGCACCCTTTTTTGGTACTTCATGAGCTAAGCAAAGTTGTTAATGTTAACCATCCATATATCGTTAGTCAAATTATTATACAAAGGTCCCTTGATTTTTGTTTTGATAAGTAATTGAATATGGAAAACTAAGATTATATTGTGCTAAGATAAAATTTGAATTCAAATATTTTGTTTGGTAAAAAAAATATCTCATTTAACAAAACCGTCTCATTTGATCTATCCACCACATATTTTTAGCAAAAAGGTCCATCAATTAGTAGAAGAGTTCACTAATTAGACGATTAAGATAATTCCAATAAAAACAGTTAAAGATATTTTTAAGAAACATATTGACAGGTGGCTTTAGATCATTCATGGGATATTCGTTAAAAGATGTCAACATTTGCTGCAGAAAGTGAAAAAAAAAAAAAAAAAAAAAGGCAAATTATGACATTAGTTCCTCTACTTTTATCCTTATATTATTATGGTTCTTATCATTTTATTTTGCTCAATTTTGATCATAAATTTATAATTTTATTTCAATTTAGTCTAATTGATTACAACTCTTAATGTTTTTTCATAATATATATATATATATATAAGTGGCATGTGTCATAATTTTGATCACAGAATTATGAACTTACTCAATTCAGTGTGTTAATCTCAACCAATTCAGTAATTATTTTTCATAAAAAACATTAACAACGTTATCAATTGAACTAAATTGATACAAAATCTAAAATGAATAGTCAAAATTAAGCCAATTGAAAGTGTAGAAACCAAATGACACAAATAATATAAAATGTAGGAACCATTGAAGTAATTTGCAAAAAAAAAAAAAAAAGTAAGAAGGAAAAAAAAAAAAAAAAAGTGTAGTAGCCAACAGGAGGAATCCATCTTTATGTATAGATAGTGCATTACTAGAAATTTAGACTAAAAATAACTTTAATTATAGTTGCTTATCTTAATCAATTGAAGCAAATGGCCCTTTTCTGTACCTTAACAAGAGACTAATCTTTTTCTTAAGGAACCCAATGAAGTGTTCCCACTAAGGTTTCCCACTCCCAACATTTGACCAATGGCCTGATATCAAAACCTCCTTTTACTTTTAAGAGACATGTTGCCCCCCATCAATAGAGACCACCATCATTTCTTAAATTTTGAAGATTTTCTTTAAAAAAGCTTTGCCTAAGTCTGCCCAGGAAGAATATATTAGCATTTTGATCCCCAAAAGTGCAAGCTTCTATCTGACAACCATGCTTTTTGAGAAAACAAAATCAAATAAAATTACAACAATGCTTTAGATCCAGTAAAAATAACTAAAAAAATAGTGTGAAAATAAAATATAGGGACTAAGTTCGTTTTCAGTGTTAACTTGATATATATTGTTAGATTTTTATTTTTTTATTTTTTTATATAGTAGTTTAGAATTTTTGGATAATATTGATGGATTAATATGATATCAAAACTCTATTAAAAAGGTCATAAGTTTAATTCATGTAACTCATTATCTCTGCATTATATGTGGATTTGTACATTACACCATATAAGAGTTATAGGGACCAAGGGTGTGTTTGGTTGGATTTTAGGAGATAAATATTCAAAAAATCTTTCGAAAGAGTTTAGAATTTTTTGATTTGTTTAGTTGTATATTTTGGAAATAGTTTTGGAGTGTGGAGTTTGAGATGATTTGATATTTTGTTATATTTGAGTAGATGTACAAGAGAGAAAAAAGGTGATTGAGAAGGAGAGAGGAGAGAGAAAAAATAATTTATTAATGTGTAGGAGATAGAAAGTGATTTCGGAAATTTTTTTCCAAAATCACTAAACCAAACAAAATTTTTAAAAAAATTCTCCAAAATTTATTTCTCAAAAACAAATCAAGCAAGGCCTTTTTTTTTTTTTTTTCTAAAAATATAAATTTTGTAGTAAAATATATTTAAGAACTAATTTCAATTGTCGCAAGGGTACTCTTGAAAATGTCGTCTCGAAAAGTCAAAAAATGAGATTTTAAAGACAATTTTGAAAATATCGCTAATAAATACACTTTTAAGAACAAAATAACTTGTCTTAAAAAGTTTATTTTTTTAGACAACTTTTAGTCTCAAAAGGTTAGTAATTTATTACTAAATATCTAATTTTATCGTTAAAAATAAAATAATCACGTTTTTTACAACGAAAATAGTTTATCCCTAAATTTTTGTCTCTCAAATCTTAATTTCTTGTAATGGTATGTGACGGGCAGTGTTAACTTTTGCATTTGAGAGGGCGTATTAATTTACTATATATTGTTTAATCAATTTCTTAACCGTTCAAGTTTTTTGACAATTAATTCTTAACGATGAATATAGTGGATATCATACTAATTTTAAATATGCATTATACATTTTATTTTTAGGCTGCCTTTAGAATTGCCTTTCCTTTTCCATAAAATTAAGACAAAGGGATTTTTTAACATAGCATCAAAATTCTAATTCCAATAGATCCTGAATTTATTCTCATGTCTTTCATTATCTTTGTCATTGCACACAATCTATTCTCTCATTGTTTACGACATATGTTTTCACATTTGTCATTGCACACGATCTATTCTCTCATTGTTTACAACATATGTTACCACATCTGAATGAGATTATTAATTTGATATATATTGTTGGATCTATGTACTAACCATTTAAATTCTTAGAACAGTAGGTGACTTGGCACTAAGTGTGACACATATCCCTTAATCAATAATGCTACATTCATCATATTTTTATGAAAAAATCTGTTAACCAAGATTTATTTATCCAAAAATTTTTGGGTGGATAATTGTGTGGTGGAGATTAATTTGTGTAGTGTGGCGTCCATGTGGGGTGTGGCGGAAATTAATTTCTACGTAATTTCTAAACTAATAAGGGTGGATTTGTAGTATTACTTTATTTTTATATCATATTAAGTTTATTTTGTCAACACAATATTTGTGTAATCTCATTCCTAATGTATAGCTCCAATGTAGTACTAAATACTAAACTAACACATATTAGTTGGTAAAAAATAGATTGTCATCTAAGAAGTATAGACATGTTGATATGCAAATTTTTAAAATATGTTGAACACGACATATGGAGAACACGCATAAAATATATAATTTTATATATTTATTATTTGTCATATATGAAGACAAATAACTATTAAATGTCATATATATGAATATTCAAGTGAAATTTTTTTTTAAAAAAAAGGTTTAAATTTTAAAGGAGGAGAATATATATAAATTTACATTATTTTTGTCTTATCATTTGATTCTAAGTAATTTTATTTAAACTTGTAATATATTTCATGTGTGTCTAAATGTTAAGAAGTGTCTAAATCTAATCTCGTTATGTTTTTAGAAGTGTCTATACTTCTTAGATTGTCATTATAATAGTATTCAATTTTAATATACACCATACACTGCATTTTCAAATCACTTTTAATTTTTTTTTTATTTTTTATTTTGTAACAATTGTATTTGAACCATAAATTTCGATAAAAATTTAAAAAATAAAAGAAAAAAATATAAATGAACTATATACGAACCATTCCAAATTTTTATTCAAAATCAAGATTGAAGCAGAATATATATTTTTTTTTAAATAAAAATAAAGTAAAAAAGAGATTTAGAGGGCGAAAAGGAAAAATTATTAATTGATTTAAGAGCATCACGTGATTATGCCTCTTATTAATTACAATTCACTATATCTCTTTATATTTTGTAATTACTCAATACAAATTTATAAATTTCATCCCTTTCATCAATAACAACATTGTTAAAGCATCATATGAGAATATTCCAAGATCATTCAATAACTTGTCGAGAAAAAGAGCGAGAGGTATACTGACCCGGCCAGAATGAACCGGTCGGACAATAGCCTGACCAAAACAGGTGGGTGAGAATCGATTGTAACCTGCGACGGTTGATTCACTTTTGGGGGTCAAATTAAGATTTGGTTTGCCACGGGAGAATCTTTTTCTTTCTTGCTTCCTACTACTATTATTTTCTCTCTTCTTTTCCTCCTCTTTCACTTTCTCCTTCCTGAAAAATATTTCTGACTTGCCAAAAAAAAATAATAATAATTTACAATTTGATTAACTTTAAGATAATATGATAAGTGTCAATTTTTAATTAATTATATATATAATAATATAAAACTTATCTTTATTATCATATCATTATGAATAAATTTATGAATCTAAAATATCAGTCTTTTAACATTACTAATCTCTCTTTGTCTAGAATAGAACCCAGTACATATCTGAATTGACCAGCTTAGACTCACCCTACCACTTTCTTTCTCTTTCTAAATGCACTTGATGAGTTTTGTGATAAGTATTGTAATCTTTGAAAACAAAAAAGAAAACATAAAATGAAGACGGGGGAAAACAAATGATTTCCTTTTCTTTTCCTCGACCTTCCACTTTCGTTTGGATTTTGTTCCCAAAGAAGAGGTTTGATAAAAGTTCAATAAATTTTTCAGTCTTAATATAATTATATTAATTTTCATTTAATAAAGTTACTAAAAATATGGGAGTTAACTAGCTACTACAAGTTATTACATTACTATATTTATTTTTTTGCACGTCTTACACGTCTATGCCTACATGTATAAAAAAATATTATATGTTAAGAAAATATTTGGTAAAATATTCAAAGTTTAACTTTAGAGTAGTGTTATTAGTATCTCATGAATTATTTTAGATCCTTATTTCTTTGGACACCCACTTATAAATTTTGAAACTCTTGAAAAAAATTTCTCAAATAATACCAAAATTATCCTTAAACATTCCACCCGTAAGTTGAATGCATACCCCCCCACACCCCCATACTCCCAAAAAAACATATCTTCCAAAAAACCCTAACAAAACCCACTAAAAAGAAGAAGAATTTCATCCTTTTCAAAACCCACGAAGAAGAAAAAGAATACTGTCTTTGTTGGTTTAACTATTGTTACAGCTGGCATGCCCTCTCTCACTCTCTCTCTCTCTCTCTCTCTCTCTCTCATTGTTTCTTCAAAACTAAAACTATAGAACTTGAAAAAATAAATTGCGAGTGTTAAGAATTTTAATCGTTTAAAGTGTTAACAAATTTTCATGTTCGGACCTGTATTTCCGAACAAATAATCTATATTCGGGAATGTGTTCTCGAACAAATAAGTAATGTTCGGACATGTATTCCCGAACTTGAAAAAATGAAAACTTTTACAAGCGTTAACAATTTAAACCATTCAATGTGTTAAAAGAATTTCACGTTCGAAACTGCATTCCTGAACAATACTTATTTGTTTGGGAACATATTTCCAAACAAATAAGTAATATTCGGGCTTGTATTCCCGAACTTGAAAAAATGAAAACTTCTGAAAGCGTTAACAATTTTAATCGTTCAATGTGCTAAGAAATTTCCATGTTTAGACCATTCAATGTAGGTAATTAAATGGTTGCCATTGGTATCGTCGGAATATTACCGCCAAATGATTTTCAAGATTTTGAGGATGGGTAGGTTTTGAAGGTGAGATTTGGGAAAGATGGATGGGTGGTCATGGAGGTGGGTGCTCTCATATACCCTAATTCATGATGTAGTGGGTGTATAGGTTTAATTGTGAGATGAAGTGTCTCAAAATTAATGATGTCTTTTATAGTAATTTTATTTGAGGTTATTGTTGTAATTAAAAAAAAAAACTAAAAATTAGGGGATCAAAAATAATTTATGGAGTGCTAATAGCAGCGTTCTAAATTTATGGTATAAATTTAGACTTCTCTTTGGTTCATAATTTAGATTGAAGGGTGATGTTGGCTTCAATGTGAGCCCATCACAAGTCTAATTTGATAATTCAAACTATTTATTTATATGTTTGTTGAGAATATTATTCGTGCAAAAATTCAAATTGATCGAATATCAGTAATCACATAATCAAATTACAAAATAACACAAAAAATGAATCACAAGTACGATTTTAGAAAAACATGTTTTATTTTGGTGAGGTATGATTTCATGATCCAATCACATAGTGTATATTCAGTAAATTTATTTTTTTCATAAATAATATTCTCGGTGAACCTTATAAGATGAATGGTTTAAATTATCAAGGTGAACCTATGATAGGCCCACAATGAAGCCAACAAGACCATTCAGTCCAAATAATTGACGCGAGATAAGGTAAGTTCTAGATTTAAACTTGGTCTGGTATTGGTCACACTCAAAGTAAATTTGATTCATATGTTTTAAATTTTTAAAATTATTTTTGTCAGTATTATAATAAATGGTACATATAAAGCAAAAAGGATAGCATTTGACGAGTATGGGATATCTGATCAATTTCAGGTAATAGATAAAATATTTTCTTGTTTTTCTGTTGTTTTTTTAATTAATTAATTAATTTATTTATTTATTTATTTTGTATTTTAGAAGTTATTAAAAATATAAATGGTAAATCATAAATACACTTTATGAGATTTGCTTAAAATACGGATTGCGCCTTATAGTTCTGAAAATTACATCTTGTCCTTTCAAATTTCTAGTCGCATAACACAATGACCTATTTTATTAATAAATCATTAACTTAATTAATAATTTTTAATGTTACTAGAAATATATTTGAATTAAAAATTCAAGTAATTTTATTATTGTATAAAAAATAATTAGAAATTTTATTTTTTTATTAAAATTTTATTAAATAAAAAATTTTAACAAAAAAATATTTATAATTTTTAAAATTATAAGAAATATCTCCTATTTTAAATAAATCATAAAAAATTTATCCAAACATTCATTTAAATCTATACTTACTATATATATAACCAAATGTCGTTGTTTTGTCAAAAGCCTCCAAATATTTATTCCTAAATTCTCATAATTTTAAAACTCTCTTTCTTACATAACAATCTTCTTTGATTGCCTTTCATGTTTTCTATTTTTCTACATTTACTATTTGTTTGATTAATTAAAATGTTTCATTGCTTATTGATAAAGATTTGAATTTCAAAATTCCTCCATATAGATAAACGTATGAAAACTAAAAACTAATTTTTGAAAATTAATTTTATAGTCTATAGGTAAAGATAAAAATTAAATAATTAATTTTAAAAAATTAATTTCATAACTTATAGATGATTTAAAATTTCTTCCCATAAATAAACACATAAAAGTTGAAAAATAAATTATGAAAATTAATTTCATGGCCCACAAATAAAGATAAAGATTAAATAATTATTTTTTTTAAATAAAAAAAAACAAAATTACTCCTTTTTTCCCCTTCATTTTGTACTTTAATTAATTTCATTATAGATAAACATATAAAAATTCATAAATAATTTATGAAAATTTATTTCATGACCTATAGATAAAGATAAAAATTAAAAAATATTTTTAAAAATTAATTTCATGACTTATAGATAAATAAGCATATAAAAATTGATAAATAATTTATAAAGATTAATTTCGTGGTCTACATATTAAAATAAAGATTAAATAATTGATTTACTAAAATTAAAATAATAAAATTTAGATAAATTTATGATTTGTTAATCTATATATCTATCAAAAACATATATATCTAAATCTTTATTTTGATTTACTCATATTTTTTTCTCCTTTTATCACATATTATCTTCTTTTTTTTTTTATCTTATGAAATGCCCTTATCTATAACTTCTTATCTCTTCTTAAATTCTTAACTTTCTCTTAATAATTTTTATTATTCGTTATTATCTACAAAGTGATAAAGATCAAAAAAATAAAAATAAAAAATTTCTCTGAATGAGAATTAATAATAAAATAATAAAGGTTGCATGGGAGAAGGCAGTACAAAAATCTCACAAAATCAATTTTCATCACTATATTTATCCAAGGTAATAATTTGATATTTTTTCTATTAGTTATTAAAATAGTTTGCATTAGATCATTTTTATTTTTTATTTTTTTAAGACTGTCATTCGTTATAATATTTCTTCAATCCCATCTCTAAATTCTCTCTTTAAAATTTTTGTTTTTTCAATAATAAAGTTTAGAATCAATTTCTTATCAAATTTCTTTTCTTGGTTCTTATTTTATTGAAGAATCGAGACGAATAAAACTTTCATATGACATGCGAAATTAATGAATATAATACAAAGATGGTAGGAAAGTACTAGATATTTATCAATATCTCTATGTTATTATTAGTTGATTTGCTAGATTATACTATTAATTTAGAGCCCATATGATTTAATTCATTGTCCATGACTTTAATTATATTCGACCATTTTTTCGTTGAGTAACCTATATAATTTGTTTTTTGGTATATAATGATTAAAGCTATCATTTATTATATTTCTTCAAGTACAATTCAAATAATTTTTCATCATTTTTTTATAAATAAAATGGATTAAAACTATTTTCTTATATAATTTTTATAATCCTACGAAATTCTTCTCTTGATTATGCAAGTATTATTCAAACTATGGAGAAGGATTTAGATTTTGATATGATATGTGTGTGTCATTGATAGATGAGATCAAAGATAGAGAGTTACTAATATGATCAATTAATGATTTGTTTGAAAAGTTCTTTTTATGAGCAAGTAACAAACTTAGATTAAATTTTTTTAAAAATTAGGATAAATTACAAACACATCCCCTAAGGTTTACTTTAATTATAAATTACCTCATATAGTTTTAGAAATTACATTATGCTCCCTTAAGGTTTTTAATTTCGTAACAAATAGGTCTTTTTATTAATAAATCATCAAGTTAATTAACAGTTTTTAATAATGTTAAAATTTTTATTGCAATTAATAATTCATATAATTTTCTTATTATATAGGCGAACAATTAGAAATTTCATTTTTTTTAATAGAAATTTCATTTTTTCAATTAATTCTGTTAAATAAAAAATTCTGACATGAAGGTATTAGTCACAACCCGCTCCCCGAATCTAAGGATTAAGTATCGTGATGGCTAATAACTGACGTTACCTCTAGCCAATTTATAAACAAATCAATAAACGGGAGCGGAAGTAATATTTAAATAAGGGTACCAAAATAATCATCGGAGTTTCTATTTTTATTACAAAATTATATTGACTAAAAAGGCCAATATTTACATATAAAAATATCAATAAAAGTGTTCTGTGTGTCTATTCCGTAGCCCCGCATCTAAGACTTTCTAAAAGCTATTTCTAAATTGCACTGTTTCCTGAAAATTGGTAAACAACTATAAGTACATAGCAGAGTGAGAAATATTATACCAAGAGTATAAGAGACAAGAAATAACCATCGATAGTTAGTTAGGCCAAAACATTTACATAACTCAATTTAGTGAATAAATTATTTGAGTAACAAAAACTGAAATACAGAAAGTATGTAAATATATAATCATAACCACGGTACCGAACAGAACAGAACAGTGGTCACAGAAATGACAGTTAGAACAGAGGTACGGATTCAAGAGGTGGCTCATATAGATTCTAGAGGTGGCTCTCACAATAGTGTAGCACTTAGCTCCGCATAGTATTTTGGTCCGCACAGAACAGAGGCACAGATTCAAGAGGTGGCTCGTACGAATTCTAGAGGTGGCTCCCACAATAGTGTAGTACTTTGCTCTATACAGCACTTTGATCCGCACAGAAGACTACAAAGTGGTCAAATAGAGGCCAATGGTTATTTAAGTCCCCTAAGGCGTGAGACTCTCGTGGTAGTACGTACAAAACATAATTGTATATAAGGTCATAGTCAAATATTCTTAAAATATAAAACAAACATATCCATGGATTTCCTTTTAACAAATAGGATTTAGAAAATAATTCACGTAACCGAAATAATAATATAGTTTATAATAATTTATAAAACATAACTTGTATAACATAGATTATGGTAAGTTAAAATATACGTAAAATATATTTTGGTAACTCAAGATATAATATAACTCACCTTAACTTTAATATCTCACTCTTTCTTTCTACTATCACAAATCCTCTCTACTTCTATTATTTTTTCTTTCTTTCTATCTTTTCTTTCTTTCTTCTTTCTTTTCTTTCTTTCCTTCTTTTTCCTTTCTTTCTTCGGATCACCTCTCCCTATTTATAGTGAGATGAACGCAACACCAGGCCGAATCCCTCTCCAGATTCAATCACAGATTCGATTAGATTTATAGTTATCTATTAATAAATATTTACGATAATTACACTTTGACCTAATTTTTTAATATAATTATATAAATAAACTAATTTCTAATTAAATTATACTTTGTCGTATATTCACAGAAAATTAATTATTTATTTTACTACCACACCCATTATTATTATTATTATTTATATTTTAACCCTTAAACTTTTAATAATTATATTGTTTTACAAAATTATACATAATAATATATAATAAATTATATATTTTTTTCGAGATTAAATAATATTAGTACAAATTCTACAGAATAATTAAAAATCTTGATTGTTACAATCTTCTGTTCTTTTAAAATTTCGTCCTCGAAATTTGTCATATGTAAGCTATCTGCTCCGCACTATGATAAATATATATTAGATGATTAATCTGATAGAAAATAGTACCTCAAAAATTTTTTTACCAAAAATAACTCACTGTCTAGTTGTCAAAAATTATTTTGGGCCAAAATAAGAAATAAGGAGCGACTTTAAAAACTTTCATTCGTTTTGTTTACGAAAAAAATAAATAAAAATGAGAACACAACGACAGAATTATATGCAAGAATTGAAAATTTTGAGATGAATTTTTCATTGATGGGAAATAGTTTCAAAATTAGTATCTTTATAAATTAAACCCACTTTTAAAAAATATCAAAATAATTTTTTTTTTAATACTGAACTGAAAATTATATGTATGTAATTATATTATAATTTTGGTGGGTGTTTGAGCCTGACATCCTTCTTGTCTTGTCTTTCTTTTACTATAACAAATATAAATTATATCTAATATCCTTTACAAATTAGGCACACTAAAAAAAATATTTATTATATATAATCATATAAAATTATAATATAATTAAATCGACTAACAAAATGTAATATGTATGTATTAATTACCTGTTATCCTACTTAAATGTGCGTGTGTCGTATGCTCCAATGATATTTTTAAAATAAAAAAAAAAAACCATTACTCTGATACCATTTGTCACAACCCGCTCCCCGTACCCAAGGGTTAAGTATCGTAATGGCCAGTAACTGACATTACCTCCGGCCAATTCATAAACAAATCAATAAACGCGAGAAGAAATAATATTTAAATAAGGGTACCAAAATAATCATCGGAGTTTCTATTTTTATTACAAAATTATATTGACCAAAAAGGCCGATATTTACATATAAAAATATCAATAAAGTGTTCTGTGTGTTTATTCCGTAGCCCCGCGTCTAAGACTTTTCAAAAACTATTTCTGAATTGTATTGTTTCTTGAAAATTAGTAAACAACTATAAGCACATGGCAGAGTGAGAAATATTATACCAAAAGTATAAGGGACACGAAATAACCATCGATAGTTAGTTAGACCAAAACATTTACATAACTTAATTTGGTGAATAAATCATTTGAGTAACATAAACTAAAATACAGAAAGTATGTAAATATATAACCATAACCATGGTACGAATTGCAGAATCAGGCGAGGTCACGTAAGTAATGAACAGAATGGATTCAAGAGGTGGCTCGTACGGATTCTAGAGGTGGCTCCTACAATAGTGTAGTACTTTAGTCTGCACAGAACAGAGGTACGGATTCAACAGGTGGCTCATACGGATTCTAGAGGTGACTCCCATAATAGTGTAGCACTTAGCTCCACACAGCACTTTAGTCCGCACAGAACAGATGTCAATGGATCCATGACAAACAGAAGACCACAAAGTGGTCAAACAAAGGCCAATGGTTATTTAAGTCCCCCAATGCGTGGGACTCTCGTGTTAGTACGTACAAAACATAATTGTATATAAAGTCATAGTCAAATATTCTTAAAATATAAAACAAACATATCCATGAATTTCATTTTAACAAATAGGGTTCAGAAAATAATCCACGTAACCGAAATAATAATATAGTTTATAATAATTTATAAAACATAACTTGTATAACATAGATTACGGTAAGTTAAAATATACGTAAAATATATTTTGGTAACTCAAGATATAATATAACTCACTTTAACTTTAATATCTCACTCTTTCTTTCTACTATTACAAACCCTTTCTACTTCTATTATTTTTTCTTCCTTTTTCCTTTCTTTCTATCTTTTCTTTCTTTCTTCTTTCTTTTCTTTCTTTCCCACTTTTTCCTTTCTTTCTTCTCTCCCTATTTATAGAGAGATGAACGCAACACACTGGCCAGGCCGAATCCTCTCCGATTCAATCACAGATTCGATTAGATTTATAGTTATTTATTAATAAATATTTACGATAATTACACTTTAATACACTTTTTTAATATAATTATATAAATTAATTAATTTTTAATTAAATTATACTTTATCGTATATTTATAGAAAATTAATTATTTATTTTACTACCACACCCATTATTATTATTATTATTATTATTATTATTTTAACCATTAAACTTTTAATAATTATATTGTTTTACAAAATTACACATAATAATATATTATAAATTATATATTTTCCGAACTGAGATTAAATAATATTTGTATAAATTTTACAGAATAATTAAAAATCTGGGTTGTTACCGTATTTGTAATTTTTCAAACCACATGGAACAATTCGTATTTTAAACAAATCTCAAGAGTATATTTGTAATTTACTCTAAAAACTACTTATAAATTATAATTAAAAGTTGATATTTATTCATAATTTGATTCCACAATAATAATGTACACCAGTAATTTAAAAGTTCAAGTAAATTTATCATAACTTTTCTGAGTTTATAGAATTTCTCTCTTTTAATATTTTGTTTAGTTTGATACAAATTATTTATGTTATCAAATGATTGTGATACTATTATTCCCAACAATACTTATAATTAATAATTTTTTATGTATATCAAATTTTATTATGAAATTTTGTGAATTAATTATTGCCGACCTAACATCATGACCCATTACTATTAAAATATAATTTAAAATTAAAATAATTTATTTATCACATAAAATATATATAATCTATTTTTGCGTCCGCCGCACGAGTTACTGCTGGGGAGTCTGTACGAGAATGGGTTAACACGACATGTGAAGACACATGGCCTACCAACAGCCATGGTGAAATTTCATGCGTAAATTAAGCAAAACGCTCGTTTGACCTAAGAGTACCGACATAAAATATTCATAAAAAAAATTAAAAAAAATTAAAAAATTAATAACATAAAATATCATATCTAAAGTATAATTATTTTATTTTTTCTCTTTTAAAAATTAAAAAAATTAAAAAAAAACATCACAAACAAAATATTTTAACCCCAAACTAAAATAACTAAAAAGTTAAAAGCTCAATAAAACAATCACTATCCCAAACGAATCCAAAACCTACTTTACGCTCAAGTACTTCACCTTTTTATGATTAAAATATATTCAAAAAAGGTTTATGTAATTTTGAATCAAATTAGACCATCTCAAAAGCTTCATCAAACCCAGCATCAAATTTAAAATTTAGTGAAAATAGTACTGTTCACGGCTCCAACGCTTCATCAAACCCAGCATCAGATTGAGTTTTCATCAAATAATTCATCAAACTGAGTACAGCCAAAGCATTTCACCAAATTATCGTTCTCGATCATTGGGGATATCAACCGGGTCACCCGGTTGCTGTCTTGGTTAACCAACCTATTGTCGGAGAAAGGTTCAAGCAGTTTAAAAAAGGTTCAAAAAAAAAAAAAAAAAAAATTCTCACACCGGTCGACCAACCGGTTGTCCCGGAAAAAGGTTCAGACAGTTCAAGAAAAGGTTCAAACAATTTAAAAAAAAAAAAAATTTTCTAATCCAGAGGTCATTTCACCGGTTGTCCCTGAAGCATATTAGCTGAATTTGGTGAAGCATTGGAGCAGTTGGCATCAAATTTGATAAAATGGATCATTTTTTACTCAGATTTGGTGAAAAATCTGAGTCACGGTTGGAGATGCTCTTACAACTATCAACTCTATTATTAAGGGGTGGTTTGGAATGATTTAAATAAGTATATTTTTTGACTTTTTATAAAATATGGGTTAGGTATGGGTTAGGTTTAAAGTGATGTGTTAGAGAGGTAATGTAACTTAAATAAGATGATGTGACTTAAATAGGATAATGACTTTTTGACTTTTTTAGATCATGCCAAACAAGGCCTAAATGTAGAGGTGAAATAATTTTAATACTCTCAAACTCTTAAGTGTCGTTTGGTAACATTTACGTTTTCAGTTTTCGATTTATATTTACAAAAATTTTAAAAACTCAAATAAAAACTTATTTAATAAATTTTTGATTTATAAATCAATGGTCTCAATTTATAAATTTGGCTAAAAAATGTAAACTTAAAAAATGTGTTTCCGTTTTGAGTTTTGAGTTTTTTTTTTTTACCACCCAACACTAACCACCACCCATCATCATTTTCCACAACCGTCTTCTGCCACCACCATCCACCTCCCACCACCACCTTGCCACCACCACCACCACCACCACCCACCACCTGCCACCACCACCCACCAGCCAGCCACCATCACCACCACCCACCTGCCACACCACTCCACCACCACCACCACCACCACCACCCACCACCCACCACCACCACCACCACCACCACCACCCACCACCACCACCCACCACCACCACCACCCACCACCACCACCACCACCACCACCATCACCCACCACCCACCACGCCACCACCACCATCACCACCCACCTACCACCACCATCCACCCACCACCGCCACCACCACACCCACCACCACCACCACCACCATCACCCACCACCACCACCACCACCACCACCCACCACCGCCACCACCACCACCACCACTATCACCACCACCCACCGCCACCATCACTCACCACCCACCGCCACCACCACCACCTACCATTCGCCACCACCCCGGCCACCACCCACCCACCCACCCACCACCACCACCACCACCCACTCGCCACCACTCATCACTCACCATCGCCACCACCCACTCGCCACCCACCTACCCACCACCACCATTATTAACCACCCACCGCCACCACCACCACCCACCCATCACTGCCACCATTTTTCACCACTTCATACTTTCCACCGCCATCTTCACCACCACCACCCACCACCCGCCACTTGCCCATTTCACCACCGCCTTTTATATTTTTAATTTTTTTTAAACATTTTGTCTAAACCAAACACGATTGTAGTTTATGTTTTTCTAAAAATAAACAAAAACCAATTTATAAAAATTTTGTAAATATAAACTGAAAACGTAAACGTTATCAAACAGGCCCATAACTATTTATTATAGGATTGAACTTCTCTTATATTGGTCATCTCAACTTGAAGAGAGTATTTGGGTTTGCTAGGCCCATTTTGAGACTGATTTAGGTGATCTAAACCGTTCACCTTTTAAGATACATTGAGTAGAACATCCGTACATAAATCAAGATAATCAAATATCGGCAATTATATGTTCGAATCAAATTTGTATTATAAAAAATGAATAATTATTCTCGAAATTATATTTATCGTTCATTTTTTAAAATAAATACAATTCAAAGATATAGTTGTTGATGTTCAATCATATTGATTTTTTACATGAACATTTCACTAGCGAGTCCTAACCAAAATCGGTTTCAAAATAGGCCTAGTAAATCTAAACACTTTCTCAAATTGAAATAACAATTCGAGAGAAACAAAACCCTTTATTGTAATATATACACATATTATCTAGCTAACACATTTTAACTTATTTTAACATCTCTATTAAAACATTCATGCACTTGCAAAATTAAAACACACTTTAGAACACAACTTTTATTCACGTTTAAACTTAAGACAATCTTTAATACACAATTTTAGCATCTCTATTGGAGATATCCAATAGCTTTGTCCCAGTAATGGCCCATTTTTCTTTTTCTTTTTTTTTCATTTTGATAACTAGGTATTCTATTTACTTAGACTGATTAATTTAGGAGATCAATCTCACACCATCTACTAGTGGGGTCTAATTAAAGTCGAGACAAAATCCTGTTTCAATTGATCCCAAGAAATTTCGAAACTAAGATCAGTAATGGCCTGTGTGATCAGTAATAGCCTCTGATATCATGCACTGCTCTTACTTTTGTATAAAAATTAATATTTTGTAAAAATATGAAATTATAATTTTAAACATTTCTAACTAGGGAAAGAAGAATAGAACAAGAGAACAGAAACCCAGCAACAAGACTTGAAACTCAAACCTTTAAAGAAACCCAACATTGGTAGGATGTGCCAATAAAACGGTTTAGGTCAAACCCAATGCTCCCCAAAGTGATTGATCCCACATCACATACTTCCTCCCACATGAGTTGTATAGAAGATTCAATCCAGAAATGTAATCCAAAAATACTGTGACAATAGTAGGTTTTTGTAGGTGTAGCGACTGAGTTGACCCAGCGATTAAAAGTGATCATTTGATAGTTTTAGGATATTGTTGTACATCACTTATCAATTAACACTTGTCAAATAATTATCAAAATCCTAACAAAAAGTAATAAGATTCACAAATTTAGCCAATGAATATCAAGTTAGTGCACATATGAATTTGCTCCAATTCAATTTTCAGTAATCAGGGGCCTTTGTTTGACCCCAACATCCCTTTCTCCTCCTCCTCATGCTAGGTTGAAGTGGTAATTTCCAATACACGGTGCATCACTAATATATATATATATTTGTTGAAGAATTTGTAAATCTCCCTTTGGTTAGGTTAGTTAAGCTACATGATATAAACTATGATTTGTACTTCTAAAATATCAATTCTATTATATGAAAGGAAGGCCTATGGTAAGTGGCGGAGCGACATAAGGGCCAAGGGGTCACATGCCGCCTGACTTTTCAAATTTATTTATTTATTTCTTTTTTTCGGTGAGGTCTTGCTTACACACAGTGCCCTTCCTATACATAATAGGCAACCCTCTCAATTTAACCAAACACACTGACACACCATAGGCACCCATGGTTTTTTTTTTTTTTTCTTTTGAATCCCAATCCCAACTAGACATTGATTCACAACTTTTTTTAGGATAAGTGCACACAACTCCAATTACGGCAAGGCTAAAACCCTAAAACCCTAAAAATATATGAAATTTATTATTTTTTTTATTTATTCATAATACTTGTTAAGTGTCTTCATATTTTCTTTGTCTTCTTTGTCTCCCTTTGTTACTTTGCAATTTACCGACTCGTGATTCTCCAGATTAGGATCACACAACACAGATTTGGGACCACACTACAACATTGGTATATTCTCTTCATTGTTTACAGGTGACTTTATTTATTATTTTTACTTTTAAATAAAAATTATGAGTATTAATTTACAGTTATTTGTTAAGTTTTGATTTGTAAAAAAAATTTATTTGTTATTATTTATGTTAAAATAAGAGATTTTGATATGCTAAAATTATGAACCTTAATTGGTGGTGTTTATATTAAAATTAGGGATTTTGGTTTGTTGTTTGTGCTAAAATTAGGGATTTGATTTGTGCTAAAATTAAAAATATTAATTTGCATTGATTAATATTTAAAATAGGGATTTTGATTTGTTATAATTTGTGCTAAAATTAGAAATTTTGATTTGTTGCGATTTGTGCTAAATTTAAATTTTTTGATTTCAAAAGATGAAAACTCGTCGGGTCCAATTGTAAAAATTTAAAATTAAAAACTTTTGTAATGAATTTTAATTTTTAATATTTAATATTAGCTCGAAAAATTATTATTATGTTATTGTTATTGATTGGGGAAGAAAAATTTTGAGATTATAATTAAAAGGTGTCCCCTATATTAAATTCCTGATTCTGCCACTGACTATTGTAGTGTTGACACTTTTTGTCTCATATTTTTAGCTTTTTCAAAATATCCCTACATTTGGAGTTTTTGTAAAAATTATTTAGAAAGGGGGATAAGATTCGAACCCATAACGATTTTTACCATTTGAGCAACACATGCTAAACGAGTATGTTTTTTTGTCATTATTCTTATAATGTTATTTTTTTTAAGTTGCATACGCATTGCGTGTTCGAACTGCTAGTGTATATTATACACTTTCTTTTCCTTTTTTTCCTTAAAAATTCAAAGTCCAAACATAACTTAAGTAAAGAACAAGTTTTGCCATTTTCATTTCAATTTTTTTTTTTTTTTTAATCGGCGAAAGTCAGCTATTAATTGTTAGATTAGCACCTATGAGAGTTAGTCTCTCCACCCTTGTAATTTGCAAAGCACGGAGTCCTTATCTTCTAATTCAACTTTCCCTAAGCACGAAGTCCTTTTTTTTTTTTTCTTTTTTTTACCTTCTAAAAAAAAAAAAAACTTTCCCTAAGAATAGTTGAACCCATGATGTTCTCTTTCAGATTAAACTCTTAGAAAAGTCATGGTGGCTAATTTTCATTTCAAAAGTTTATGTACACGCAATGAATCTCAAAATCAATTACAAAAAATATACGCAGAGTGAAATGATTCAAAATGTTTCTTTATAATGGGCTCCATTATCTGATGTACATGACCAACCATTTTTTTTTTTTTTTAAATAATAATTATGTGACCGGTTTTGTATTCGTAGACTTACCTTCTATTTTCCCTTGCTCAAATAGGTTCGTGATCATTGTCTCTTTCATTGATACTACTTTTCCATTCAAGTGATAGAAAAACAAACAAATAACAATTCCCAAAGCCCTATATCTCTACACCTTTGATAAATGAATTGAAATGATACCCTTTGAGAGATATTTGAAATAAGCATGGCATCTTCCTCCTTTCGGAAGATCCTGCTAGCTTTTTGTGGTTTGGCTCTTTTCCTCTTTCAACCTTCTAGTGTATAGACACACTACTAGGCCTATTCTTTTTTTCATTTGCTTTTTTGCTTGGAACCTTTGGCACTTAAAAGTGATTCCAACCACCCCACCTCATTGAGAGCCAAAATCCATAGATATTTGGTGAAACAATGAGTCTATCGATACAGAACTACTCACATAAGATAATTATGATTATGATGGGATTTGTTATAACAAAAATAATTCTATTTAGATTATTTTATGTATGTTTGATGTGATTGATTCTATATCCATAGTTTTATTATTGGTGAAAACCGTTTCAAATTATGTTTTTATTAAGTAAATTACACCAACTTTCCTGGAGATTTAATTAGGACAAATTATACAAGTAGTTCTTATATTTTATCTCTTGTGTTATTTTAATCCTTACATTTTCAATTGACTCAATTTTGACTATTAATTTTAGATTTTCAGTTTGATCTAATTAATAATATCGTTAGTGCTTTTTAAGGAAAGTTATCACTAAATTGGTTGAGGTTAACTAACTGAATTGAGTAAGTTTATAATTTTGCCCTTAAAAATATGATATATGACACTTATATGCGCATTTTTCATTAAAAAAAAATACTAAAATTTGTAATCAGCTAAACTAAATTAAGACAAAATCATAAATCTAGGATCAAAATCAAGCCAATTGAAAGTAAAGTGACTAAAATGACATAAGGGATAAAGTATAGGGACTACCGTCGTAATTTGCCCATTTGATTAACATACAACACATAATTATGTTGAATTCCATTACGTTACATTTATGTGCGTATTTTCTATAAAAAAAAAAATACTAAAAGTTGTAATCAATTAGACTAAATTAAGACAAAATCATAAATCTAGAATCAAAATTGAGCCAATTAAAAGTAAAGTGACTAAAACAACACAAGGAATAAACTACATGGACTACTGTCATAATTTGTCCATTTGATTAACATACAACACATAATTATATTGAATTCCATTAAAGTTTTAAGTCACATAATTATATTGAATTCCAAATTGTAAGGCTTTTGAAGAATTTTTTGGCTTTTTGACAAAAAGTGTATTGCTTATTTGAACCCATAACAACATTACATTCAACCCATAATCATCTTCTCTCACATCAAAAAGTCAAAAAAGTCAAAAGTCTTCCTAAACAAGCTTTGCTGATCAAAAAAAAAGTCAAACCCCAAACGGAGGCTTAGTCTCAACAACTTGTTAGGCATATGAATAAAAAAATAGGTTGTCATTTCCTTTTTACATTTTGAAATGTATATTTTTTCTTGTGCCTTCATAACAAGTGCATTAGTTCTAGTCTCTTAGCCTTACTAAGGAGTAGTTGAAAGTATACCAAAACTATGAAACTTACTGTACTTCATCAAAATCTTAAAGGAAGTTAATGTAATTTACCTTTCTTTAAAGAGAGAATTACATTAACATTGTGTCAGCGGAACTTATTTACCAAAAAATGAAAAATATTACAAATATTAATAATTAATAATATCATTATTATTTATTAATTTGTAAATAAATTTCACTAACACCACTATTAAGTAATTGTCTGCTCTTTAAAAGAGTCCACCGAAGTAAATTTTTTTTTTTTTTTTTGGGACAACGAATGTTAATATATTTGTAAAGTTAAGTTACAACTTTAAAGGATCACTACTGATTTATCAATTTAAACTCCAGACTTTTCATTCACAGCACCCTAAAGCGCGCCGACAAAAGTGGTCCAACCTGATTAGATAGGTTCATGTAAATTGCACTTTCGTGTTCAATAATCTCAATTTATTAAACGATCAATCGATTATTATGATCGCCATCACACGACCCACCCACCAAAGATTAGATTGATTCATGCAAGTCTGAATGCTTTTCTTTTACCCTTTCCGATTGATAAATAATGGAGATATAACATTAAATTCAAATTTTGATTTTTTATAGGAATATGAGCATGGTTAATGAAATTTAGTAAGAATGATAAATTATTATTTTAAAGAATTTTTTATTTTATTTTTACTCCACTATCACTAGATCATCGTCCAATAGACACCAAATCACTGCAATCGTTGGTGCTAGAAAATTTGCTTAAAAAGTCATCATAAATTCACCATCGTCACTACCCGCAACTGATGGTGGTGATGATATGAACTAACAGACAAATTAAATGGACAGATATGTGACATGTAAACAAATATAAAGATGACACTTAAACAGATAGATAACACTTAGACAAATATGTGACGTGAACAGATAAGTGAACAAATAGACAGATAGATAAGAGTAATATAGTCTTCCAATTTATTGTCATTTTGATTCTAAAAAAATAAAATTTGAAACTATTGCTTCAAAAATTTTAAAATTAGACTTAGCTAGACTACCATTCTTTGAGTGTTTCTACTCACTCCGACTACTCAGCCGACTCCGACTTACACGTGAGACTAAGATCAAATTCATGTGGTACCTACGAACAGAACAGTCAATCTTCACCATTCATTGAGTCGGATTCGAAAGAGTATATGGACTGTCTATCTTTTCCCTTTCTTTTTTTCTTTTTATGTTTGAGTATCCATTGAGATCATAGTTGAGATCTTAGTTAGCCACAGTGGCGAAGTCAAGAAATTAAGTTGGAAGAGACATTTATTAATTATAATTTTTTATTTAAAAAAATCATGATCAATATTAAGATAATAATAATTTTATAAGTTAAATTTAAACATATAAAATTAAAAATCATTAGTAATAGGAACAAATAAAAATTCTATAATTGTGTGTAATAGCTCGGTGTGGGATGGTATTGTAAGTTTGTAATTTTAGTAGAAAAAATTATGGATCAAAATTCCTAATTTTAGAAAATAAAAACACATCATTTATAACACAAATTATTATAAAATCTGTTTAATTTTTATTTGACAAAAAATATTAAAAAGATGATATTCTTATAAATGATGTGTTTTGAATGAAAATTATTACAGTCTTAGAGTACCATATGGTGTTGCCTAAGTGATGCTCAAAGTATAAGAAATTACAAATCACACTAAGTAGTTTGCCCTACCTGAAAATAATGAGTTAATTATATTCAATCCATAAGATTTTCTACTACACTCTTGATTTAGACGATTACATAAATAATATATAATGCTCCTAAAGTATCAAATAATTACTTATTGTGAACAATATATATGATTTAGTCAAAGAAAATATTAAGAAAAAAATGAATACATTTTATATATGATCACAAAATAAAAACAAAAAAAATTAAAAAATTAAGAGGGGCGCGTGACCCCTGGGCCTTCTTTTCGCCCACCTGATTACCCACTTATGGAAACGAAAAGAAAAATCAATGTAGAGGCTTCATGCTTGAAACAAAAATATGACAACTTAATTTAAAAATAGAAAAATGAATTGGACCCCCGGTGGGATGACCCCAACACCTCCACTGTTTTGTAATTGACTTAAATTTTATTTTATTTTATTTTTTTTCTGTTTGGAAGTCACAGTCCTCTACGTGGAGGTGGGGATGCTGGGGCTCGTCTCCTGCTGGGGTCCCCAACAAGACTGTTAAAATATTTTTGTGAAAATGGAAGTAGAAAAGGATACTAAAAATGAAAACGGAAAAGAAAAAAGAATAATAATAATAATTAATGAGGAACCATAGGTATATAACTCATAACATCAAACAGAATATAAAAATATATTAAAATCGTTAAAATTTGTATTACAATGTATTAGAATAAATTTGTTCTAATAACCTGTTAGAAAAATTATATATTGTTGAAAAATAAGATTTGTAAACACAAACAACACACAAAACACACAAAATAATAATAATACTTCTATCTTGAAATATTGGCCTTTTGGAGAATTTAACTTTTTTTTTTTAATAGTACAATTATTACATTTCAAAACTATTAAATTTCCAAAACTACCTTTTGATTTAAAATTAAAATAGTATAATTTTTTTATTTTTGGAACATTAATTGTCATGATTATACTTTTTATGTATATTAATGTTAATGAATTTAAAAAAATAGCAGAATAAAAAATTCATGTTATTTTAACCTTTAATTTTTTTAAAAAAAATTAAATATTTTGAGACAATAAAAAATAAGATAAAAGATTCATATTTTAGAACAAAGGGAGTAATAATAATTGGTAGAATGAGAGTTTATATAGAGTTTTCACAATATTTTTTAAAGAGTTTATGACCTTGTTTGGTCTGTATTTAGAGATATAATTTTTGAGAAAAAAAATCTCAAAATTTTGTTTGGTTAAAATTTTCGAAAAAAGAATTTCAAAATCACTTTTATCTCTACTACACATTAATCAATCATTTTTTTTCCCTCTCCACTATCTTCCTCTCATATCCTACACCTCAATCGTTCACTTTTTTTTTGTGTGTGTGTGCGTGTGCACACGTGCGCGTGTGTAATAAGACTGATATTATAGAAAGCTTAAATTGACTCCAAAACAAGTCTGGGATACGGGTCCCTAAAGCATCATTACATAATAATGCCTAATTTTCTCACATTTATCTATTTAACTAAATAAAAAAAAATTAAATCATCCAAAACTCTAAAATTATTCTCAAAACATACAACCAAATAAATTTTTAAATTTTGTAAACTCTTTCTAAAAAATTATTTTTCAACTTTGTTTCACAGATATAAACCAAACATGGCCCTTGACTAGTTTCTTAAAGGTCTCGAAAACATTTTTTAAGGATCTCTCTTAAATTTTCTTGAGTGTTTTCATCGCGTTCCAAAAACAAGTTTCCAGGAATGCAAATTTTCCCTCTTCAAATAGGGTTTCTGTTCATATCATATGAGAGCACTTAAGGTTTTAGTGAAATGAAATCTCGAAGTTCGAATACTAACATATAAACTACAAACTTACAATTACTCCCAAGTGTGTCATCAGGGCCGGCCCTGACTTCGTCAGGGCCTACGGCGAACTTCAGAAATTGGGACCCTTTTATATTGAAAAAAAAAATTTATGAATAAAATGATAAATTACAACTTTTTTATTTGTTTGTAGCTATAACAAAATTTACTTATATATATAATCATTAAAATTATAAACAAAAGAATTTAATAAAACAAAATTAGAACAAAAAAATTAAGAAAAAAATTATTCAATTAAAATTGATAAAGACCTAGGTAAAAAAATTTATGCAAAATTATTTATTCCACTAAAATCTAATAGATAAAGAAGGTAAAAATAAAAAATAAAAAAATAGGGCCCATATATTGTATGTATTATTTTTCTTGAGCCTAAACACTTTTTTTTTTTAATATATATTTTTATTTTAATAAATATGGACTAAACTACACTTCTAAATAAATATGGAGTAAATCATACATGGACCCAAAAAAATATTTTGAGACCCTTTAAATTGATCCTAAAACAAAAAAAAAAAAAAAAAAAACATTGAGCCTATAATATTTTACCAAATTTAGGAGCCTTATTTTTGGACCAAATTTAGGAGCCCTATGTTATATATGTTTATATGTTTTACCAAATTTAGGGGCCCTATTGTTTTTTTTTTTTATTTATTTATATATTTTCATTTTAATAAATATGGGCCAAACACATTTATAAATAAATATGGACTAAATTATACATGGGCCCAATAAAACATTTGGGGCCCTTTAAATTGATCTTAAAACCCAAAAAAAAAAAAAAAAAGTTGGACCTATAACAATTTTTTAAATTTTGGAGCCCTATTTTTGGGCCAAAATATGGGGCCTAAGGCACAAGCCTTACCTGCCTTAGGGTAGGACCGGCCCTGTGTGTCATTATTATCAATTCTCATGTATACATTGGGGGTGTTTGGTGAGACTTTTTTTGAGTCAACTTATGACTTCTGATTTTTAAAAAGTTATTTTAGACTGTTTGGTTAAACTTATTTTAAACAGTTTTTGATTCTAACAACTTATTTTAAGTAAAAAAAGATGATTTTAAGAAATTGCTCATCCCTTACTTCTGATTATCAGCTTCTACTGTGAACATGTTAATTCATGGTTATACTCTTAGATTTTTTTTATTTTTTATTTTTTTAAAAATAGAAAAAGACCCAAATGGACTATAAAATATTATTATTATTTTTTTTATGAAAAATGTAGACAAATAGTGAATAATAAAAAATAAAAGTCCATTGAAAAAACTACTTCACAGCTTATTTAACAAACACTACTCAACAACTTAAATCTATAATCCAACAGCTATATCAAATAGATTAACAGCTTCTAATTAAAGTCATAATTTATAATCTGTTAAGTTATAATTTATAATCTGTTTTAATAACCACACTAAACAGGACCATATATGTCCCTTGTCAATGAAGAAGTTGATAGTGAAATATCAGATCCCCCGGTCTATGTAAGTACTTGCTTTTTATAATATCACATTATAAAATAACAAATGTCTTTTATAATTCAGTCTTAAGATATTAGGTCCTTGAAATGTAATGTACTTGAGAGTTACCCAACATAAAGCCACATATATGAACCTATGTCTATGTTTCAAACTTGAATTGGTAGAGGGAAAAAAAAAAAGTGTTTATGCTTCACACTTTCCATTTTATTTTTCTGCGTCTACAAATCCCTTCACAAATTTAAAGTCTAAACACAACCACCTCCAGGTTTGGAAATGCTGTTGAGCAGTCAACTTCCAATCATTTCATCCGGACTGATTTCTTAAAAATTAACTGACTGGGTCCAAACACATCAAAACCAATACATGAACATATATATATATATCATAAATTAAAATAGGGTCATTCTTGAATACCATAGGCAAGTTATGACAGTTGTAGTGTTAATTACCACAAATGTTATAACTAAATCACTTTTAGTCGTAACTTCAATAAATAAATAAAAACACGGCGAGCCAAATATCACATAAAGTATAATAAAAAAACTTTTTTGATCATAACTAAAATAATAATCATAATAAGTCAAAACTAACATCACAATGCATCATAACTAACACTTCAATGGGTCATGACCAAAGACTCAAATATCATAACTAGGCATATGGTACACACCCCAAAATGTGGTGTGTATTATAGAATTTCCCATTAAATAATCCCCAACATGGCTCCAGACCAACATGCGCACCACCATACAACTTAAAAAGGAACTCAATATCAAAATATGGCAAGAGAATATATAGCCTAACAGAATGAAGGAAAAAAGCAAATAAAATCAAAGAAATCAGTTACATTTAATGAAGGGGTACCCCAATAGCATAGTGAAAACAAAACAATAAATACTTCACTAAATTTAATGAAGATCATATAAATGAGTAGATGTTTGATCCAACAATGGCATAGAAGCCACACAAGGCAAGCGAAAGACCATTCACCCCTTCCATCAATACAATCTTGACAAACTTTCTCTCCCTTCATTTATTGGTTACCCACTTTCAACATCCTCGCTCATGGAGTGACAAGTCTCCACTATCACTCCCTTTAAAATGCACCATACAGAGAGAAGGGTCCCATAACTGGGGTACCCCTTGCCACAATTGCTAAATAAAGTTCTAGTCAAGTTGATTCATTGCCCAGTGGTTCATTTGAGAAGATAGTATAGGAATCTCTGAGCAAGGGATGCCTCAACCATATCCCAAAAAGACGACAAATAAGATTCCTAGTCTGTCATTTTCAAGATCCACATCGTCAATCACATGCATCTGACAAAACAAAATAGTGGGCGACATATTGGTGACCTATCAAGCTCAACAAGAGCTCATTTTGGGCATGCGTTCAGCTTCTACTCAAATTAGGTTCATTCCCAATATTATGCTTCAAAAGACAAGTTAAATCTCAATCAGAGGTTCAAGGAAGCTGTTAGAATCTAATTATAGTCCTATCATGGGAAAAACCATGCACATTAAAAAACAGAAAAGAAAAAGAAAATATAGGCATAATTAGGCTTCCTAGTCTCATTGTAGGAAGGTGACCACTCCTAAGAGTTCCCATAATACAATGCAATAAGTAATTAGACTTCCTGTCAATGCAAGAGTTCCAATAATGCCTCTCCGAAAGCTAAATGCCTTCATAACAACTTGTTTTCAAATTCTGAAGGTTATGGTCTCTAGGTCACTATACACTCGAAATGCTCAAAAATATGCCTATCAAGACATCAATGACACACTTGACTTCAGCATTCTCTCCTCCTTTTCTTTTTCACAGGAACAGTATTAAGTTAGAACTCATATGCAAGTTGATGAGACTGTCCTAGACAATTGTCCAGTACCCACGCATTATGCTTGGAGGAGAAATTCCTGTTTGGACATTCAATAAAGCATAATAGAACAAGCCTGACGAATCAAGAAATTTGGCTTGATGTGGACACCGCACTAACATGGAATGTGTACAATGATCATATGTGAGAATTTGACAGCAGCAGCATCATAAGTTTTAGAATAATGAATGTATATGTCGGTCTAGTGGCTATCTCTAGAATGCTAATCAACTGGGTTCAACTCTTGTCAAGGTAAGACATTATGTATCTCTTCAAAGAGTTTCAAGCCAAGAGGATCTCTAAAACCTGTAACATCTCACTGTCACAATCATTTGAAACAACTGTAAGTTAACACAGACCTCAATGTCATCATAGGAATTTGAAGATACAAATGGCATAATAACCTTGTCTCTTACATGAAATTTGAGGTACAACTCATCACATTCACCTATAATGGACCATCAGACAGAATAAATCAGCGCACAACTCTCGAATCGGATCAATTCCAGGATTTTACTCTAGCTATATAAATATAATGATTCAAATCATTTTATTTTATTTTCAGGACATCCAGAATGACTTTAAGTAACTTCACATGGTTCCTAACAGAAATTAAATGTCAATTTAGGTAGCTTAGAAAGGCATCAAGGACAATCAATCCAGCAGCCTACCTTCTAGCAGGAGTGAACATGAAACATCATCTTGAAGGGATTCAGTGTAGTTTACTTGAGTTGTCAAGAATCAACTGTTCGACATCCATGACTATGTTTATCCGGACAAACAATCAATATCCATTGGCTTTGTGGTCCCGTGGCACTCAATTCATTAGGTTACAGTTGTTGATTCCATTTCCACAAGACTCTTCCAGCCATCAAGGTAGTGAAATTTCTCAACAATGCTAAAAGTATTTTTGGCAGCACTATGCTCGGTGTCACAACACTATTTTCAGAGTATAAATTTGTAGTCTTGTGATGGCACTAAGTTCCAACACTTGGTGCTTGTTTGGCATCATCTAAAAAAGACAAAAAGCTAAAAAATTACTAAAAAGCAAAAAGTTCATACTATTCACAATGTTTGGGCGGAAAAATGGGGCTGAGTATTCAGAGGGAAAAAGACATTTTGGCCCTCCATCGACATGCACAAACTCACGGCTGTTAAGAAAAAACAAAAACAAAAACAAAAAACAAAAAAAGTCAAACAATGCACCAGTGCACTGTGAGAGAGGGGAAGTGACAAGTGCTCAGTGCACTATTAGACGAGTAGAAAGGTGTGCTCAGTGCACTGTCAGAAGGGTAGGAATGTAATTTTGATATTTGATATAATATTTTAATATTTTTTTTGTAAAAAGTCAAAAAGTTATTCCAAACAACCATTTAGTCTCAACCAATTTCGAACACACTCATACAATGAGTAAGAACAAGTAAGAGAGAAGGCAACACGAATATTGCACCACCAGTACAAAGGAATGCCAATGGAGACTCTCAAAAATACTTTTCTGAATTTTCGAGTTTCATGGCCATGCCTAATATAGGCTTACAATCAGTTACAAAATACAACCAACAATACAAGGAAAGCATGCCAAGTGGCATGGAAGTTGACACCCCCAATTGCCTAAGGACTTAGAAATAATCTAGAGATAACTGTTAGTAACTACTTTGACCTCCAGCCTTGCCTTGTCTTTGCCTCTAACTGACATGCATAACTGCTAATAATTGCCTTGCAACCCCATCAAGCTAGCCACGAAATTAGTTGTCTTGGCCACCAGACTAAGTCTTGCCCACTGATTGTGTTCAACCCCCCTGCATTTGTGCCATGCGACCCATACTTTTGCCAAGGGTTGAGTGCTACTACCATACAACACTTATCACATTCCCACCTTATTGTCTTGGCATGCCACCATCATGCCACAGCCTTGGTTGGACATAAGCGCAAGGTGCCGCCAATGACAACCACGTAGCCTTTAAGTAGAAGGTGCTAATAGACCACTCCTACCAGAAGAAGCCCATGTCCTCGTTGGTAGAGTCTTCAAGTACTCAACCACTTGTTTCTCAAATTGCCACAACATGACATCTTTCTCCCAACTAGCATTAGCTTCAGGCAGACCTCTCCATTTCACTAAGTAATGGGTTCTCCTGTTCTTTTTGTTCATGCCCTCTGTCTTGTGATCAAGAATCCTTTCAACCTTTTTGTCAAATTGTTCCTGGATCACTGCTGGGGCTCTCTTTGCTTCATCTCAGCATTCGTTATATCTACATGATAAGGCTTTAAGAAACTCACATGAAATGTTGGGTGAATTTTCAACTTATCTGGTCCTATCTGGTAGTATGAGTCTATAAGCCACTGCCCCAACCCTTTTCATAACTTCAAAAGGACCGTCATATTTAGGAATGAGCCCACGATGAATAGTTTTACTACTGATCTTCTTCCATATTTGGGGGTTAAGTTTTAGCAATACTTTATCCTCAACTTGGAGCTCAAGTGGTCTTCTTCCCCTTTATCAGCATATTTCTTCATGCGACGAGAGGCTTTAGACAAACTATCATGTGCCTTTTCTAGCAACTCTTGCTTGGCACATGCAAACCGATAAGCTGCGGGACAACGTCCCCCTGTTTTCTATTTGGCCACCTCTTGGGGAGTGAGAGGCTAATATCCAATAGCCAACTCAAACGAACTAAGGTCAGTTGCTGAGGATCGGTGCATATTGTGGCAAAATTGTACACTATCAAGTAGGTCCACCCAAATTATCTAACTTGCTGTGACATGATGCCTCAGATATTCCTCTAGCAAAGCATTAAAGCGTTCTGTTTGTCCATCCGTCTGCGGGTCGTTTGCTGTGGAAAATTTCAATTCTAACCCCATCAACCCAAACATCACTGTCCAAAACTGTCCAGTGAAACGAGTGTCTCGATCACTTATAATGTCTTCTAGCAACCCAAAGTTCTTCACCACGTGTTTAAAAAACAACTCTGCAGCCACGTTAGTCAAGCATACATATGGTGCAAGAATAAAAACAGAATACTTCAAGAAACGATCAACAATAACAAAAAATGGAACGCATACCGTCCACCTTAGGCAATCCCAATATGAAATCCATGGAAACAAAAATCCATGGCCTCGTTAGAATAGGAACAGGCTGCAACAAACCAGCTTCTTTCTTGCGTTTTGTTTTGTCTAGTTGGAAAACCAAACATGTCTTGACATACATGTCAATGTCATTCTCTATCTTCGGCCAATAATAAGAACAAGATAGAAGGGCCAACATCTGCTTCACGCCAGGGTGACTAGCCCACTACGGATCATGTGTTTCTCAAAGTAATTCCTATCTAAGTCCCCCATTGCTAGGAACAAGCAACATATCCCCTTTGGTTAGAGAAGGTCATCTTCTAACCAATATCTGTGGACAATCCCCTCCTTGATTTGCTATACCAACTTTTGATAAGTGACATCCCTAACAACATTTTCTCTAATTCTGTCCAATAGATCTGATTTCACGACAGAAATGGCAACGACATATTCCTCAAGCACCTTCCTACTCAATGCATTCGCAACCTAGTTGTGCCGACTAGGCTTATGCTTCTACTCGAAATCATACTCCTACAAAACTCTTGCCATCGAACTTGTCTAGGAGACAACTTTTCTGCATTTTGAAGAAAGTATTCGCTACATTATCTGTTGGGACTTGGAACTTGGTTCCTAATAGATAAACCCTCCAGATGAGAAGATAATGCACCACTGCTGTCATTTCTTTCTCGTGGGATGAATAGTTTTTCTCCGCAGTATTTAACTTGCAACTTTCAAAGGCAACTAGGTGCCTCTCCTATACCAAAACACCACCAATAGCTTTGTTTGACGCATCAGTATGCACTTCAAAAGGATGTTTGAAATCCAACAATTGCAACACCGGCTTAGTTGACACCGCAACTTTTAATTTGTCAAAGGCCACTTGACACTTCTTACTCCAATTCCATTTTTTATCCTTCTTAAGCAAATCAGTGAGTGGTGCGGTCTTTTTGGAGTAGCCCTTAATGAACTTTCTGTAATAATTGGCAAGATCCAAAAAGGAACGCAACTCCGGAACATCGCTAGGAGCAGGCCAATCTTGAATGGCATGGACTTTCTTATTATCCATCTTCACATGGCGTCTGCAAATAATGTGCCCCAAGAATTTGATTTCCCGCTGGGCAAATTCACATTTCTCTTTCTTTACATATAATTGGTGTTCCTTCAACCGAGAAAACACCATACGAAGGTGGGACAAGTGATCTTCCCAAGATTCACTATAAATTACAATATCATCAAGATAAATGACATAACAACATAATCAGAAAAACGTCATTCATTAAGTTACAAAATGTAGCAAGCGCATTCGTGAGTCCGAATGGCATAACAAGAAATTCATAAAACTCACATCTAGTAACACATGTGGTCTTGGACTCATTAGCCACTCTGACTTGCCAATACCCGGAGCACAAATCCAATTTGAAGCAAGTGGCCTTGCATAGACAGTCAAAGAGATTGGCCACCAAAAAGACTGGGTATTTGTTCTCGATTGTCACCTTGTTCAAGGCACGATAGTCAACACACATCCACATGGACCCATCTTGCTTCTTTTGGAACAACAATGGGGCACCGTAAAGGGCTTGATGGCCGAACTAATCTAGCATCCAAAAATTCTATCAATTGCTTGCACAACTCTACTAACTCCATCGGATACATTTTGTAAGGTGCCTTTGCCAGAGGCTTTGCACCAGGGACCAACTTGATTTTGTGATTTGTGGCACGTCGAGGAGGCAGAGACTTGGGCAATTCTAGAGGCATCACATCCTCAAATTCCTTCAAGACTGAGCAACTTCATCAGGCACTTCCATCATCACATGAGGCTTGATTTCCACTAAGACTGCAAGATAAGTCTCAGCCCCTTTCTTCAAGCCATTATGCACTTGAATTGCTGATAGCGTCTCTGTTTTCCTCTTCATGCCCTTGCCTTCGTCTGGCCTACCACAACCAAGAACACAAAGCAAGGTCTGTCTTTATCCGAGATAAGTAACCCATCAAGATAAGGCATCAGTGCCACTTTAGCAGTCACAAAGAAGTCATTTCCTACGATGACATCAAAATAATCCAATGGCACCACCATCAAGTTTATTTGTCCAACCCATTCGCTCACTTTAATCTGCACTTTGGAAGCCATTCTATGTACCGGTTGCGCAGTAGAGTTTACGGACTTGATTGGGATTGGACTTTTGGAAACTTGTAAACCAAGGGACTGCACCATCTTTTTTGAAACGAAGTTGTGAGTGGCATCGGTGTCCATCATAGCCAAAACATCCCCACCACCCAATGCCACTTATTCGTACATCAGTTCGGTCAAAGAGGCCTTATCCACATGAATTGCATTTAACAATTGCAAGGGATTTACCCAAGTTGGACTATCACCATCTGTGTCCCCTCTATCGTCTTCTGCCACAATAGCATTCAATTTCTCCCGCTTAGGACAATCTTTCGCCCTGTGGGGTCCATCACATATAAAGCATCCTTTGTTCGACTTTCCACCATCATTCTATGAATGTGAGGAAGACTCTCCCTTGTGTTTGTACTTGGACTTGCCCTTCCCTTTCTTGAAACCAGTCCTCTTTTCCCCACATTTCTCCTCCCTTTTTTTCTTGGATTTGCTGGTCTCTGACACAGAATCTTTGCTCAACTTGTAGTTAAGCAACCCATCTGCAGCAGCCATGGCCACGGCCAAGTCCTTAACCCCCAGTCGACGCAATTCCAACTGTGCCCAACTTTGCAAGCCCGACATAAAGTTAAAGAGTTTTTCCTCTTCTAACATGTTCTTGATGTCAAGCATCAACGAACTGAACTCCTTCACATAATCCCGCATAGAATCTGTGTGTTTCAGTCACTTCAACGCTTCTCTTGCAACCTAAGACGAGTTATAAGGAAGGAATTGTTCTTTCAATCCCTTTTTCAATAATTCCCACGATTCGATCACTGGACAAGCATCATCCTCTGTTCGCGTCCGCCACCACAATTTAGCATCACCAAAAAGGTACATGCTAGTGATCATTACTTTCTCCGTATTAGCAACTTGAGCAACCTTGAAATACTGCTCCATGTCCCATAAGAAATTTTCAAGTTCCATGGCATTGAGAGCACCGTTAAATGCCTTAGGGTCAGGAACTTTGATCTTGGAATGGAAGGGCTCACCATTATTTGAATGCCCACAGACGGCTTTCTTAAGGATAGACAATTCGTCTTCCACGTTCTACAACTTGTCCTTCCAGGCATCAACCATGGCAACCAAGACTCCCTTGAATGAATCTGTTGTCAAGGCCTCAAGGGCAAGGAACCCAGAAGCTATGATATCTAATTGATCCGTCAGCGAGCAACTTTCATCAGCGGGCGTCCCCACCAGATTCTCCAACTGAGTCACTCTCTCTTTTAAAGCATCCATACCATACACCATTAGAGCAAAACCGTGCTCTGATACCAATTGTCATAACACTATTTTCAAAGTATAAATTTTTAGTCTTGTGATGGCACTAAGTTCCAACACTTAGTCTCAGCCAATTTCCCACACACACACACAATGAATTAGTCAGAGAATCAATTTGGATTTATGCCTAGTAGGTCAACAATGGAAGCGATCTATCTTTTGAGGAGAATAATAGAAAAGTATAGAGAAAAGAAAAGAGATATTCATATGATTTTTGTTGATCTTCAGAAAACATATGATAAAGTGCCTCGGGATATAATTTGGTAGGTGTTAAAGAAGAAATAGGTGACAAAATGTTACATTGATATGATTAGGGTTATGTATGAAGGTGTAATGACCACTATTAGATCGCCTGCTAGAGAGACGAGTGAATTTCCAATTCCTGTAAAGACCAAGGATCAACCTTAAATCCTTATCTTTTCACTTTAGTTATGGATGAATTGACGCGCAATATTTAGGATGATGTGCCATGGTGTATGCTTTTTGCAGATGATATTGTGTTAGTGGATAGAGAAGAAGTTAACACTAAGTTGGAGATTTGGAGAAAAACACTTGAATCTAAAAGATTTAGGATAATCAGACTAAGATAAAGTATAAGGAATGTAATTTTAATAATAGTCGCAATGGAAATAGAGGAGAAGTGAAGATTGAGAACCAAGAACTACCTAAGAGTGAACATTTTCGTTATTTAGGATCGATTATCACAATGACTAGGGAGATTGGAGCAGATGTGGTCCACAAAATTAAAGCGAGGTGGTTTAAGTAAAGGAGTGCGTCTAGAGTACTGTGCGATAAACGAGTACCCATTAGACTAACAAAGAAGTTCTATACAATGGCTATTAGACCAAATGATGTTGTATGAGACGGAATGTTGGTCAACTAAGAAACAACATGTAGATAAGATGAGTATTGCTGAGATAAGGATGCTAAGGTGAAGGTGTGGCAAGACTAGATAAGACTAGAGTTATGAATAAGTATATTCAAGAATGGGTAGGAATAGTACTGATAGAAGATAAATTGAGAGAGAATAGATTAAGATGATTTGGTCATGTACAACGGAGACCAACAGAGGTCAGAATCTAATTCCGACCTTCATACTATTTTTTTGCATAATATTTTATTGGGCATAAATTGCATAAATATGTGTTTATTGGATACTTATCTGCTTGTTTGTGAGATATCTGTTTAATTGTCGACTTAGAATTTGAAATTGAGAACCTAAACGACTTCAGAAACCAAAATTGGTTGATTCAATAAACTAGTTGGATTATTTAGAACCATATGGTAAGTTTAATTAAAATTTAATTCGGATCAAAATAATTAGAATAAATTAATTATAATTGTCTAAACTTAAGCCCAATTGATTAGTCTTAATCATGTGAGATTAGTGAGGCCTTAATCACCCTATATATATTTGTTAAGCATGCTTAGACTTCATTTTACAACTTTGAGCTGAAATTTAGAGATAGAGAGGGTGAACTCAACATTGTAGAGAGAGAAGATTTAGCTTAATTCAAGGGAGTTCAACAGGGATTGAGGAGATTTAGCTTAACTAAAGCCTAATTCAAGCTCTAGGTACGATCTTTACCTATAATTCTTAAAATTAATCCATGTAGGATAATGAATTCACCAAATTGTAGGACCATTTGCATGTAATTGGAAGAAATGAACATGAATCATCAAGAGTGTAGTGAGTTTGAGTGAATTGTGCACATGCATATTTAGTTCTTCATCTTTGAACCTGGATTTCTTCAAAATTCATACATGCATGGGACTTACATGAGATATTTCTTGAGATTCTTCATGGTTTTGCATTCAACACTTCATATTAGCAAGCTTTGTAAAGAAAAGAATTGAGTTTGTTACATGCATGTTAAGAACTTGATGTTTTAAACTTTGTTTTGAAGAAATGAAAGAATATTTGAGATCATGGCTTCTTAATTTCCAAAGATTCATGTTTTATAAAGTGTTTCTTAGTTTTTGAGACTAGCCATGCAAGCTTTGAACTTGAAAGGCGGGTATGTTTTTGAACTTCAAACACAAATCTAGAAAACCCAAAATTCGTCTAGTTCGCTCGAGTGAAAAATGAAGGCATCCAGTACTTTTATAGACATTTGACTGTTGGGTGTGCACTCGAGTGAACTCACTTTTATTCAGTACTTGGCTCGAGCGACCGTCGAGCATAAAATTTGAGCATCCAGTACTTTTGTAGACAGACCACACCGCTCGAGCGACTAAGTGTGCGCTCAAGCGAGACCCTATTTTCGGCAAATTTTGCCTAACACTTACAAGTACCTGTTTGCATTTCCATGCCCATATAGGCATTCTTTTGCACCATTTGAACATCCTTAATTATGGAATAAGCTAGAAACACACGTAAGGATAATGAATTAAAATACGTTACTTGTTTTGAACGTGTGCTTCAATGTGTATTGGTGTTATGTGAATTGTGTAAGTGGACGTCCGAGGCCTAATATCGATCTAACCCACTATGAGTAATGTCTTTTAAAGATATGTTCGAAATATGTTTTGAAAATTGTTACAGGATGATGATTTTGAAATGTTATTTTATATGAATGAATGAATGTCCCTTTTTGAAATGTATTTGTGGCATCCTTTAGTAAGGCCCTTGCCAAGGAAAAACAATACCATGGCCATTGGCCCTTGCCTGGGGAAAACAATACCATGGCCATTGGCCCTCTCCCAGGAAAAACAATACCGTGGCTCATTGGATTAATTGAAACACAAAGATCTCTAATGTTAGACCTTAAAGGTTCACATTGAATTATTGAATGACCTATCATCTATGAAGCACATATACTTCAAAAAGGGTGACGTATCTGTATCGGATACTTATCGGATACCGATACTCCTCGGATACTCGCGGATACGTATCTGATACTTCTTAAAAGTATCAGATACTTCTTAATTAATTTTTTATTAATTTTGAAGTATCGGATACTCGAAGTTATATATTACTTATAATATTTTGTTTAGTTCTTTGATAAGAGGAATATAGTGAGAGTTAAAGTAATAGAATTTGTCAAATTGATGTATCCTTGTTGTCTCTCTCACTTCTCTCTCGCTTTCTCACTCTCTCACGTTTCTTCTCTCTGCTCTCATTCTTTTTTTGGTGTTGACATGTAAGGATGATGTTTAATTTGCATTTGCATTTGCTTTTGCTTTTAGTTTTGGATGTTTTATGAATGTTTGAGCACTTTTAGGTTAATAGGAATCCCTCTCTTTATTTATTAATTTACTTTTTAAAGTTTTATTTTCATGCATATTACATTATTAAAATTATAAAAAAAAAAAATTATGAATGTATCCCAGCTGTACCCGTATCGTACTTTTTTAAATTTTGACATATCGCAATATCCACATCCCCATATCACCATATTCGTATCCGTGCTTCCTAGGCTATCATTGATGACTTAAAAAAGTATATTTGCTGAAATTTTTATTTAAGAATGGTTTTTTAACTTTAGCTAAGGTCTTGTGATATTCAATGATGAAGGGGAATAAGTTGAAGCTATTGACCTTGAAGACTCTTAGTTTTATAGGAATCTTTCTTCTTTATCAAGTTGTCTTTTGCTTTAGGTTTTATTTTTATGCATACTGCATTACTAAAAATTGTTAAAATAATATTTTTTACGAACGTATCCCCGCCGTACCCGTATCCTAGTTTTTCAAATTTTGTCGTATCACCGTATCCGTATCGTATCGTATCCGTATCCCGTATCCATATCCGTGCTTCCTAGCCTATCATGGTTCTATTCGATTGACCCTGTGGTCCTTTGGCTTCGGCACATTGTCTATTGAACTCTATTGGATGTATCACGTAAATTGAATGATTGTTTATCGCTATTGCAAGAAGGGATTGGAATGATTGAATTACAATTTACTGGACTTCATTCATACAACCCTTTATACTGATATTACTTACTGGGCTCCAGCTCACCCCTCTCCCTTATATATATGTAGGTGAGCAAGCGAAACGTTACGTTTAAGGCCGCCTCGATGTCTACCACTTGAAGCCTTTCCAGAAAGCGCCTCCATGAAGAGGCGAACTTGGACTCGAGAGGAGTCAAGCGTTGTCAACCCAACTTTTGTTTTGCTTTTGTTCTTTTGTTAATTTTGCAACTTGGATGTATGTAGTTGGTGAGAAGTTTAACTTTGAAATATTGTATATAAGTTGTATGAAGTTCAAGGTCTTTAATACTTATGATTTCAGCATGTATGCACTGCTCAATGGTCTGTTACTATATTATGCTTTTACTTAAGTCCTATTGTTATATTACGATTGTTTTGACTTTGAGGCCGAAGGTAATCCGAGATTACTGGCCAGTCACGGCCTGAACCTCTAGAGGTGGGCCAGGGTCGTGACAGAGGCAGTAGTGAAGAGATCTGATACAGTGACGGAAGATGGTAGTATTAGGTGTAGGGATAGATCTACATTGACGTGGACTAGTTTATTAAATCGAGATATGAATCTCCTTAATTTGACTAATGAAATGGCCTTGAATAGAGTCGAATGGAGAACAAGGATTTATGTAGCCGACCTCATTTGATGGGACTTAAGGCTTGGTTTGGTTTGGTTTACTCACACAATGAATTAGAACAAGTGAGTGAGAAGGCAACACAAATTTACCAACTTTTATTGTTGCACCAACAATACAAAGGAATGCCAATAGAGACTCTCAAAAATACTTTTCTGAATTTTCGAGTTCTATGGCCATGCCTAACATAGGCTTACAATCAGTTACAAAATATAACCAGCAATACAAGGAAAGCATGCCAAGTGGCACGGCAGTTGACACCCCTAACTGCCTAGGGACTTAGAATTAATCTAGAGATAACTGCCAATAATTGCTCCTAACCTCCAGCCTTGCCTCTTGACTTCCAGCCTTGCCTTGTCTTTGCCCCAACAAAGGTAACTGCCTCCAACTGACATGCATAACTACCAATAACTGCCTTGCAGTCTGCCCCATCAAGCCAGCCACGAAATTGGTTGTCTTGCCCACTGATTGCGTTCAACCCCAAAGTATGCTGCAACCCGCATTCAAGTCATATTAATGCCTTGCATCTGTGCCATGCTATCCATACTTTGGCCAAGGGTTGAATGCTGCTGCCACACAGCACTTATCATATTCCCACCTTGTTGTCTTGGCATGCCACCATCATACCGTGGCCTTAGTTCGACATAGGCGCAAGGTGCCGCCAATGCCAACCACGCAGTCTTCAAGTAGAAGGTGCTAACACTTGGGCACTATGCTTGAAGTGATCTTTCACAGAAACAAGGATCCAACTCACCAATCACAAGTGATCATAGAAATATTTTCTAGAACTTACATTACCAAGCAGCTTGGCTTTTGAACCATGCAAATTTGACCCAATTTGTCTATTCTACGGTGTCCACCTAAAACTGGCACAGTTCCATCTCATAAGTTAAAATACCATCTTCTCGAATGACAAACCAAAGCACCTTCTATCAGCCAATAGGCAAGGTTACACCCAAAACCATCCACAATTCATAGTCCCGTAATACTCCACAGTCCATGCTATACGCCAAATGGCACACAAGTGCAGTCCACTACCATATTTTCACTATTTAAACATTTTCCCTTTTCAAGCTAGAAAATTAATCAGTCGAGACAGGATAATAATCCTATGCAAAATTAATTTTTAACTACAGCAATTAAAATAATAACAATTTTCAGACAAGAAAACTAGACATACTATGGCTCCTATAATTGCAGTCTGCAAAAACACTTTCCAAACTGAAAAGGAAAAAGAGACAATAGAAAATATAATAGACAAAGAAGCCCCTCTTCCGAGTGTGGGTAATTATCACCTAGCATGTGTCCTTGACACATCATCATGTGATTAAATTGATCCGTTGCCCAGCAGCTCATTTAAGCATATAGTAAAGGAATCTCTGGGCAAGGGATGAAGATCTTCCAAAGACGACCAAGATGACACCTAGTTGGTCATTTTCAAGATCCTCATCATCATTTTTGTTCTTTTAGTAAAACAAATAGTGGAGGACACATTGGTGACCTTTCATGCTCAACAAGAGCTCATTCTGGGCATGTTTATGTCCAACTTTTACTTCATGAGGCACATTCCCAATATACTTTGATAGACATGTTAAATGCTGCTAGAATTTCGCGAGTCCTGTAGTGTCCAAATCCATGCACATCAAAGCCAATATAGATGTAATTCGGCTTCCTCATCTCATATCAGCACTTAAGTTTCCAGGCAAAGGAACAAACATCATGCCAACAAAAAAGTTCTATCAAGAAGCATGTCGTATTATTAGAACCTTCTGAACAGAGGTAAACCATTCCTCAGAGAGAGAGAGAAAGGGATGGATCATTGCTATCTTGCTGAGGAAAAATTTAATTGACTAGGAAACCAAAGTGGTCATTTTGCAGACAAAAGGGTTCAAACACCATTTGATGGAAGGGGGGAAAAAAGGTCACTTGAGTTTCAAAAATGTATTTCTTGGAAAGGTAAATGCACCTGTACTTCTCTATAAATTCTAAAGATAATATGCTCTAGGTTACTATACAATTAAAATGCTCAATTTATGCTTCTAAAACATCAAAGTCACATGTCTTCAGTTTTCTATTTTTTTTCACAGGTACAAATTACAATAGCAAGTCAGCCAGCATTAAGTCCTTACCTATTTGCCTTAGCCATGGATGAATTAACTAAACACATTCAAGATAATGACCCATGGTGTATGTTGTTCACAGATGACATTATTCTAATGGATGAAACCAAGGAAGGAGTTAGCACTAAATTAGAAATATGGAAATAAGAATGCAAGTCAAAAGGTTATAACATTAGTAGAAATAAAACTAAATATATGAAATGTAACTTTAGTAACAATATAAATATAAATAAACTAGGAAATCACAACTAGTGAAAAATTTGTTACTTAGGTTCAATTATTATTAAGGATGGAGAAGTTAGAGATGATGTGATCCACAAAATCAACGTAGGTTGGCACAAGTGGAGTGCTTTAGGCATATTATGTGATTGGCATCCCTCACCCTGCGGGAAGGTATAGAATAACTCATTGTTGCCAATCTAGAAAGATATTGCAAGTCCTCCATCACACATTCCATCGTCGCGCCATCTATTTCACCACAACTACCTAAGAGTCTCACACTTGCATTACTCTTACTAATGGATTTATTATCTTGGACCACAAAGACCCCAGTCGTGCTTCTATTTTCCATTCGTTCATTCTTTCTTTTGTTTGTGTATGGTCTATTGTTTTTGTTTTTCTGAAGACTTATTCGGAGGCTACTGCTCTAGGGATCCAATTCCTCTCATTTCTTTTGTTGTTGATCACACATCGGGAGCCGTAGCAAAAGAAATAAGATAAGAGATCTTTCTTTGGTTTAGGGTCATCAAATGAGAGATCTTCCTCCAACTTTGTGAAATCAGTCAAGTGAGGGGCTACCCTCAACTCACATCTCGACAGAAACTAAAACAATTGAAAGAAAAATTATATAGAACAGTTATAAGTCTACCGATGCTTTATAGGACAAATTGTTGGGCTATTAAGAAACAACACATTCACAAAATGAGTGTAGCTAAGATGAAGATGCTTAGATGAGTGTGTGGTATGACTAAGAGACTACGAAAAACAGAATTAAAATGGTAGGAATGGCACCAATTGAAGATAAGTTGATAGAGAACAAACTAAGATAGTTTAGTCATGTGCAACAAAGACCTGTAGATGCAACAGCCAAGAACAGTGATATTATCACTATAAATGGAAATATTTGGGGGCAGGGAAGACTTAGATTGACATGGGATGCAGTAGTAAACAAAGATATGAATTTAATTTAAATGGCCATATAGCCCTTGAAAGAGTAGAATGGTGAAGGAGGATTCATATAAGCCATAGATACAGGGCTTGGTTTGCTTTGGTTTGCAGCAGCAAGTCAAACTTATCGTACTTGTCGTCAAAATCAAGGTCCTACATTAGATCGTATTGTACAATCAGATTGCGGATCGTATCATAGAATCCAATTGGGTGGGTTAATAGGATCATATTGTAGAATCAAATTGCGGATCTTAAAATCCTATGAAAAATATCGTAGAATTAGATTACGATCGTAAGATCCTATGGAAAAGAAAATTTTCACAATAATTAATTTTGATAAGCATTTATTAGAAACTATACACAAAATAAGACTAAATTATGCCAAAAAGAAGTGGATATATTGGGGAAAAAAAAAATATGATGTTCCACATAAATTCTAAATATAATTCTAAATACAATAGAAAACTCAATAGTAAAGATTTTGTGTTTTATCAAAAATGTGGAGAAGAAAAGTTCCATAACATAATACTTTGCACTCTGCATGAGTGCATAAAAAGAAAATAAAAAATAGTTAACATAGTCAAATTTAAAAATAGATTGACAACTCAAGAGAATAAAGAAATAAAAGAAAAAAAATATAGCTTTACATGTGTCATAAAATTAAATATATAATTGTATTCTACAATTGTAAAATAAAGGACAACTTTGGATACCTTCAAAGAAAATAAAAGAATAAGAGCTAAATAATGTTAAAAGGATAGGCGTAGAAGAACAAAAGAAAAGAAAAACAAAAAAGGGTTGAAAAATAATACTTATCATATTTTAGTGTATGTAAAAATAAATAAATAAAATAAAATAAAATAAAAAAGAGGAGAGAAAAACATAAATAGAGTAAAAGAAAAAGGATTCTTCAAGAAGCCAAAACAAAGAAAATGGGACAAATAGATCGTAAGCTATTTTATTATAGAGAGAAAAGAAGAAAAAAATAAAAACAACCGAATAATATACTATGCAACAGCAGAGGGGGCAGAGAGATGCAACAAAGCATAGTTGGAGATGAAATGAGTTTGTTTTTTTCCTAGTTTGTTTCAAAATTACTGTAATATTTGAATTTTTGTTTCCCCAGTTTGTTTGTCTTAGTCTAATTTAATTTACGGGCAAAAACCATTTTATTTTTGTCCCATTTTGATATGACCTGATAGCATTTTACCCCTCTGTTTTTTTCCTAGTTTGTTTCAAAATTACTACAATATTTGAATGTTTGTTTCCCTAGTTTGTTTATCTTAGTCTAATGTAATTTAAGGGCAAAGTCCATTTTATGCCATTTTGACATGACCCGATAGCATTTTATCCCTCTATCTTTTAAAAATAGCCACATACCTCCCATGTGATTTTGGGCTAAAATACTAAAACTACTTTTGCCATCCAAACTAACAGAGAGTCTCACATGCCTATTGTAATACTGTGTTTGGTTGGGGGATTTGGGGAGGAATTTGGAAAGGGAAAGGGAAAGGGAAAGGGAAAGGGAAAAGGTGTGTGAAACTAAGTGAAATATAGGCATATTTTATTCACATTTCACCTATCTTTTCCATTTCCCTTTCCAAATCCCTCTCCAAATCCCCCAACCAAACACAGCATAAGTGGGGAAGGGAAAAAAAAATTAGTCAAAGTTAAATTTCAATGTAAAAAGACGAAATTAGCCTTGTTTTACCTTTTTTTATCTTCTACCTACCTTAAAGCCTTAACCCAAACCCACCCCTTCTCACCACATAGTGTATGTATGAAATTATATAGACACAATAATTTATTATCACAAAATTACCTTAATCTAATTTTTAATTCTAAATTTTAACCCAATTTCTCATTTAATAAAATTTTAAATTAAACATTTATATAGATAACAATTAAACCATAAATTAATATAAATACCTTAAATTTATTATCAAAATTAATCATCAAACTACTTTAATCTAACTTTTAATTTTTAACCCGATTTATTATTTAATAACATTTTAAAATAAACATAAACATACATATATATATAACAAATTAAATCATAAATTAAACTAAACACCCTAATTTATTACCATAAAATTACCTTATTTAATAACATTTTAAATCACACATATACATATATATATATATATAAATTAAATCATAAATTAACCTAAATAACTTAATTTATTACCATAAAATAAAATCATAAAAGTACCTTAAATTAATTTTTAATTTTTAACCCAATTTATTATGTAACAACATTTTAAATTAAACATGTAAATATATATACATATATATATTTAACAAATTAAATCATAAATTAATTACAATGTTTATATATATGGGGTATATATACATCTATATCATAATATCTAACTAAAATTAAAAATTAAGTTTTTAAAAAAAAAAATTGGGAAACTCTAGATTCTTTAATGATTTTTGTGTTAAGTTTTTTAATTTTTTTGCTTAGTCATGAGGGTAAATTTATTTATTTATTTACAAATAGAGCCAAATGTAGAAGAAAACATAAAGGATATAATTGTCTTTTTATTGTTTACATTAATGGAGTTAGGGTTGCATTTTAGTCCAAAATCAAATGACGCATATATGGCTATTTTTAAAAGATGGGTGTTAAAGTGCTATTGAGCAATACCACATGGGTGTAAAATGGATTTTGCCCTTAATTTAATAAGAATTTTTTTTATTTATTTATACCACGTAAAAATGGTATTTAGGCAACAAATACAAAATTCATATAATAAAAAACAATGTTTAAAATTTGAATCAAGTAGGATCAGATACGGATCAAGATTCCATGATCCAATAAGATTCAACTTTCAGGATCGAAAGATCACACGTACAAGGATTACATGATCCCTTGATCCTACCTACAAGGAATTTTCTACACAATCCAAATCAATTTTGCCCAAACGGGTCATAGTCGTCAGATCCAGATTAGGATTCTAATAACCATATGCATCCTGATGAGACTGTGCTAGACAATCTGTACTCAAGCATTACACACAAAGATGCCAAATAGATCAACAATGTATAACAGAGGGATGCGAAAAAATCAACAAATTTGACTGATGTTAATGAAGCACTAATGTGGAATGCGTGCAATGATGATATTTGAGCAAAGAACAGCAGTGCCATCATAAGTTTTAGAATAATGTATGTAAACATAGGTCTAGTGGCTATCTCTATGAATATCAAATCAACCAGGAAAGAAGATCCCTAAACCTTGCTACAACAGTAAGTTAACACTGACCTCAATTTTCGCAGGTAAATTCATCACGGGGCCTCCAGATAAAATAAATCAGTGTACAATTCTTGGGCCAGACCAATTCTTAAATTTGATGAAGTGTCGGCATATCCAATTTTTACAACATTTTGCTTCCATCTGTATAAAGAATGATGTAAATCAAATTTTCACAACATCCTGAACAACCCCAAGTAACTGAATGAACACACAGTTCCTAACTGGAATTTAAATGTCCTTTAAGGTGCCTCAGGTAGGCATCAACCAGTTAATTATACTCATAGTTGTCAAATCGGGCACAAATCGTGTATCAATTTTTTATTTTTCTAAATCATGTATCATATCGTTAGTGTTGTGTATCGTAAGATACTTTAACACATTTAAAAATAGGTAGAAAAATAAATATTTATACAAAACAATAACTTGTGAAAATAAAACACTAACAATGTATAATTCTTTAAATTGCAAAAGCAAAGGTATTTATCAAAAAAAAAAAAAAATTGCAAAAGCAAAGCTCCTTAAATTAATTACATGCTATCAATACAAATTGTCTTCACAGGGCAGATATCAATAACGCAAAATACTTAATACCATACAATAAATATGTTAAAAGGGTTGAGAAATAAAATAAAAAGCATCATTCTCATCTAAAAAATACTTATTTTTAATAAGTTCATAAATAAAAAAAATTGACAATATTATTTACATAAAATAATTTGAATTTTTTTCAAAATTTCTAAAGAAATTTAAGTATTTATGTAACATGCGTATCATATATCGCATTATGTATTGTATATGTATTGTAAGATATATTTAATTTAAGATACGTATTAATTATAGTATTGATTTACCTCCGAAAAGTATCGAATCGTAAGATACTGACAACACTTATAGCCAGAGACTCAAAACAGGCAGCCTACTTTCTAACAGGAGTGAACATGAAACAACAAACATCATCTTAGAGGGATTCGGTGCAGTTTATTTGAGTTGTCAAGAATCAACTATATTTCATCTACGACCATCTTTTACCTGGACAAGCACTCAACATCCATCAGCATTGTGGTCATATGGCACTCATTTCATTAGGCTAAGTTGTTGATTCCTTTTCCACATGGCTCTTCCAGCCGTCAAGGTAGTGAAACTTTTCAACTATACCTAAAAGCTCTTTTGGCTGCATTCTGCACCCCACGCTTGAAATGATTTCTCAAAAAACAAGGATCCACATCAGCAATCACAAAGTGATCATAGAACTTTTTCTAGACCTTACATTACCAAGCACCTTGGTTATCATCATGTTGGTTCTACCCAAATTGTCTGCTCCATGTTGTTCAGCTTAGTATTCCAAGCTAAATACTAATCGACACACAATTGTAGCCAGGAACCATATTATCCCTCTTTAATTTTATTTTATTTTTTTCCCTACTAGAAAACATGCATTCAATACAGAAGAATAACCCTATGCAAAATTACTTTGCAAGTACAGCAATTAAACTAAGACAAAAGTAGGCCTACTATAGCTCCTACAATTGGAATCTGCAAGAACACTTTTCAACAGAAGAAAAAGGGAGAATTGAAAATATCAAAGACCAAGAAGCCATTCTTCCTAGTGTGGGTACTTACTGCTTAGCACCTAGCACATGTCCTTGACACTTCGACAACTCCACGTGTCCTCTACAGTTGACACAAAATCACATGGTCCACCACGTGTCAGCCACAACAGGGCATGTGAACGGATATCCTGAACAATTCTGCTTCAGTGCTTATAGAGCTGAGCAACTCAGGAGGCAAAGGACCAACAGCACTTGGTGCACACTTTGGTCTCATTAGCCTCAAGAGAAACATAATGAGGCACTTTGTTAATCATCCCATAGGACACAAGATTAAACTAATACATGGGGTCTCTTGTCTTAGGCTGAAGCAAGGTTTAGGACTCTTGGTTAAATGACAACCTTGCTATGGATTGGTAGGTAGAGAGGCAAAGGCTGACTATGGCACTTCACCCCACATGGATTCAGTTGCCTTAGGCCAATTCATAGAGAGAGTAGAGATTTCTCTATACTTTTTGGATCTCCTAGAACCCTCTACAAACTTGGATCCTTGGCCTCTGAGGGTTTCCTTAAAAATTAAGCACATGGAGCCTCTAATTGTTCATAAAATTATGAACTACTAATTATTGCCACTAAACACACAACTGTTCGACACTCCACTGCCACTCTATCTCATTGGACTGTTTCCTCTCCAAAACTCTTATGTCTCCAACGTATTTTGCCACCGGCCCATTAAACCACTTTTACTCACCCACACCTACAACCATAGGCAACCTTTAGCCAATGATTAGCTACTAAGTCATTGCAACATATTCATCATTTTTGGCTTTAAAAATATATGAAACTTACATGAATTAATATAATTCGTCTCTGAATAAATTGATATTTTGGCTTGAATCTCTATAAATTGGAAACTAATGTATAAATGTACATTACATGTAACATCAGAAGTGCTATTTCCTTCTACATTTTCCCGTTAGTTTTGTGATTCTAGGTTGTAGTTTGTTTTTCTCCCTATGAGTTCAACCCCCAAAAATAATAATAGTAATTTAAAAAAATGAAATAACATTATTGTTCACATTTCTTACATTCTTTCAAAGCAATAGAACTCTGTGTGGAATTTTACAATCATTGTTAATTTTACAATTCATCTTCCAACACTCTGATTAATACTTCTGTCATTCAGCTTTGAGTTCCATTCTTTACCATTCATTCATTGTCCTGCTTAATATTTGACTTCCAATTAACTCATCCTAACACTTTCTAACCTGTGCTTGGAAACAAAGAACTCCACTCGACTTGAAACTCCGCATCCATTGACTCAATAACTCAAACTCTATTTATAATATAAATATATATATATATAGACTCAACAAAATCTAAGGCAACTTTTTGATAAAAGGTCATACCCAGGCTCTTGTTTATAGCAGTGTCTAGGAGAGGTAGTAAGGCACCCTCATCCCCTTCCTTTTTTGTGGAAATAATGATTCACGCAACTCAAACACTCGCCATAGCGCTGGAGGTGGATAGCACTTGTCAATAAGCCAAGTCATGACATCTAAATTTTCTATAAAAGAAACATATTAAAATCCACGGCCATTAGGCAACTTATTAGGGGAAGGAGTGCACATTGTTGAACAAGCTCATTCAAGTGTGTTGAAATCTTAGATAACTTTACGTTCATACCTTTATTTTATTTTATTTTTTTGGGATCAGCAACAAAAGGAAATTTCATTTGTTTTGTTGGGTCATAACGCAAGACACTCTGGTTGCGCATTTATGGGTAGTTTAACTGGTTTGTTATTAATTGCACCACCTGTTTTTTTCCCAAAGACCCCAGTAACTTCAATTACTGTAAAGGATGATTGCAACAAAACAGTCAGATGGTTACCCAAGTTTTCTTCAATACAAAAACAAGTAATCCACCAATGGTCTAATATCTATAATATCTATACAATCTAATCAAGGGGAAAAGAAAGGGACGGAACCACTAATCTCACTTTCCACTCTATCTCTTTCAATTTTTCAGAACAATCTAGTCAAAATAACGACTTCCTACTGTGGGTTTTCAGACCAATGGTACCAACTAAGAAGCAAGAACACTTCTAAGGTGTCGTGTCCATGCCACACAGCAACACTTATTGAATACACATACTCAAATATGTCCTATGCTATTTCCAAAAATATTTTAGATACTGACCCCTTTTACCAGCTTCAAACCTGGCGTGAAGCAAATGCTATTCATTCCAGCATTGTTGTGTGGTGCGCTTATTTGAGTAACAAGAATCAACCTCTCTATAGAAAATGGGGTAAGGTTGCCTACCTACTACTTTTTCCATACCCTACTGTAAAAGGGAACCTTGTGCACTGGTACAACCGTTTTGTTTCATACCATCATGGTTCAAACTACACCACCAAACATAGTGCACACACTTTGGAAGGCATGGGATTTTTAAAGAATATGTATGATTATAGTTTTTGTCATAAATTCAAATGTGGAAGTAATCTGAGCCTTTAACAATACCTTTTCCATCCAAGGATATTGAGTCTGACAAAGGAGAATGATATCTATCCTTGCTGTCTAGCTATGACCAAAAAGCCTTTTTGACACTGGAACATTTTTTATGACTTTTTCCAGCACACAGCAATGAACTTATGAGGAAGCTGCCAAACTAAAACTTCCCCCATGAAATAATAGTAAACAAAATAAAAGCAGAAGCAACTCGAAAAAAAAAAAGAACGATGAATCTTTGGGAGCCTTCCTTTCTTCATTGCATTTCATTCTAGTTCATAGTCTTCCCCCTGTCATTTTAAGGTTAGTGTTTCCCTTGATTTGGAACTGCTCTCACAGCCCTCAATGAAACAGACTCTCAGTCCTGTGCCCTTTCACGAAACATAACTAACTAGTGAGATCCCATGCAAATGAAGTGTAGCCCTAATCTAGAACCAAGCTAAACAAAATGATATTTAGCAATAACCCAAAATATGAGTAATAGAGTTGACAAGCAAATGAATAAAAGTATATGCCTCTTTTATATGTCTCCAACCAACCAAGTATAACAAGGATTGTTCATGACTACACCATGCAGATTTTGTAAAGAACAGAGGTGCTGCCAATGGAAAAAACTCCACCTTTCTTTCCTAAGCTTAATCCAACTTACACAAATAAATATACAGTCAGATAAAACAATTTATTCAGCACCTGTATCCTCAACAGATTTCTTATATTCAGGCTTTAGCTCATAAGTTCCTTGGTTTGTACCCCTTTTATTGTAGACACACAGCATATTCAGAATCTCCTTCAAAAATTGCTGCGGAAAAGGAGAAAAGACCAAAAAATTCCAGACAAGTTAAAACCCATCTGGGAGATTTTATAACATATGTGACACCATGTTATCATTATTTCCTCATACAAACAACAAAACAGAAGATTATGTAATCTAACCTACAAAAGGTTAAAATTTTGCTCTCTTATATTCAAAGTAACTATTAGATGATTTTAACAACATCAGACAAGTCTACTATTAAGTTGAACCCTATAAAATACTAAATCATAATCAATGCTTATCTTATAGTTTTACTAGCAATAACTGCACAAGAATGTGAAATATAAATGATCAGACATACAGCAGGTTGATCTGTTTCTTGGACTAGCTGCTTCAAGGCCCAATTAGGTTGCCTTTCGAAAAGCTTAAACATAATTTCCTCCAGTTCCCCGCGATCTCTTCTAGTTCTTTTCACTTCTGGTCCCTTAACAGGTGCTGCTTTCTTCTTATCCTGGACACAGAAGTTGATAATAACTGTTTGTTATTCCACAGCCCATGCACATACTAATAAATATGATTAGGAGTCATAGGGGACTTGGTAAGCTTGAGCCACAACAATCTAATTAGGACACCAACTAATATCCTGTTAGAACATGTTAGCTGAGCCCTTTGATGCATTGGCGAGATTTCTTTTCTAACAAGGCAATATGGACACCAAAAGCTTGACAGGGAAAGTTTGAGGGGGGGAAAGCAGAATAAAAGGCAAATGAGGGTGTTAGTTAGATGAAGGGTAGTTTTGTCTTTATGCACTTATTTGATTAGTATAAATATACATTGTGACAGAGGGGAAAACCTACTCTAAGGTTTTGTGCCTCTTTACTAATAATCATTCTCTCTTTTATTTTCTCCTCTTCTCTTGCTCTTAAACTTGTTCTTATAATTTTAAATGAGGGCAACTATAAACTTCACCATAAGTTTTTGAATCAATACCTTAGAACTGGAGGGAATTAAGCCAACCATTCCAGGCATAGGCCTCATATTGACTCCACGATCATTGTCAATCACCTATTGAATAGCCAAAGAAGAAGAAAAATATTCCATGAGAAAGTGAGAGAGAGAGATGAAGGAAATAAACAGAGATATCTGCTACCTGAATTTGTCTATTCTTAATCATCGATTTATTTGTCCTTTCACGGCACATTTTGCTATACTCCTCCAAGTTCTCATTATGGGGCTTCATGTCAAATTTATGTTCCACTTTCCCTTCCACTGCAACCTTACCTACAATATCAACATTTTCTACCAAATTAGTTAACTATTTTAAAACAATTTCCCAAAAAAAATGCAATTGTAGCACAGGAGTTAGAGGAACAGGAAGTGTTTAACTACAGATAATTTAATCCTACCTCTCATCCCCTCCCCCAAAAAAACACATACGGGTCCCAACAAATAAAACAGCCAAATGGTTTCTTTTCTATATAAAAAAAATGTTACAGCTACAACTATCACCTATGAAGCATGGGTACTCCGAAAATATTGTCGTACTTGTACCGGGTATTGATACGCAAACCAATAGAGTTGCATGCGTACCGGATACTCGAAATTCGTACTAGGTACATTCTATACATTTTTTGACAGTTGGGTACTTCATGGGTACAAGACGGGCATACAAGGGTACCCCAAGCTATGGGACGTTGGTGGAGATACATTTAATTTATTAATGTTCTAATTTATTTGAAATTATAAATCCTTCATTTGATGCGCCAGAGATGAAAGATGTATTATTCAATGATGAAATTGATGGAAGTGAAGATTCAAATTTCAAGTTTTTAAATTTTAATTAGCTTGCTTTCGGAATGAAACTTTGTTTTATAATTTCTCTTATTTAATGGCATTAAAATAGCTTATGGACTTTGCTTTGGTATTGGTATTATTGAAATATGATTTCTCTTTTGGCTTTGTAATTTCTCCTTTTAGTTTTGGTATTAAATTTTGATTTGTAGGTTAAATCTCAAATTACAAATTATAAAATAATAAATAAATTTAAAGTCCCCTAGCAGTACCCGTATCCTAATTTTTTTAGTTCTTGCCTTATTGGCGTACTTGTACCAGTATCCATACCCATGCTTCATAGACTATCACCTAAATATCTCAAAAGAAAAAAAAAAAATGAATTAGGGTACGCTTCAAGTTTCAACCAGCAATAATATCAATATCCCAATGTCCTCAAGAATTAGGTTTAGAAAGATATAACTCCTGGACGCGCATCAACAACCAATACTCATACCTGAGTCCATATAACATAGTATCCTACATATGTCAATTTTCATATTATGTTACATGTAATTTTTTCATTTTCAAAAGGTGCAACACATCGGTTTTCGGACAACTTAATGCTTAATCAAAGACAACTTAATGCTCAAACTTGGGTAAGCTAGTTCAGGATAGAGGTCAAGCTCGAGTTGGCTCAGGTCAAGCTTAGGCAAATTCCTCTACACTTCGGAATGAGCTTGGAATGTTGGACCAACCCTCAACCCGTTCGAACCCTTAACACGTACAAACCCGCCATGGTCAGTTGACTATTGTTTGGAGTCTATGAAGTACTAACACTTCAAAATAAGTGTCGTAGCCATGTTAGACGTAGGACACGGCGGGGACACGTATGGGACATGCCACATAGTGTGTCCCTTTATTTAATTTTTTTTTTAAGGGACACACCGAGGACACATCGAGGACACTTTGGGGATGCGCCAGGTAGTTTTTTTCTCCATTTCTTTGATGCTTTTGATGGATGTTGAATGTTTATTCATTTTTGCTTAGATTTAAATACTTAATAGAACATTCACAAAAAATAAAATAAAATAAAAAATATATAAACGATAAGTGTTAATTTAAAAGTGATTTTTTTTCCTTTAATATCGAAATAGGAATAAATTTTGTTAATTTTGACTCTTTGTGAATTTAATATTAATCAACATAACAAATAAAAATATATGAAAAAATATTTTATTATTGTGCCCCCGTCGTGTCCGTATCCCCATTTTTTTAAATCACCGTGTCTCGTGTCTGCATCCATGTTCATGTATGGGTTTGTGCTTCTTAGTTTAGAGTTGATAACCGAACTTCAAAGACAATGAAGTTGCTTCCAATTCTTTTAGTTGTTCCAAAATTTTAATTAAACCACTTGCAATATACTTATATATTTCGTTCAAGGTTTCCTTTGTATCTACTCTTACTAAGTAGATGACATAGCCAAAAATCAAAATTTGGAAAACATACAAGAAAATATTTCAAAAAATTTATTTTAAAACCCTCTACATTCTTTCTGGTTTCCTCTGAAGTAGAGTTTCTTGAAAATCCCACCTTCAATGTCATAGCTAAATCCAACCCCCGCCTTAGTTGGTCCTTGCATGGGCCAATGCTAATATGATGGCGTACTTCAACTCTACTTCTAAAATAAGATATTGAGGTATACTAACAAACATGCAATAGATTATTGAGTTGACCTATCATTGGCTCAATCAACTTGTATTTGGACTAATATCAAATCCAACTTGCTAAATTAAAACCAAACACCCAAGAAGTGTACATTTTATTCTTTATGGTATAGCATGTACTTATAGATAACTGCATGTACTATACCTATAAAACAAAAGATCATAGGTTGATGAAAAGATCTGATGTATCATCATATATGATTTTATATCTCCCAAGGAAATAAATACGAAAAAAATTGTGATTGTTTTCGATCGTCGAATTTACTATAAAGAAAATATACCATGTTTCGAAGTGTGCTTTTCCAATACGTAAATCACTAGCATTTTCGAGTAACACTAATTCTATATTGTCATAATCCACCACTTAAATAGGTAAGGTAAAAGGAATATAGAGCAAATTTCAAGTTGATCTCACAATTTAATTTACTACTGGTCATGCGAGCTTGTTCAAATTTGACAATATTTGAAACCAAGTGAAACCAAAAAATTGGTCCAACCTAACTCTTAAAAGTAGTTTCTTACTGTCAATGTTTGAGAAGAGAAAAGTAAGTGGTATCTCATCCCCTTTTATATTAAATCATCACCATAATTACAGGAGTGCCCTAAGGCATAAAATAAGAATACTGAATATTCATCAGAATAAAATAGGAAATATTCCAACATATTCTAACACTTCCCCTCAAGCTGATGCAAAGATATCTCTCATGTCTAGCTTGTTAAGAATGTCACGGAATGGTTTATTCCCTAATCCTTTGGTGAGCACATCGGCCAGTTGGTCTCTAGACCTCACGAATGGCGTACATATAGTGCCATTAGTGAGTTTTTCCTTGATAAAATGCCTATCAATCTCCACATGCTTGATCCTGTCATGCTGAACTGGATTGTGCGCTATATTGATGGCTGCTGTATTGTCATAGTATAGCCGCATAAAATCTGTCTGATGAATCCCCAAATCCCGCAAAAGTAGTCTAATCCATAATGACTCACACACACCCTGAGCCATGGCCCTAAATTCAGCCTCTGCACTGGACCTCACAACTACATTCTGTTTCTTGCTTCTCCAATTAACTAGATTTCCTCCAACAAAGGTACAATAACCAGAGGTTGACCTTCTATCAGTGACTGATCCAGCCCAATCAGCATCTGCATATGCCTCTGCACTAAGATGACCATTTTCCCAAAGAAGACTTCAAGTAGCTCAGAATCCGCATAACTGCCTCCAGGTGAATTGCACGTGGAGTATGCATAAACTGACTAACCATACTCACTGCGATAGCAATGTCAGGACACAAATGGGATAAGTAGATAAGCTTACCCACTAACCGTTGATATCTCCCCCTGTCTACAAGCTCACCTCCTTGATCCTCACTAAGCTTCAGTCCAGGCTCTAGTGGTGTATCACAAGCTTTACTTCCAAGCATTCCAGTTTCTTTTAGCAAATCAAGCACATACTTTCTTTGACATATGAAGATGCCCTCTTTGGACCGAGCAACTTCAATACGTAGAAAGTACTTCAAGCTACCTAAGTCTTTGATTTCAAACTCATTGGTCAAATACTCCTTTAACTGAGGAACCTCCTCAACATCATCCCCTGTGAGTACAATATCATCCACATAAACAATAAGAGCTGTCGTCTTACCATGTGAAGAGTGTTTCACGAACAAAATATGATCAGCTTGACTCTATTTGAAACCATATCGCAGTATGGCTTGAGTAAACCTCTCAAACCAAGCCCTAGGCGACTGTTTTCCTTTGATTTTAACATCCTCAAAGCCTGGGAGAATGTTCATGTACACTTCTTCTTCCAAATCTCCATGAAGGAAGGCATTCTTCACATCCAATTGATGGAGAGGCCAGTCAAGGTTAGAGGTAAGGGAGAGGACTCTGACAGAGTTCCTCTTAGCAATAGGAGCAAATGTCTCTTGGTAGTCTACTCTATAAGTCTGTGTAAACCTACCAATCTTGCCTTGTAACGTTCAATAGAACCATCAGCTTTGTGCTTCACTATGTACACCCACTTACATCCAACAGGTCCTCTATCATGGCATGCTTCCACTCAGGAGTAGAAAGAGCATCCTGAAAATTAGAAGGAAGACTCACAGAAGAAACTTTAAACAGAAAAGCTTTATATGAAGGAGACAGATTAGTGTAAAAGACAAAATGAGAAATAGGACGTTGAGTACAAGACCTAACCCCCTTCTTTTTAGCAATAGGAACATCTAGATCAGAAAGAATAGAGTTACCTGGAGTTTCATCAGAAGAAGAGGATTCTGGACACTCATCAGGAGAAGATAGCAGTGGAGAATTTGAATTGGTCGCTTGTACCCAAGTAACTTGTTTTCTATTTGACATAAACTTTGCCGTCTTTCACTATGGATTTGGACTCAACATCTTTCACTGCGGATTCAAACTCAGACTCAACATTCTCAATAGCGGGGTCACCATCAATGTTTTCAAATCCAGACCGGACCAGCCGGTCGGACCGGTTGAACCGAGAACCGGGCCTTGTTCCGGTCCGGTCAACCCCCTAAACCCAGAGTAGGGCCAAAATTGGGAAAAATCGGTGACTCAGTGGTCGAACCAGCAAAACCGGTGACCCAGACCGGGTCGGGAGGGTCAGACCGGTCTTTTTTTTTTTTTTCTTTCTTTCTTTCTTATATATTTATATATATATAAAAATATATTTCAAAATTTTGACTAAAAATTCTTATTTCAAGAGTCTCCTCTCATAAGGAAGAGTCTCATTGAAAGCTTGAGAAGATTATGAAAATCTATTCCTATTTATAGGAAAAGATTTTTCAAAGAGAACCTACAAAATTCTATGTGGGATTCAATTAAATTATTTGAAACATATTGATTGGAGGGAGAGTTGAAAATTTCATTTCCCTCCAAAATTAAATCTAGCATTCAATCAATTTATTTGAAGGAAATGTTTAAAAATTTTAATTTCTTTAAAATAAGTGACTTTTTTTTTTTTTTATCAATTATGACTTTATTAAATATTATTAATAAATACTATGCAACAATTTTTATTTTTATTTGATTATTTATATATATTTTTATTTATTTATAATTTATAATTATATTTTTTAATTATATAATATTAATTATGACGTCACGGTTTGACCGCTTTGACCCGACGGTTGAACCACCCGTCCACCCGATCCCTTTTCCGCTTCGCTCACCGGTCCAGTTTTGAAAACATTGGTCACCATTAACATTCTCAACCTACTCAATCACTGATGGTAGCGACACAAGAATCGCTTCATGCCAAGGCTCCCCTTAAAGGGATGACTAGGACACTTGAGGAGGATAAGAAGTAGGACGGAGACTCAAAGAAAGACACATCCATAGAGACAAACCATTTTCCGAGAGGGGGGATGATAACACTTGTAGCCTTTTTGTGTGGCAGAGTAACCTAAGAAGACACACCGAAAAGACCTAGGATTACCACGGGTAGGAGAATGGTTATGAACAAAGCACACACCCAAAGGTTTTGGGAGGAATGAAGAAACCAGACGAGTGAGACCCTAAAACCTGAAGAGGAGTGTGTTTGTTGAGGACCTAGGTGGGCAAACAATTGATGAGGAAGGCTGCAATGAGAAAAGCTTCCCCCTAATATGATCTAGGAACACGCATTTCAAAGGACAGTCAACGCGCAATATCAAGAAGATGGCGGTTTTTATGCTCTACAACACCATTCTGTTGAGGGGTATTTGTACACAAAGTTTGGTGAATAATACCATGAGTGGCAAAATAGCTGGCAAAGCCAGAGTCAATGTATTCCCCCCTCCCCCCCCAAAAAATTATTAGAACACATAATTTTGACAATCGCCCCAAACTAAGTGCAAAGCATTTTATAAAAATTTTGAAACACAAAAAAACCCTCACATTAGTCTTTCATAAGATACACCCAGGTGGTCCAAGAACAATCATCAATAAAGGTGACAAATCATCGATAACCCTTTAAAGACACAAAACGAGAGAGACCCCATACATCAGAATGAATCAATGAAAAATGAACTAAACTTTTATCAATAGAAGGAGCAAAAGAACCTCTGTGTTGTTTTCCAAGTTGACACGACTCATATTGAAGCTCAAAAACATTATTTTTCAAAAAAAACGGAAGGAAAAAGATGCTTAAGTAATAAAAAAGATAGATGCCCAAGACGACGGTGCCACAGCCATAAGTCTTTCTTTATAGATGGTAATTAAATGGATGAATGAGCCAAGTTGTCTGCTTGATCCAGGATATAGAGACTATTCTCGTTTCTACCAATGCCAATTATCTTCCTCGTGATAAGGTCCTGAAACAGACAATGATCAGAAAAAAAGTTACAAAGGGAAGCAGTGGCATGAATTATACCTTTCCCTGACACAGAAAAAATGGTACCATCAGCAATTCAAACTTTATCCTATCCTGAAGAAGGGGTATATGCGGAGAACAAATCAGAAGATCCAGACATATGGTCGGAAGCATTAGAATCAATAATCCAAGGCAAAATTTGATGATATAGGAAAGCAAAGGAAACCCAGAAATATCAGTAGAGGAAACAACTAGAGCGGGGGACTGTGGCTCAACTGTATCAGAATGATGAGCTCGGGCATTGGGCCCTCGGCCTCTAGACTAACCCAAGCGACCCCCTTGAGACCCAGAACGATCTCCACGACCCCTAGATGGCATGCAACTTCCAACAAGTCTCACGGGTGTGGCGAAGGTAACGACAATAGTCACAGAAAAGGCTATCCTTCTCAAAAGGAGGACAAGAACCACGATCCCCATCTCGAGAGGGTACAGAAACCAGAGCAGATCGATCAGAAGCGGCAGACGAAAGCATAGCAGAACGATGACTCTCCTCATTCTACACATAAGCAAACGCTTCTTGGAGAGAAGGAAGCACATCCATACCCAGCAAACGACTCCTAACAGGATCAAACTCCACATTCAAACCTTTTAAAAACTTGAAGACCCGCACTTGTTCAACAAATTTTCGATACTCAACAGAATTTGTGGGACAGACTTGTAGTCCTGAAGATGATCAAGTCTCTTCCACCCATTGCTAAAGAAAGTAAAATACTGGAGGATAGTCATCTCAACCTGAACAGACCGATCAATTGAGCATCACAACTCAAAAGTCTGTGAAAAATTGCATTTGCAAGAATACGTAGTGGCCACAGCCTCCTAAATATCCTATGCTGTGTCCATAGACAAGTATCCCTCACCAATCACCGAAACCATGGAATGTATCAACCAACCCATGATAAGAGAATTGGTAATCTCCCACTGATCATAACCCGGATCTGTGAGACTGGGGGCCTGAACGCGCCTATCAACATATCCCAGCTTCCCTTTGCTCTTCAAAACTATAGTCAAACTCTGCGACCACGCTAGATAATTCTAACCATTAAAAAGAGAGGTGGTGATTTTTCTGGCCAGGGTTGAGGAAATCAATCATAGTAGTAGGCAAACCAGGACTCGCGCCTTGAGGAGCAAGCTGTGAAGTAGTGGACTCACTAGTCAATTCTGCCATGAATACTCTACTAAGGAACCCTCACAACAAACACTAGTCTAATCACAAACCCGGAAGATGGAAAAACATACCAAACAGAACAAAAAAGAATTTAAGAGAACATTTTTTTTTTTTTTTGAGAAGACAAAAAAAAAAAAGAGAGAGAGAGAGAGAGAAAGAAGACAAATTACATAAGATCATCGAATGAGGACTTCAACCTAGACCCAAGACAGAGCTGATTGAACCAAAGAGGAGAGAGAGTCGACTGAACCTAATAAAAGAGAGAGTCGACTTGACCCAGAGAGCCGATTGAACCAGAGAGGTCCTGAGTGGCTGTCAGCAACCTGAGGGAGGAAAACCCACCAGACTGAACCTCCAAGCCTGCTGACAGACCTAGGCTGGAAACAAGGGGGCTTTGACGAGCCCTAGGGTGCTTGCGAAGCCCTAGGGGGCTGCGGCTAGGGCTGCTGAAGCCCTAGAAGGATGCGGCTGGTACTGCCAAAGCCCTAGGGGGATGGCGTCTGGTGTGGTGTGGACTGCTGCTGGTGCGTTGGTGCGGTGGTGGTGTGAAGGTGGCTATAGGGTTGTGGTTTCTAGGGTTTTAGAGTGGCTCTGATACCATGTCAATGTTTGAGAGGAGAAAAGTTAGTAGTATGAGTGGGGTATCTCATCCTCTTTTATATTAAATCATCACCATAATTATAGGAGTACCCTAAGGCATAAAATAAGAATACTGAATATTCATCAGAATAAAATAGGAAATATTCTAACACATTCTAACACTTACTTGATAACACTTACTTGATAGAAAAACCACAATGAAGCCAAATCACTCTTTGCATTTGTGTGTTTATAATCATTAGTAAAATGTTTCACAAAATCAAAAAACAAGATTGTCTAGAATGATGTGACAGCTGCACTTTGTCTTCTACCTTATTTGGATCAGATTTTTTACCAGACTTTTTATTTGACAATTAGCTTTTTAAATAGTTTCAGTTTTGGATCTTCGTATTTAAAAAATTAAAAATTAAAAAAACTAAAAGCCCATTAAGAAGTAAAACATTGAATAGTAATTGAAAAAATAGGCTAGAAGCCAATTAGCTTTTAGATTATAAGAGACTAAGACACCATAGCATTTTGTATGAGGAACTTTGTAGTCTGGTAGATGAATTCCGTTTGTCTATGATCACTCGTAATGGTGACTAACAAGAAGTTCAAGCAAGAACAGAGCATGTACTCTTCTTACTAAACTACATTTTTTTTTTCACCAAATTCATACTAAAACTACATGCCAAGGATTGACATTAAATTATCCATCCTTCCTTTTGTGTGCATCGCAAGCTATTAAGAAATGTTTCTTTTCACCACCCACCCCCCCACACCCATCATACCAAAGGATACCTCCTTTAGTATTTCCAATAGATAGAAGTTGATATAAATAACCAAAAAAAGTTGAGAATACTAGCTTTAAGTCATCCCACCATTTCTGGATTGGGAGGACTATGGTAAGGGAAGACTGCTTATCCATCATCTTTTAAAGTGAAACAATGAGCTTCATGACTATATTCATTGTAGTTGAAGACCTTTTGACAATTATAGTCTCTCGCTTGGGGGGGCGCATTAGCGCTTTAGAAAAATTGTAGGGCCTTTAGGCTTTACTAATAACATATTCATCTCACATTAAAATTGAAACAATGAGCTTCATGACTATATTCATTTTAGTTGAAGACCTTTTGACAGTTTTAGTCTCTCGCTTGGGGGCACGTTAGCGCTTTAGAAGATTGTAGGGCCTTTAGGCTTACTAATAACATATTCATCTCATGTTAGACGTGAACTAATAACAAGTTACTTTCCTTGTAGAAGATCATGAGTACGTGCTCATTGAGGAGGGCCGCGACGCTTTTGAAATATCATAATCAAACCTTTATTTTATTTTATTTTATTTTTTGTGTTACCAAATAGATTTTTAAAAGTATTACTACTACCATAATGATGATTTTCCTAACCTCCTAAGGCATTCTTTGGCATCCTCTACAAAAATGCACTTTTTTATCTTTTTATCTTTTTTTGGTCACATCACCTCTCTACTTTTTGCACATCTGTCAGTAAAAACTCAAAAAATATACTTATTTAGATCATCCCAAACACCATGTTTGACTTCTATTTATGGTACATACATTAGGGGCTTCAGAGAACTTTTGGCAATTTAAATGTCGCACTGTGAATAACACTGAAGTTTTACAAACCAAATCTTCTACAATGCCGGTTCAATCGTATATATTGCATAATGCCTAAGCAAACATAGTTGATGTTCAATCAATTGTCAAGTCACTAACGCAAAACCAAGCAACCAATAGTTTGTAATCGTTTTAGGTCACGCTATGAGTAAAGAATAATCTAGGCATAGTACCAATAGGCTATATAGCATAGTACTGTCATGATTACATTTTTAGTATGCAATGAATCCTACCATAGACCATCACCCTAATGCAGTGTAAAATTTAAACAAAAACAAAAATTATTCTCTCACTCAGAGTTAAATATGCATTCGTAGTGTCTCATCAAATCATTTCATTGTCCTCCTTTCTCCACAAAAATAGGATTACATAAAATGATTGATAAAAGACCTACCAAAGCAATTAAGTTTTCATATGCAAGGCATAAATCAACCTCTTAGACTTGTACACATGTTCCAATTGATTAATTAACATTGTCAACCCCCTCATACCCAATAAAGGTACAAGTACCATGTCAAATACCCATTAAAGGTAAAGGCAACACTACCAATCCTTTCTCCAATTAAAAATTTGTCATCATTTGTACTAACAACCTCTAGAGATTGTTAACACATTACAGCTGAATTTATAATATTATTCACCTTGTCACCCCTAAACAGGATGTATTGAACTCATAATTGATTAGATACTTTTTATGATTGTCAACTAAGTACGCAAGTAAATTGCTCTCGGTTGTCCAATCATTTTAAAACTAGAGTCATTCTTTGATCAATGATCACTATGAGTCAGATAATAGAATTTGATCAATCCTTTTTTCTATCGTTAAGGTGGAGAACTGAACCACGAATTCTCTTTCTAAATCATCAATTGAGTCACTATTTGTGAACCAGGATTCTATTTTGTCATCAGTCCAATCCCCCCTTCACATTTTTTTTTCCTTTTCTTATCAATGCATGAATTAATAGATCTCTTGACTTGTATATATAACACAGACATGACCTTAGAGTTGGTTTCATTGTGTAAATAGCAATAAATGGAGGGAAAAAAAGAAAAAAAAAAAAAGAAGAAGAAGAAGACAATGTACACTTGTCAAACATTTGTTAATTGGAAAAATTAGATATCAATAATCATAAATGTTATAATCCTCACCTTGGTTTGTCTCAGAAAAAATGCACATTGGAACAAAGTCTTTAAACATGTTCAAAGCATAGCTTTTTGGCATGTTTGCAATCTCATTGCCAGCCATCTCCATTGTGAACTGATTGTCATTCAAGATCAATGTAAGAAGAAAGAATGATTTACACTATGAACATACCCAAATAACAAACAATAATTCACATAACAAGAATAGAATGAGCACCAAATAATTGTATCACTACCTCCTCTAATTTTGTTATAAATTTAAAATTTTTAAAATACAATCAATCTGCATAGATGAAAAGACAGTATGTATCAGTAACTCCATCCATACAATTTTAGAGAAATACGGAAATGAATTATTGTTTGCCTCTTTGATAAATTTATCCCATAATGTGATTACTAGTTAAAAAGATCAAACAAACTACATATTCACCAATATCGTGTAGATTGTTTTCATTATTTTTAATCAGCAGTATCATGTAGAATATTTTACAATAATAATGTAACAAATGTGGGACAATAAACTTCTCTGATCATCATAAATCAACTATCAGATTTACATAGTCATCATCAACATGAGTTTACATTCTGTTTGCAAAACTAAGAGGAAAAGAAAAAAATTGGCTTCCTTTCCTCTTGTTTGAACCAGAGAGAGAGAGAGAGAGAGAGACCAAAAAAAAAAAAAAGAAAAAGGAAAATGAAAGCTTTATAATGTAAGGGTATCTCCAATCCTTATCAAAATGTTGACTCAAAATTAAATTTGAGTAAAAACACCCCCAAACTCTTCTCCACTCCTTGACTCAAACTCGTGCCAAATTGAGTTTTAAAAATAAAAAAATATATATAAAAGAAAGGGAGACTCAAATCTTGAAAATGTCCAAAGGCTATATTTGCTATATTTATTTACCAAATTGCCATTATTGAAATATGATGAGAATTTATAAAAAGAATCTGAGAAAAAAATTGGAGTTTGCTATTCGAGTGCTTCATATCAAATGAAACTTCTACGCAAATTTTGATTGGATATGGGCCTAAGAGTGAGGAAATTGATTCTCACGGAAAATGAGGGCAAAATAGATATCTAGTTAACACCTCTTTTCTCTCAAAATCTCTCAAATTTTGGAGATATTCAAAAAAATATAGGGTAAATTATGCAAATGGCCAATGTAGTTTACATAATGTGTCAATTTGATTCTTCTTGTTTTAATTTGCTCGATTTTATCACTTAATTTAACAGCATATTGGTCCAATAAATTTGGTGGACGAAAACTCAAACGGAGTGTCAATTATGTGTCAATTAGGCCCCTATCATAATCAAGCAAATTATTTGACACATCTTGTATCGAATTGACACATCATGTAAACTAAAAGACCAAATTGACATATCTTCGAGCACATGACCACTTTCCATCCGCCAAACCTAACGGCCATTATTTATTAGACCAATATGACACAATTTATTAAATTAAGGGATAAAATTGACTAAATTAAAATAATAAAGACCAAATTGATACATTGTGTAAACTCCATCGACCATTTACATAACTTACCCAAATATATATATATATATATTTTTAAGAGAAAAAACCTTTCTATTTCTCTTATTTGAGAGGAATAAGATAAATCAACCAATCCAAACGAGCTATTAGATCAATCAAACACAAATCAAACAAAACAATCCATTGAATTCAAAAGTAGATCAATATTCCACTTACTCAAAAATTTGGGGTGAAATTGAGCAAAGATGTGAAGAAAGAAAAGAAATCATAAAAAGTACCTGAAGGGAAGAAGAATCGTCGGAGCGAAGAGGATCGACGGAGACAACGACTTTGGCGAGGGACGGAGAGTCGGAGGAAGAGGATTGAGAGTGAGAGAGAGAGTGAGAGTTCCATGACTTTGAAACCACGAGTGGGCACTTCATCAGCCACACCGACCTCTCCGATTTTCCAGCTTCCAAACTAATATTACTATTACTGCTGCTGCCGCTGCTGCTCCGCTCTTCCTCCATCTCTCTCTCTCTCTTCGATTCCTATTTTTTCTCTCTTCTATCAACGGTCCACAACTCGGTCCGCCGATTCCGTACAACCGAGTCTATCAGAAATTTTGACAATTGCTTTCCTAATATTTTTTTATTTTTTTAAAAAATTTAAGCCTTATTTATCCTAATTTAAAAAAGTCAAAAAATTTAAAAAAATTATTATTTTATTTAAGTCACATTATCTTATTTAAATCATATCATCTTTCTATTATATCACTTCAAACCTAATACATATTTTATAAAAAATTAAAAAATACACTTATTTAAATCGTTTCAAACCACTTTTAAAGATAATTGATGAAGAAATTTGTTGAAAAAGAACGTATAAGGATTAGTTGTAGTTTATGTAAAAAAAAAAAAAGGTTAGTTGTAGTAAATATTTTTTTTATTGGTAAGAAGTGAATAATTTAGTGATAATTTTTTTTTTTGTTATTTTTTTGTTATTTTATTTTTTAATTTATTTGTTAATTTTTGTTTTAAATTATTTTTTATTTATTTAAATTTATATCTATCTATTTAAATTATTTTTTTATTTGTTCATTTGTTTTTTATCTATTCATTTTTTATCTCAACTTATCTATTTGATTGTGAACAAATATGATCCTTTTGAAGAGAAAAGAGAATGATCTGTTCCAATTCACTATGGAAATATGTCTTATATTTTTTATTTATCTAAATTAACACAATTTGTAAAAATAAAAAAAAATTATATATAACCTATCTGTTAAAAAACTTTACCTGTTCATTTTTTAACAGATTTGATATGTTAAAATCTTTTTTTGAATAATCTTTTTTCAAGTCAGATCAGATCAAATCTGTTTAATTTTTTTCCTTATCTGTTCAATCTTTTTTTTTTTTGGGATCAAATCTGATCCGTTAATTTGTTATGAGAAGAACAAACCAAGATCAATAGTAGGAACACATAAACAATTCCATTAAACATCACTACAACCATCATAGCAGCATTTCTAACTCATAATTATTCACAGCAGTGGCAGTACAAAAAACAAGGTTCAAACCCTAATTCGCGAGAGAAGAGGTAGCTGAAATGAAAGTTTGAAACCCTAGAGAGAGAAATTCAAGAAAGAGAGAAATAGGAGTAGATCTGCGAATGTGTGTGCTTGTCCAGCAAAGAACGCTTTAGGTTTCTTCTACACTATTAACAAATAATACTACAACAATGTTTCAAAGTTATCGTCGTCGTTTTTATCGTCGGCGTCTGAGTTGATTCATTGTGGTATGCTTTGTTGCTGGCTAAAGAACACTGTTGGAGAGGCAAAACTCATCTCCACAGTTGTCGAAAACAAATATGATCGATGAACACTGTTTTCCATTTTGGATCTACCATTGCCCAAATCTAGTTGGTAATTTTCATATCTAAGATGAAGATGATAAAGAAGAGGAAAAGAGCAATCGTCATTGGAGATAAGGTGGCGAAATAGGGATCCAACATGGAAAAAAAAGCCGACGACCATGTAGGCAATAGAGAAGACGCGAATGACGATGGCGTTCCAGGGAGGAGGAGAAAGGATGGCTCTGTTATGGTGGTGGCGATGGTGTCCTATTGAAGATTGGAGATGAAGAAAAGAAGAAGAAAGAGAGAGAATGTATGGTAGGTTTGGTTTCCAAACCATGTTTGTAATATATATATATATACACAGGGATATTTTGGTCATTTTATTTAAGCATGTCCTTATGAACAAAGTATTTTAGAATGTGGACTTTTGACTAAACAAAATTCAAGTTTAGATTTATAGATCGAGTACCCTAATTGATAAAAAGTTACACATATGGGTTATATGTTATTTGGTAGGGCTAAGTGTAAAAATCGTAAATTGGTCTAGTCCAGACTAAATCGTACTATTTGATTTGGTTTTCTCAATATACAATTCAATTTTCATTTTTAAAATAGACGAATAGTAATGTTAGCATTATTAATAACCAAAACATGAGCATATAAAGATTATAAAACTCATATTATGATTTAGTAGAGACTATTCTTTTGATAAGGTGAGCAGGGGTGCTCAATTCATGAGCTTCCCCTTCATACCAACAGAAAATGGCCTTTAGCAAAAGTCATGGGTTTTCTAGTTTTCCCAAAAGATTAGGCGGCAACTTGAGATCTGGTGATGTAGTTCATTTTTGTCAAAGATTTTGCAATAAAATGGATTTCTGTACAAGTTGTCGGATCTGGACTCTCATTTATATTTCACATTATATTTGTGAGACTAGATTAGGAGATCAGAAGTCTGAACTATTAAGCGTGCTTGGGTATCTCCCAAAAGCATCCCACAATAAGCTATAATGAATTGAAAAATCAAGAACTTAACCTTATGATTAATTAAGTGAAATTTTTGTCATCATTTAATAAACTACTAATTGTAAATGGATAGAATAAGATAACCTAGAAACAAAATTGATAGAAAAGCGACACACTCTTGATATACTTGGACCTAATCAAAGAAATTTTTTGGGGGGGGGGAAAGATAAATAAAGAAAGAAAGTAATCATATTTTGTCTTAGCTTATGCACAAGAGAAAAGTAATGCAGTTCCTTATGTAGTATTTCTATTTTAGAACTTAGATTCTTAACAAAGATAATACTTTTATTGAAGAAAACTCTTTTGCATACCTTGTATAATGGATTGTTGACATGTAGCATATTAAAACTAGAATCGTGATAGCTATAGTATTAAAGGAAACTCATCGGAAATTAAGAACCTTAATTGGATAACTAGTAGAAAATTTGAAATGCCAAAAATTTAGTCTCAAGATTGATTAGATAATATTTCTATTACCATTTAATAACTGATTAAAGTAAAAGAGAAACAAAATAATAGAAAGATGGAACCAAAAGAGGATATAATGTGTCCTTAGCATGCTTAAATCAAATAAAAGAAATTGATAAAAGTTGATTTTATAAAAGAGTCATAATCTTATACTACTTATTCATCCTATCGAAAATAGAAGAATCATAATCTCAAATATGAGTTTTAGTGACTAAGTACAAGAACAATACGGATTTAAAATACCTATGTAATTATAATGTTGCTTAGAAAAGAAACAAATAGGAAAACTAATGGAAATACTTTAACAAACCTTCAACTTAGAATAGAAATGAAAACCTAATAATATAAGAAATCAAACTTGCCTATTTAACAAGAACAATCACCTATCACCAATAACGTTTCCAAGATAACAATCCTTAACGGGAACAACCATAAGATACTGATGAGATGTGCCAAACGATAATTCTCAATTAAATAGTAGCATGCCATTTCATGAAGCTTTAATTAAGAAAAGAAAGAGATTATTTATTGAGAGAGGTATAAGATACAAGGTAAATACCAATTTTCAAATCAAGGAGAATAATAAATGATGATTTTATCATAGTGCACAACGAAAATTAATAACTTATCCATATAAATAAAAGTTTTAAAGGAGGGAAGATTGTGACACTCCAAAGAATGCCACGTACTATAATTATTTCTATTGGTAAATAGGCCGAGTATTGGACCCAGATTTGGGCGCTCATGTGGCATGACTCATGGCCCATTCAAATTACCCATGTAATTTGAATTTGATTTTCTGATTATTCTATTTGTTAGGATAACCCACTATCTATCTACATCTATCATATCCTTTTAGGAGATATGGATAGATGGTTATATATTTGATATATGTATCAGATACGTTACGTATATACCAACCCCATAACGTTGTTCAAGACTCACTCCCTAACTTTCTTTCATCAAAGAACAATCAAGCCTTTGCACTGTGACTAGAGTGGGTGATACTCATATTGTAGTATTACTCCATTGATGGCTATTTTTAGTTCGTGAATGTGAAGCACGTGATTTACCCACAAGGTTTTTTGTTTCGGATTCTAACACATAAGGTATGCCCGAATCCGTTTTATCTGTTGCATTATACAAATCTTACATTGTTATCAAAGCCATATGGGGTATTTTCGTGCTTATTTTTGTGCGTTAAAATATGTATGTAATTATATAAGTATGTATACATGATATATGCATAAAAATTAATATTTTTTCGAACTTCCTCCGATCAACCTGAAATTTACATGTGTTATAGTACATCTCCTGTAGAACATATCTGCAAAGTTTCATGAAAATCAAACGGTTAGATTTCAAAAAAAATGGAAACCCATTTTATATTCCCGAAACTTTACTCGCATGATTGTTTTACATGCTTTAATTTCAATCTACAAATTTTACATATTTAGAATCCTTATTTCGAGACCTTTGAAACCATATATTATTTGTTAGATTTGGACTCACAGTTGATGAGAAAACTCAAACCCTAAATTGGGTTCTTTGTGAGTTCTTGGTGGCTTGAGGAAGAAGATGAAGTGCAGAATTTCTGCACTTCTACTCTCACTAGAGAGAGAGAGTGTGTAATACAACCCATCATTTGTGTTTATTAAATGTCAATTTTGAGAGCACCATTTGTTTTTATTTTGGAAAATGGAGTCTGAAAGTACCAAAAATCAGACCAGAAATCACCTCGGAAGGCAGCGCATGCGCTTCACGCGCCTAACGACGCTGCCAGTGCTTGTCACGTGTCCTACCCGCTCACACGTGCCATGCGCGCTGCTCACGCGTGCACCGTTCGCTTTTTCCACGTACGCGACATGCGCTGCGCCGTTTTTTTGTGCCAGCTTGGTTGGTGGATGGTAAGGCTCTATTTGTTTGTTTTTTAAATTCTAAATTGCTTTAAATGGTCATAAGTAATTTGTTATAGCCTTGTTTTGAGCATGGTTGGTACTGTTAGACTTAAAATTAAATTTTTTATCTGCTGTAAAATTTTCAAAATTTTATGAAAATAAAGATATTTTTTTCTAGAGATAATAATTCATTATTTCTGCTTTAAAATACTTTTGGTGTTGCATGACTAAGCTTCTGAAGCCAAAATTTTTACAGTAGACTACTGTAATGGTTTACTATTTACTGGTATGATTGTTGCACTTTTCCAGATTCTGGAATATTTATTTCTAATTTTATGTGTGTTTATTAATTATTTAAAAGTCATGAAAATTCCAGAAAATTCCAGAAGTTATGTACTTTCTATTATGGTTAAACACAGCATATTGTTGTTTTTTGCCTAGAGTTTCTAATATGTCGTGATTAAAATAGGATGATTAATTTTTTTTATTAAAATTCTATTATTAAATGTAACATAACATGAGTTGATTGTGAATTTACTTTAAGATGCTATTGTATGGAATTATAATATTTTATCATGATTTAGACATGCCATAGTTAGTAGAAGGTTGTTCGGTCAAGAGAAATTTTTGTAGACTTACTCCCGAAAACTAACGTTTTATGCATTAATTAAATTAAATTTTAGATAATTGTCACTTGTGGCGTAAGAGATGATTACGAGCATAGCAGATTTTCGATCTTACGACTTGTGTAATATTGTTACTATTTAATTTTGATTTTTGTGGCAAAATTATATTATAATATGCTAATCAAATTAATCTCAATGCGCATTTTTTTCTCTCTAAATTGACTTAGCTTATGGAAGTTAATTTGGTTGACCTAGACTTAGTAAAGATGTTCAAATATGAACAATGTAATCCTATTCTTTAAATGAGCAAAAAGTCTTAGAGATTTTAGGTCAGACCTTAATTAAGCCAAATTAAGAAAACATGACTCAAAGTCGTTGTGGTTTTGTTGCCTTGTTTGGTGCAATAAAAACTGATGTGTGTGCTATAGTTAACGGCATGCTAAGTAGTTTTGATTAGCGAGTTTGGAGTTATGAAATGAGTAAGCCATCAATAGATCTAGATATGATCTTGACTATTGAGCTGCGCGAATTGACTTTGTAATAATGTTGCATCATTGGATGAAACAACACTCAAGAGTCATGTCATTCAAGAAATGCGAGCTTAAATGAGTTAGTCATTAAGTGTAAGACGAGTAGCTAGTATGAGCAGTGTTTTGCTCTCTACCCAACTGATGGGAGTGGATAGAGCAAAATTTCATGCACTATAATAGTGTGCGTTGAAGTATCACTTGAAGTTAAAAGATTAGAGCTTAGAAGCTGTAAAATCTATTAACACTAAGTGAAAAGATTAGCGCATAGTGGCTAAAAAATCTATTAACATTGCCAACTTGTCTAAATCTGGACACTTACTATTTCCACACTTGAGTGTGAGACATGAGGAGGTGTTTGTTTATATGATTCCTTAGCTAGGCTAACGCTTTTGAATGATGTTTACCTCTAACCGCAAAAGTTGCAGCATAATAATGAAAAGGTCAAGGCCAACAAGGTTGTTATGACTATAAGAATTTGGCGCATCGCTTGTGAGAGCATGGTGTTGAATTAGACTCTTTAGCCTAATTCGCGTTTAAATTACTTCAGGAGCTATCATAGATTGATAGCTTATTCTCTCATTCTTGTGGATAGTAGAATTAATTGCAACTAACTATGAAACGAGAAATAGAGATGGCAAGAGGAGTATCGTCATGTTTCAACTAGATACAGTAAAGTGTATGGAGAATAAAATTGCTTGAAGGTATAGGGGATTAGCACTTACTAGTTAAATTTGCGACTTAGGTGCATTTGATATCTCCATGACATCCTTTTATGATCTAGTGAACATGAATTAGTCTTGAGTCATTACTTAGTTGAGCCTAAACCTTTACACTTGTCTTTGAGAACGCACACATTAGGATGATTGGAATTAGTTTATGACATTGTGTAGCATGGCCGTGAGGGACCTCGCTAGTTACAGTTCGGACTCAATTTGTGTCACGGTTCTTAATCTTGAACCAAAGAGTCCAACTCTGGCAAATCGTTTTGAGAAAAATAGATTTTGAAAAGAAGTGCCAAACATGGACTACTTTGCCAGATACAGAGTCGCCACCTAAATATTTTAAAATGGGAAATTTAGGAAACCCTGACTCGGTGCCGAAGGCCACATGTCCGTCATCACCAAAGTTGTCTTGGCTCGGGAGCTTGGGTACGATCGGGGAAGGTCAGCTATGAGCACCCCCTTTCGCCCGGTCCGAAGACCGACCTCTACTAACCGTGATATCTGATTTGGAAAACGTTATGTGTTCTTGTTCCAATTATTAGCCTAGAATTACTATGTTATGCGCACAACAAATAAGTATAGACTAGATTGCCTAATTTGGAAGCAAACATTGCATATCCGTTCGTTTTGAAAACAGTTTCGGAATTTGCTACTCGCAAGTAGTCTAAAACACGGATTTCGACGAGTTTTTCCAACTCAAGCAATCCAACCTCCACCCACAGGCATTCAAACAGTTTATCTCATATAAGCATTTAGCCACATGGTAATCATTCACACGCATGCGATATGCTAAAGCATAAATACTTACATCGTACTCCGTGCCAAAACAAAAACTAGTTAGCAAAAATGCATGCCCTAGTTCATGTTAGAGTGACTAATGCATCGCATGCAGAATGTGATCTAGACAGGCTCGGCTAACCCTAAAATGGCATGTGAAATGCAATCATTCGGCGCACGTATTCAAGTTAGATTTGAAAATATAATGCAGTTTGTATAGTGTACCGAGCCCGGTGCATGTCAACAAATGCATGGATACACTCATGCATAGCATGAGATATGCTAAAATAAACGTGCCCTAATATACCATCATAAGCAGGTAAATAAAAGGGAAGAAAGAAATGGGGGGTTGGAAGACATACACACTACTCACGCACGCTTATTACAAATTTGCCCTCGCTCGGAGGGGCCAAAATAATAATACAAATTAACTAACTACGCGAGCTAATTAAATATTACAAATTGCCTAATTAATTAACAAATTAATCTAATCTAATTAAAACAGTAAAGCCCTCGGGAAGAGGGATCAATGCATCTGCGCCGATTCCGCTTCTAATTGCACCTTTGCCATGCCTAGCCCGCCTGCTTTCCTGCTCGCTTCTCAAGATCACAAAGTCTCAAGGATGCCTTTGATATCGAATCACCACCGGCTAAGTAGAATGACCACCGGCAATGAATTTGTTGTAGTCGGCACAAAATGAATCCACCGGCCAGAGATTGACTGCCGGTCGGCACTAAATAATGCCGGCCGGCAGTGAATTCTTGCAGAACCTGCAACTCACAGCAGCAGAGGGCAGAATCTTGCATGGCAATGCTATTCAAGCTATGTATGCACCAATCATACCCCCTATCATGTTTGCGACTCAAGGGAGGATGTGCCTCAATTCTCGGGCCACCAATCACGCATTTCCATGCATGATGGCCTAAAGAATCAAGTGTGCACTTCAATTTCAAATGAAATGCAAACCAAACAAATAAAGGGGCCCAATTCCCATCACCAAATCAAGGGACAAGGCATGCATGTCTATGTGTGCAATCCTAAGCATGTCAACTAGTATGCAACATGGGATGCAAACAAGAATGCTAGTATGCAAACACACATACAAGGCAAGCATGTAAACCAAGCAAGGGGGTGGACTTAAACATGACTTAGGCAACTCCAAATAGGCCCAAAATCAGTGGCCAAAAGCAAGGAAGTGAAGGCCAAAATGCACACACACATGCGAGCACTCATGGTCCAATACTTAAAGCATAATGGGGCAACTTTTAAACACATTTAAAAGGGCACAAATATGAACAATTAGCATGCGAGTTAAGCTCTTAAATCATGTTAGAAGAGGTGCTGAACCGACCCACACAAGACAAACAAAAGCATGCAAATGGCCCAAGTGCTTGAGGCAAGCCAAGAGGCATTGAACTACACTTGACAAGACCTAGCATGGCAAGACTTAAGCAACTAAAATCAGAGTTTTAGCACACAAAATCAAGCCCAAAGGACCACTTAGATGGCATCTAAATGGTTTGAATTCAAAGGCATGCACCATGGTCAAAACATAGGGCATACAACACATGCTCTCAAAGCAACAAAGAGGCAACTAAGGCAAGCATATGAGCATGCTAAAGGGACTGAAATTACATGTTGGATGGTTCCAAACCACCAAAATGGTGCAATCAACACATGCTACACATTCACATACTTGAGGCATACAAGCCCAACAAGCCACAAATGCAAAGGAGCTATACTAAGCATGCCAAAATCGATCCAAACAACTATGGACAGACCTAAAGCATGGCAAAATAAGCACAAAACATTCACAAGGCTAAGCCTAAAACATGCTCGAACAAAGGCTAACAACCTAAGGCATGTTAAGGGATCAATGAGGCATTACATGGCAACTATACTAAACATGCATGGAGTACCAAAACCAACTTAATACAAAGTTATAACATGGCAATATAAGCATAAAATACAGCCGTGACAAGCTCAACACACACTTGAACAAAGACTTCCTTAAGAGACCCAAAATGGTCCTTTTCAAGGACAACAAGGAGAGGGGGTGGCCCTCTCCTTTTGGAGACTTCAAGGCACCATCTCCACCACTGAAATCCCTCAAGATTTCAGTGGTGAAGAGGCCCAAACACCAAAGTCTCGAAACTTGCACAAAATAGCACAAAATGAGGCCTTACAAGGCCTAAGGGTGGTCAAACACACCCAAACCACAAAACACTCTTAACAAACAATCAAGAGGGCCTAAAAATAGAACTTTTTATGTTATACACTAAACACAAAAACAGCTCTAAAATAGGTAGAAATGGGATGCAAAAATGGGGTAAAAAGGACTAGTTTCTTACCCTTGTTGACCTTCTTCACCAAGGGAGGACCAGCTGCCTTCTTGAGCTTAAACCAGCCCCAAAACTCTGAAAATAGTCCCTTAGAACCTCAATAGTCAAGGAAAGGTGTAATGGTAGGTGTTTGTATGCAATACTATGAACAAATACACCTAGAACCCTCAAAAGAGGAATGGATAGAGATAGAATATATATTAATTCTAACCCTAGAACCAGAGCTTCTAGCAATGTTTTCCTCTCTAAAAATGTCAAACCCCAATACCAAGAGAAGACTCTCTCATATATAGGCAACCAACCTTGTAAAGCTTGTCAAAAAAAGCTAACAAGAAGAGCATCCCTCCATACACGTGTATGGAGGGGAACCAAATGCCAAACAGCTGTCTCAAAATATCTCCAAAAGCAGCTGAACAGTAATCGGCTAGCCAAAAATGTCATTTTGACAAAAATGACACGACCAAGAATAAAGAGTGCCGGCAATATATATTGCCGGTGGCAACAAAAACCAGCCGGTGGCCTCTAGCTAGTGCCGGTGGTGTGTGGGGATGCCTCACAAGGCATTCCCTGCCCCTCCAAGGCAAAACACAAGTGTTTGGTGCAAAACCAGACACAAAACAGTCGAGTTCAGAGATCCTAAGGCCAGGCGCGTAGCCGAGAACTTCGGGAACTCCAAACAAACACAAACATGGATAATCATCGAGTGTTCAAGCGGTGACGTCCAAGTCTTGAGGACGGTCAAAAATGGGGTGTCTACACATTGGTCATGAAATGGTGGCTTATTATACATAATCACATTAATGAGAAGATGACATGAATTGTTTGTGTAGGCTCTATCGGGCCCACTCGCTTGTGATATCCTACTCTCATGTGAATGCGTAACTTTGTTTGCAATGGTTGCTCGTAAGCAAGTAGGAAAGCCGCAAAAAATTATCTATATTGGCGCATTTAGTTCACTATGATATTTGTGACTGGATATATGTAAGAGTATGATAGCTAGCCCCAATCTCTATATATTTATAGATTATGATACGCATCTTAGTCAAAGCTATTTGATCTCCCATAAGTCAAAAGTTTTGAGATGATTTTTGACATTGCACATACGAGGTCAGATCAATTAGATAAGAGCTTTCGTGCTTTTAGTTTTGACCAGGGTGGCAAGTATCTATTTGAGTTATTTTTTAGAAAGCTCTATGAAGAGAAATGGATGCTTAGAAAATTGATTATTCCTAGTACTCAACAACACAATGGTGCAGTAGATAAGGAATTAAGTATTGTTTATGTTAGATGGATGATGGAGCAATATGTTTCCCAATTGGGGATTACACTTTAGTTTATGGCCTATGTCCCTGACTAAGTGCCCTCCATATCAGATTTTACACTCTTTTTGAGTTATGGGTTAGTGGTTATGGGTAATTTGTAACCATCAAGCAGCTTATCTTTATTTTTACTTCTCATAAGGTTACAAAGTTAAAGACCTAAAGTTCTAGGGCACATTATTGCATACTGTCTTCTAAATGCTTAAGGTCATATGGTGCATTATTATATGCTATCATGTAAACCCTCCAGGTCATATGCTTATAGATGAGCAGTTTTGTGGGGGTGTAAGTAAGTCACATAAAGTTTTCTTAGTAAAGGTGACGTGAATAGAGTTTTGGAACTCTATGAGATAGAGAATTCTAATTGTAGCGCTTTATGTAGCCTAGTTGAGAATGGAAAGAAATTTCCAATATCCTAGGGATAGTGGGAATGACGTGCCTACTAGTGGATTACTTCATTAGAGAAGAATACTCTATATTCTTAGTTGCGTGGTAACGAATGTGAAATTTTTCCACATTATCACTGGGTGATTAAGAAGGAAACATTCACGATTATTTCATAAGATGATAAAGAGCCTAGGATAATGCTAAAGGCTCTCTAGTCCCCTATTTTTAGAAAAGTGGATCAATGTTGCACAGTTTAAGACGAAGTCTTTGAGTTGAGGATTAACCATTTCTAGGATTTAGTTGACTTTCCATTATAATGCGAAACTGTTCTAAAGTTATGTGCGATTTGGATAATCACTTTTCGAGGCATAAGGCTTGCTAGATGCCGAAAAGTCGCACCATTGAGGAAGGTGTAGACCATGAGAAGACTTCCTCCTCGGGAGTGAGGTTACTTCGACTTAGGCTATGATTGACATGAGTTCAAAACTTTGATTTGTGGATGTTGTGACCCAATTTCTTATTGGAGAACTGGATAAGTAAATTTGTAGGGATTTACCTTCTGCTTGGTGAAAAGATAGGAGCGCAAAAAAATTGCTAGTTCTAATAAATTTTTTACGGCCTAAAATAGTTATCCAAATAATGGTTCTTAGATTTCGTCAAGCCATGATAGGCTAATGATGATCGATTAAGACCAGTAAGGCATGATCAATGGTCCAAAAGAAGTTTTTCCTTAGTCATTATGAGCCAAGAATTTATAAGATTGTCGCTACCTAGGGTTTGCCATCCTTTGTTTTAGACATAATGGACATGGGTGATGTAATTTATATGCTCGGATGTACGTTTCTTAGAGATTGTTCTAGGAGAAATCTCGGTTTGTCTTTGATGACTTACATAAGGAATATCCTAGAATGATTCTAGATGCAAAATTGCAAACCCATTGACTTACCTATCAGTAAAAGCTAGAGCCTTAACTATTGAGTGAATCCTCGGATTGTCTTTGGAAGAAACAGATAACCCATATTCCTTGATCCTTTGTTATAGGATCCTAAAGTACGCTATGTAGGCATATTCGACATGATGAGTGCTATCTTTTGTAAATGGTCAACTGAGTAGTTTAGACCTTGACCTTGACCTTGCTTATTAAACTGTGGATAGAAAGCTTTACTGGTAGTGTATAAATTTGCCCTTTGTAAGATTCAATGTGCTTGTTGGACGCATCTTGAATGAACGCAAATTGGTCACCAAAATATATTTAGAGAGGTAATTACGCAAGAAGTAGTGATCTTGAACCACTTTATATGAAACGCACATGGTGGATTCTGTTGTATATGCTTATTGCAAGAGGTGCTGATAGGGCTTATGTTTGGAATCTAGAATTGCGCAAACTGTGGTTGTGTTTTTTCAATCGATCACTTATTTGTTGTGAGATTATGGGATATTGATACTTTAATGCTTTGTGTCATAATGATTAGTAGATGATGATGTCAGTAGGCAAGATTGGCTCACTCACACAAGCAATAGCCCTTGGCACTTAAGAGCGAGCAAGGATGAGACTAGTAGTTTATTTTATTTGGAGCTAAGAGAGGCTTAAATTATTCACTATGTATGTTGCCTTGGTTATAACCAAGATGATATTGTGTTAAAGACCAAACAAGGATGTTAGTACCCACTTTTCATTTTGTGCCTATTATGATTGGCCAGATACAAGATCTCATTTGGTGCTTGACAGGCGAGCAAATAGAGAATTCGAGTTAGGCACTAGAAAGCGACTAAACTAAAATTTGTATGGTGTATCGAGTATGATGTCACTCTTTGGAAGAGTTACTCCATCGTAGCATGTATTCATACTATATGTGCTTAGCGACTGAGTAACGCGGTGAGAGAATGGATCTCTGTTTCCTCACCGTGTGAGTCTTACGTGTCATTATTTATACGTTTTTTTTACTTATGTACCTGTAGACACCCCATTTTTGACCGTCCTCAAGGCTTGGACGTCACCGCTTGAACACTCGGTGATCCTCTTTGTTTGTGTTCGTCTTGAGTTCCCGAAGGTCATGGCTGCATGCCTTGCCTTAGGATCTCTCGATTCGATTGTTCCGTGTTTGGTTTCGGCACCAAACACTTATGTTTTTGCCTTGAAGGACAGGGAATGGCTTGTTGACTATCCCTACATCCCACCAGCCTTCCCCTAACATCACCGGCTGTTTATGGGTGCCACCGGCCATGGTTTCTTAAAACCAATGGCCGGTTGGCACTATATTTGGCCGACTGGCACTTTATTTTGCCGGCGACCTCTTTTACTAGCCGGTGTGACTCCTTTGAACCCTTGAGGCATGGTGCATGCCAGCTGTGCCAGCTGGAATGCACCATCACTCCTCCCCATGCAGTTTTGGCTGGTGTGACTCCTTTGAACCCCCTTTCCTTCTAGAAGCTTGAACCCTTTGGCCAAGCTTCTTAGGGAAGCTTGGCTAGCTGTATTAGCTTCTCCAAGAAGCCAAGAACCCTTTGCACCCTTTGCCCCTTTCATTTAGCTTCTTGGAGAAGCCTAGAACCTTTGGCTTTGCCTATATAAGCACCACTCCTCTCCCATTGTTAGGGGTTAGAGCTTTTGAATCAAAAAAACCAGAGCTTCTATATCTATACATCTGGTATATCATCATCTCTCTCTATATCTCCCTCTCTCTCATCCTTAGGGTGTGTTTGGAAGCCTAAAAGTGTATTTTGACCTTACTTTTGCACTACTACACACACCATTACACCTTGCTCCGAGATTGAGAGGCATTAAGGGTTGTTTGTTGAGGTTTTGGACTGATTTTGATCAGTAAAGGGTGGCTGGAGCATCTGTTCTTGAAGTGTTCTTTAAGGGTGAGATTCTTACTTTATTTCCCCCAATCTTGCACTAGTTTTCTACCTATCTTGCATGTTGATTTGAACTTTGTGTATAACATAAAAAAGTCTTGTATTTTCATGCTTAACATCTCTCATTAAGGGTGTTTTGGCATTGGGGGTCGAACTCCCCCTCTTAGGCCTCTTTTGGCCTATTTTGGTGCCTTTTCTTTAAGCCTTATTTACTTTGTTGTGTTGGTCTTCTCACCACTGAAATCCAGTGGATTTTCAGTGGTGATGGAGTGATTTTGAGGTCTTGTGTAGGGGAGGGACACCCCTCTCCCTTTATGTCTCATTTGTGTATGTTTTGGCTCATAAGGATAGCATGCATGAGTAATCGTTTTTGGTACCATTTCAGAGTTTTTTTGGATGTTTTGGGTCATATTATATCCCTGTCCAATGGTGGTTTGTTGGCCCTTAGCATGCATTTTACACTTGCTTTGTAATCCTCAATCTTGCCTAGAAATGTGCCATGTGATTAGCTTAGTATATCCTCATGTTTTAGCTTAGATTATTGAAGCTTTTGGTCATGATTTGTCATGCTTTAGGTCTGTGGGCCACTGATTTTGTCATGTTTGACATGCTTGGTATAGTTGTTTTGCATTTTGGCTTGTAAGCCTTAGTTATGTGGGTCACTAACATGCTTAGCATAAGCTTATTATCATCATTTGGCATCATTTGATATCATGTTTCAGTACATATAATGTGGTCTTACATTGTCCTTTGTGTCTATTTTAATGCTTGGAAGTGTTGTGATTTCAAGCCTTGAAATGTGCATTGTGTATGCCTATGTGTTTGGATCATTTGGGATGCCATGTGTGTGAGTTTTGGAGCTCATTTTGCATGCTGAAATTCTGTTTTTTGGTTGCTTGGTTCATGCCATGAGTGGCCTTGTTAGTGGTAGCAAAATGCTCCATTTTGTGCCTTGGTCCTTAGGCTTGTTGGCATGCTTGTTTGCATGAACATTTGTCCACTATTTTGGGCATTTTTGGTCACTGTTTTGGGTAGGCTGAGGTCTGCCTTTTGTGATTTGGAACCACCATTGCATGATCATGTTGCATTGGATTCATGCTTGCATGATATCATACTTGTATGTTTGCATATTAGTGATTAGTTGCATTTCATGTCTTGACTCACATGTTAGAGTGTATTGCATTGCATCTTGCATGCCTAGAATTGTGCATTTGCATGTTTAGTTTATATCACATTTTGGCATGTTTGTTTACTTAGCCTCATTTGCATATTTGAGCCATGTTGCATAAACTTGAGCCATATTGCATACATGCATTACATTGCTTGGTTTGGGGTGTCAAACCTAGTATGGGGGGTTGAGGGGTGTTTGTACTTCAAGTGACAAAACACATCTCAACCCTTGGTCATCGAAGCCCTTGACTTGGACATGATAGGGTCTTGGTCTTCATTTGTGTGTTGCATACATTTTACATTGAAAGGCAAGCTTGGTCCCTTAGGCTATCATGCACAATTGATGGCCCAAGGATCGAGGGCCATGCTCCCCTGAGTTCAATACATGATAGGGAACATGACCATGCTTACATGTGCTTGAAATTCTATGCCATACACTGTCTGTCCTCTGTTGCTGTCAAAACTGTTTTCTGCAGGAAGTTTTGCCGACCGGCAAAATTTAGTGCCGACCGGCCATTGGTGAATGGCCGATAATTTCATCAGTAGCCGATGTCATTCTACCATGGCCGGTGATTATTCCCCTCAGCTGATGGTGTTCTGCAGTGTTCATAGAAGACACCCTGGGACTTTGGAAGTTTTCAGAGAAGCAAGGCAGTGAAAATAGAGGCAGTAGTGTTATGGCTATGGGTTTCCGGGCAGGATGGATCGAGCATGCATCATTCGCGCATCCCGAGGCAGGGCTGGGGCCATCTCTATTCTGCATTTAATTTTTTTAAATTAGAGGGTCTGTAATAATTAATTAGCTAAGATAAGTAATTCATTATTCAGTCTGTATTATTCTTTTGGATCCTCCAAGTGAGGGCAATCGTGTAATAAGTGTGCGTGCGTGTATGTATGTCTTCCAATCCCACGTCTTTTTTCCCTTTTATTTACCTGCTTACGATGGTAGACTAGGGCATATTTAAAATTAGCATACCTTATGCTATGCATGCGTGCATCCATACATTTGTCTTACATGCATCGGGTTCGGCACATCATGCTAACTGCACTTGTATTTTAATTCCAAATTGAATACATGTTAGTTGTAGCATTTCACATGCCATGTTTAGAATAGCCGAGCCTGTCTAGATTGTATCTTTGCATGTGTTGCATTAGCCATTCTAAACATGAACTAGGATCATGCATATGATTACTAACTAGTCCCTGTTTTGGTTTGGAGTACTAAGTAAGCTTTTATGCTTTAGCATACCGCATGCGTGTGAGTGTTTCCATAATTGCATGATTACCGTGAGGCTAGCTGCTTATGTGATATAACTGCTCGAATGCCTGTGGATGGAGGTCGAATTGCTTAAATTGGGATAATGCATTAAAACTGCGAGTTTTAAGCCCACTAGATAGTGGCAATACCATCTTTTCTAAAGCCCACTCGAGGGTGGCAAAACCTGCATTTTAGCCTACTTGCGAGTAGCAAACCGTTTTTCAAAACAAACATGAAATGTTTTGTTCCAATTTAGGCGATTTGGTCTATACTTGTTTGCTGTGCGCATAACATAGTAAATCTAGGCTAATAACCGGAATAAGAACACATAACGTTTTCAAAATTGGATATCATGATTAGTAGAGGCCGGTCTTCGGACCGGGCGAGAGGGGGTGCTCACAGCTGGCCTTCCCCAATCGTACCCAAGTTCCCGAGCCAAGGCAACTTTGGTGATGACGAACACGTGGCCTTTGGCACTGAGTCAGGGTTTTCTAAATTTCCCCATTAAAAAAATATTTAGGTGGCGACTCTGTATCTGGCAAAGCAGTCCATGTTTGGCACTTCTTTCAAAATCTGTTTTTTCTCAAAACGATTTGCCGGATTTGGACTCTTTGGTTCAGATTTAGAACCGTGACAAATTGAGTCTGAACTGTAACCCGTGAGTTCCCTTGCGGACTTGTTACAGTACCCTTTTGTGATCTTTGACTATGTCTTAAGGTAAGGGGTTGATGTTCTGCTACTTTGGTATGTTGTCTGCAGTCATGTATGATTCGGCCTTAAGGGACATCACTGGGAAAACGGTCAATCCTAAACTAAATGGTATGAGGGCAAATGGAAGATCATCTAGTATTACACCACCGTTGTATATTCACTGCCAGCAACTCGCATCGCTCTATATGAGAGGCGGATTGAGTGTGAATATATTGTAAGAATTGAGAGGGTCAAACAGGCTCTTTTAAAGGATTATAGATGTTTTTTGAACCGGTGTAATTAGATGGGTCTGGGGTATATGAGACACTATTTCTATTCTTTTTGGGTTGATGTCCCTATACTGGCTCATTTTGAGTTTCTAGTATAAAGCTTCCACATACAGGTGTTTCTCAGCAGTCACACGGTTCATTGGCTAGTATGGGATTTGTAATAATCCCGAACTATGATTAGCTCTAAACCATGATTAAGAATGCTTAATGAGTAATTAAGATGAAATTTTGAATTAATTATATATGTATTGCATTATTTGTGTTATTTGTCTACTGTAGGAATATCTGTTGGTGTTTCTGTTTTGTTCTGTGAATTGAAGGCCTTATCGGCATTCGATCACGAAATTGACTTGATTTATCTGTTAGTTGGAATTTTTACAATTTTATGGTAGATTTTATTGAAATTCGATTCGGAACCAAATAATTAGAATTAAATAATTGTGATTGACTAATCTTAAGCTAAGTTTAATTAAACTATACTAAGTGGGCCTATATAAGGCCAAAATAGCCTCTAAAAGCCATTTGATCATCTTTGTACTCATCTAAACGTGGGAAAGAGAGAGACTTGGGAAAAGTTGAGTTCAAAGCTTAAGTATTGTAAAGACTTCGAGGATTTGACTTGGAAACTCAAACAATTAGCCAACTAGAGTTTAATTAAACATCTGAGGTGAGCATTCAAGCCTCTAGTCTTGTAATTTAATTGGTTAGTGTATGCATTCAAAGAAATTAGGCCATGAGATGCATGAATTGAACTAAGGAAGTAGTAAAAAAGAGCATCTCATGCATGCATGTACATTTCATGGAGTTTTGAGGTTGTTTTTAAAGATTTCCTCTCATGCATATGGTAATTCTACTATGGTTTTAAGAATTCATGACATTTCTCACCATTGGACCTCATTTGATCATGCTTTGGAAGCTTTGAAGCTAAGTCAATACATGCATATTATACATACATACAATTCCAGTTTAGTTTTGTTCAATTGGCAAAGCTTTGGGCTTGATTTTGTGAGATGGTTTACAACTCATCATGTACAAAGAGTGTCTCAATGTTTTACTAAGTTTCAGCCTAAAAGGATGTGTTTTGATGCTTTGGAAATGAATTTTGCAACTTGAACATTAATTTAGAAATTCCAGAATTCTACCTCTCCGCTCAAGCGACAGATCCTGCGGTCAAGTGACCACCATTTGTTTTGTACTTCCACTTGAGCGACCAAAAGTTGACTCAAGCATAAAATGCATGGTCCCAAAAGTTTACACATTTTGCAAACTGCTTGAGCGACTAGAGTTGTGTTCACGCTCGAGAGAAGACCTCAGTCTTACGCTCGAGTGACCGTCGAGCAGCCATCGAGCGGAGAATTCACACAACCGGTACTTTTGCAGAGTTTACGGACCGCTTAAGCGACCGAAGTTGCGCTCGAGCGAAGACCTTGTTTTCAGCAAATTTGACTAAGTGTTTTGATCCACATTTTGGCATTCTCGTTGCATCTTATGCATTTCTAAGCCCTAATTAAGACATAATAATAAGGATAAGACTTAGAAACACACTAAGAACGAAATGCAATAAGTTAAGTACTACCCGAGTGTGTGTTTTAATATGTGTATCTGTTATGTTTGTGTAGGTCATGCGCCGCAAGTTATCTGATTTGTCTGCTGTGTCTGTCTGCGTTGGAGCCATTTGTAAGTAATAACTTAGTAAAGCTATGTTTAACTTTATTTATTTTATGTATGATGAAATAAGATCTGTTTTCTGAAATGTTATGTTCTGTACAATAAATGATTGTCAAATTTCTGACATGTATTCGTGGCATCCTTAACATCATGTGATATCTGTTAGCTGTTACCTGGTAACAGAGGTTCCATCATGGAGCTTAATGGGTGTGTTTGGTTTGTGTTTGCAGAGTAGTTTTTGAGATAAAAAGTATGAAAACTTGTTTGGTTTGCCTTTTTTCAGAAATGGTTTTGGAAAATTGTTTTGGGGAGAGAGTTTTAAAAAAAGTGATTGATTTGATTTGTATGAGAGAGAGAGTGATTTTGGAAATTAGGTAACCCAACAAAATTTTGAGATTTTTTTTGGAAAAATTTGTTTGGTTTGACTACTCTTGAAAATTTGTTTGTAGAGAATTTTTCTCAAAAATTTTTCTAAAAAACAAACCAAACAAGGCCAATATGTCTGCAATCTGTTACCTATACCAGAGGCTCCATCATAGAGCTTAGCATATCTATTATCTATTACCCGGATCCGGAGGTTCCTTTATAAAACTGGTTATACATAACCACTATCTGTTCTGTTAGCGCTAATGGATGTACCACGTATGGTTAAGCATGAACCCTGATTTCTGTATATAAATATGAATCTGTTTCTAATATGAACTCTGATTTCCGAATCTAATATAGGACATCATTCAATTAAAACTCTTTACTCTGTTATTATTCACTGGGCTTCCATCTGTTCTATTACTTATGTATATAGGTGATCAGCGCGTAGCCAGGTTTAATGATAAACACCTGGAGTTCTGTTTTATCGGGCAACCCTTGTGCTTCCTGCTAAGGTTCCGAAAGACATATGGTCATGTTTTGTGGACTTAATGAATAGGGTATTCAAACAATTTCTGGATGAATTTATAGTTGTGTTTATTGATGATATTCTGATTTACTCCAGAAGCAGAGAAGAACATGGACATCATCTGCGAACTGCTTTATAGATTTTGAGAGAAAAGAAGTTATATGCAAAATTTTCCAAATGTGAATTATGGCTGGACAGCGTAGCATTTTTGGAACATGTAATCAACAAAGACGGCATATCAGTGGATCTACAAAAAATTGAGGCCATTGTAGACTGGCCAAGACCAACCAATGTGTCAGAAATCAGAAGCTTTCTGGGGCTTGCAGGTTACTATCGCAAATTTGTGAAAGACTTTGCAAAACTTGCCATGCCATTAACACAGTTGACACAAAAAAATATACCATTTAATTGGAATGATCAATGGGAGTTAGCCATTCAAGAACTGAAAACTAGATTGGTAACTACACCAATTCTGACATTGCTCAACGGAACCGATGGGTTTCAAATTTATAGTGATGCTTTCTACAAAGGCTTGGGATGTGTATTAATGCAAAATGGGAAGGTAATTGTCTATACTTCTCGACAACTCCACCCACATGAAAAAAATTACCCAACTCATGACCTTGAATTGGCAGTTGTGGTTTTTGCATTAAAAATTTGGCGCCATTATCTGTATGGAGTGACTTGTGAAGTATATATAGATCATAAAAGCTTGAAATATTTCTTTACCCAAAAAGAAGTGAACATGAGACATAGAAGATGGTTGGAATTAATCAAAGATTATGACTTGTAAATTTTGCATCATCCAGGTAAGGCAAATACCGTTGCAGATACATTGAGTAAAAATTCAATTGGAAATTTGTCATGTTTGCTCACCGATCAGAGAGAGTTGTTATGTGACTTGGAGAAGAATGAGATCAAAATTGTGTTGCATGGACAGGGCGAGATCTTATCCGCCATCTCGGCTCAATCTACAATCATTGAAGACATTAGAGAGAAACAGTTACAAGATGAATTTTTGAAGAAAATTATTAATGAGTTTGACTAAAAAACAAGGCCAAGATTTGTGTTTGAGAACAATGTGTTGAAGTTTCAGAATAGACTTTGTGTATCGGATTGTTCTGACTTGAGAAAATGAGTTATGACTAAGGCTCACAATTCAAAATTTGTTATACATCTGGAAAATACAAAGATGTACCATAATTTAAAACAGAATTTCTGATGGCCTGGAATGAAGAGAAGTATTGCCGATTTTGTAGCAAGATGTTTGCATTGCTAACAAGTTAAAGTTGAACATCAATGACCCACTAGACTACTTCAGCCGCTTCCAATACTGGAATAGAAATGGGAGCATATCACGATGGACTTCATTGTTGGACTGCTTCGCTCGTCTCGAGGTATGGATTCTATTTGGGTCATTGTTGATCGTTTAACTAAATCTACTTACTTTTTGCCTATCAAATCTTGGTATAATGCGGATAAGTTGGCTAATTTGTATGTCAATGAGATTGTGAAATAGCATGGAGTTCTAGTTTCCATAGTATCTGATAGAGATCCCAAGTTTACTTCGAGATTCTAGCAGAGTTTACAACAGGCTTTGGGGACTGAACTGAGGCTAAGTAGTGCCTATCACCTATAGACAAACAGCCAATCTAAACAGACCATTCAAACATTGGAAGACAGGTTACGGATGTGTGTGTTAGACTTCCAAGGAAATTGGGAGACTCATCTACTCTTGGCCGGATTTGTGTATAACAATAGCTATCATTCAAGCATCGGAATGGCTCCTTATGAAGCATTGAATGGTAAGAAGTGTCGTTCTCCAATTTGTTGGACCGAGGTAGGTGATAGACCATTGCTAGGACCGAAACTTGTGCAAGAAACAAATGAAAAGGTGAAACTAATTTAACAACGATTAAAAACTTGCACAGAGCCACCAAAAGAGTTATGCGGATGTCCAGAGGAGAGATAGAGAATATGAAGTTGGAGATCATGTGTTTATTAAATTAGCTCCAATGAAAGGCCAAACGCGGTTTGGAGTGAAAGATAAGTTGGCACCAAGATACGTTGCGCCATATAAGATCCTTGAGAAAATCAATTTGGTGACGTATTGGGTAACCTTACCGCCAGTCATAGAGCATATGCATAATGTTTTTCACGTATCCATGCTTTGAGAGTATTTGAGAGATTCATTCCATGTGATTGAACCAACTCATGTGCTTTTAAAATATGATTTTACTTATGAGAAACGGCCAATACAGATCATTAACCGCCAAATCAAAAGACTAAGGAACAAAGAAATCCCATTGGTGAAAGTTGATTGGCAAAATCATGGAGTGACTTATGTGACTTGGGAGACCGAAGAAGATATGATGAGGAGATACCCTGATTTGTTTCCTTTGGACCCGATGTTCTTCCAAAATGAAGATAATTCAAGTTTGGAGGACCAAACTCTTTTAAGGGGGGAAGACTATAACAACCCTGAACTATGATTAGATGCTAAACCATGATTAAGAATGCTTAATGAGTAATTAAGATGAAATTCTGAATTAATTGCATGTGTATTACATTATTTGTATTTGTATCTATCTACTGTAGGAATATCTGTTAGTGTTTCTATTTTGTTCTGTGAATTGAAGGCCTTATCGGCATCCGATCACGAAATTGACTTGATTTATGTGTTAGTTGGAATTCTGAGAATTTTATGGTTGGTTTGATTGAAATTCGATTTGGAATCAAATAATTAGAATTAAATAATTGTGATTGACTAATCTTAAGCTAAGTTTAATTAAACTAAACTAAGTGGGCCTATATTCAATTTTTTTTTTGTTTATTAATTTGTTTCAATCTATTTTATTTATTTTTTTAATTTGTTTCAATTTTTTTAATTTCTTTTTACGCACAAAAATGCTAATTTTGATTTCATTAATGTATTTTTTTTTTGTTTTTTATTTTATTTTTTTTTTGTTCGAAAAGGCTTTTTGTGTTTTTTTTTCCACAAATGATGTAGACAATGATAATTTTGGCTTTTTTTATATTTCTCTGTTTCTCGAAAAGGCTTTTTTCTTGTCCTTTTTTGTAAACGACGTGGAAAATGAAATCACAATGGCATTATTTTATTTTATTTTATTTTTTTCATAGTTTTTTTATTAATTTGTTTCTTGGTTTTTGAAAAGGCGTTATTAATAATTTTTTTTATTTTTTTTATTAATTTGTTTCTTGGTTTTCTTTCAATTTTTTTGTTTATTAATTTGTTTCAATCTTTTTTTTTATTTTATTAATTTGTTTCAATTTTTTGTATTTACTATTTTTTTATGCACATAAATGCTAATTTCAGTTTCATTAATGTCTTTTTTTTTTGTTTGAAAAGGCTTTTTGTGTTTTATTTTTGCAAATGATGTGAACAATGATAATTTCGATTTTTTTTCTTAACTTTTTATTTTCCCCTATTTTCTGAAAAGGCTTTTTTCCAGTTCTTTTTTGTAAATGAGGTGGACAATGCTAATTTCGATTTTATTTATTGTGTACAGAGATACATATTGTACATTATAATATACTTACGTACAACCTCTTCCGCGTGGCCTACCAATGTTACAAGCCTACGAATACTAGGTGAACTATTATATATTTCCTAAAAAGCCGTTATTACGGATGTACAGTAACTTGTCTCGTATGCGAAGTCGCACCAACGCCATATGCGGGTCCTCATCCCCAACCATTAAACTATCCTCGTCATGTGCAACTTCTGGTATTGCATTTACAAAAGCCATAGCCTCTTCTTTGTTGAAATAGGGATTAACAGTTGTTGGATTGCCTATATTTTGACGTATATAATTATGTAATGCCATTGATGCACCTACAAATTGAACTTGTACGTTTGCAAAATCATACCGAGGCATGTCTTTAATAAACCTTCATCGATTTTTCCAGGCGCCAAAAGTTTGTTTCACCACACTGTGTAACGACAAGTGAACTTTGTTAAATAATTCCCTAGGGCTGTTTGCTGTCTTATTCTCTTCACTAATGCGGAATTGTTGTTGGTGGTAACGACTTTCTTTGAAAGGTACTAGGTAACCTACTCGATTCGGATAGCCAGCATCGACAAGATAATATTTTCCTGTAGACAGTACCATATTTTCAAACAAACCACCCAATTGTGTTTAATTTTAAATTAACGATGTTTTCTCATATATTAGGTACCCAGATATTTTCAAATTGTTGTTTTACCTTTTTCAGGATGTGGAAATGGGACATTGTCATTTGTTATTATCTCATTAAAGATATGACTATCGTACATACTTTCTTCCTATCCAAGCGAAACAAAGATGAAACACATGTGAAAATCGCACGCGACCATGATATTTTACATGTGACAGTGCTTTCTACCGAAATATGTTGTGGCATCTGGCCCCGTAACCCATGCACTAACATGTGTTTCGTCTATGGCTCCGATACAATCCTGCACACAACCCAAAAAAATAAGTTACTCCTACAGGTACAAGTAATCATTAGTTTTCATACGTCACGTCCAAAAAAATGTACTAATTGAGGTTTTTAGCTAGTACCTTGAATGATAGGTATTTCCGTTTTGACCGTACGTATGGATGTATATGATGCTGACTATATGTAGGCCTGCAATGTACAATAGTGAAGTCTTTTATCATCATTAACAAATTATGCACGTGCTGGGACACAGTCTCCCCCGAATGTTGGAACCGTTCTTGGATTTTTTGATTTTGGAACCCTCGTAACACGTGGATAAACATTGCAATGCTTTCTTCAACAGCTAAGCCATGTGGACGTTGCAGTACTTGTAGCCCAAAATCAATTACTAATGTGTGACACAAAGCCGCAAAAACTTCCTTCGGCATGCACACATTTTCCTAAAATTGATCCACATGGCCCGTATATAGTTCAGTTATCCATGCATGCCGTCCGGTTAAAATAGAAGTGCGACATGGCATTTTGGAGAAGTGTTTTTCATACCACTCTTGCATATACCGGCATGCTTATACAATTGTCCAATTGTTTTGTTGTTGCAGTTGCATGGTCATTTGGTTAAGTATTTCCTGTAAATCCTGATTGTTGCTTCCATTCCCAGGATTCATCACGTCGATTCAAGTGAAAGCTACAACAGTGGAACGGTTTGAATCAGTTTACAAGTGATGCAGTGGGGTAAAGGAAATATTTATGTCACATCACCATGGAATATATGACGCCTAACAGCAAGGTATAATTGCATTCAAAGTGTACCAAATAAACAAACAGTGAAGAAAACGATAGTAAGTGGTAATACACAAACCAAAAAAACATAAGTAAAAATTTTTGAAAGCTAGATAATGGGAACACATCTTCAGCATGACACCGCTATATCAAATCCGACGAGCCCTGAACAGGTTCACAAATGGCGCCCCCGTACTAAACTGCAGCTGCTTCTGTATAAGCCAGCTGATAATGTGGTCATTATCAGGCTGGCATATCATCACCTCCCGGTAATCTGCGTTATCCATCAATATCGAGGCAAAATGGAATAATGGCGTACTAAGAAGGGCATAAATGTTCCTCAGCCGGTGCATGCACTCCGAAATTGTGTAAAGTGATTCGCTACTTGTGAGGTGCCTGACCGTAACTTGCTAATTCTGAGTATGCACCACATTTGTCAGATTGTTCATGCTTTCCATAATAACTGATGCTCCACTTATGGCCTTCTTTGACTTGCCACAACTTGTTGATGAAGTCCGTTTCCTTTTGTCGTTAACAGTCAGCACATGGTCGAGTGAAGAATCTGAATCAATGTCCTGTGCGCGTGCAGGTATTGGATCAATGAATGGCTGGGCACCGAGACTGTCCACAAAATCAGATGAGACGTTGGCAGGTTCAACAACTTTCTCTCTCGGGTCCAATGGTGCTTACTAGTAGCTGATGCCCTTGTAAAGACCGTCTTCATCAATTCGTGATGTTCCAATGTTTTTTTCCTGAACTTCGCACAGGCCTTGTTTGTCTACAAAATAAGACATTGAAAACAAAAACCGTTCAATATATGCAACAGGTCAAATGTTTACTAACAACAAATATGGAAAAAAGTAATTAGTACAATGCAAATATGAAACGAAACAAAACTACGGAAATTACATTGTACTTACTGATTCAATCTTATCCCACCACTCATTAGATTCAATCTTATCACACTCCTCGGCTGGAATCCGTCAACTTCTTCTAAGTATTCCATTCTTTTTTTAGACTCATGTATTTATTCTTCCACTGCTTAAGGCCATGTTGTCTTCTAGTTTTTTTTCTCAAATTTCCTCACCAACAACTTGTACCCAGCTTGGCTTAGGACTAGGAATAGCCGATTTCCTTTTTAATTTCATTGGCAATGAGTTGCAGGAAAATTCGAATGGAATCACTGTCCTAGGAGGCCTTGTGGTAGAACTATTTCTGTGTCTCTTCGACACTGTTTGACTTCTCCAGAGATATACCTTTGTTTTTCCCTTGGTTACGAGGTGAAGTACGTATGAAAGCCATTTGGACCATGCAAGGCAACTAATTTATGGGACAAAATTATCACCATACCATCTTGGTTGTTATTACATCCAGTAACATCATAAGAATTTACTTTGGTTGGCACAGTAACAATTTATGGCCATTGCACAATAAACACAGAAAGTGGATGCTAAATTGGACAATATATAACCATTACACATTAATTAACATAACATTACAATCACATAAAAGTAGACATAAAAATACGAATTTTAACAGTGGAAGACAAATAGTAAATACAAGTAGTCATTAATTTGTCCCCCAAACTAGTCAGTTAAAGCAAAACAAAGTTAGTCATCGTTCTCAAGTTTCCTAAGAACATTCTGAGTTTTCTTACATATGTAACAAAAAAATAACAACCACGATGCATAGCACAGAAACAATTGTTTAAGGAGACGCAATGACTATTGAATGTGTATGACATCATCTTGCAAATGCATGACAATGTCGTTACTAGATGAGGCAAAATTCGTCCTCTATCTCCTTGGTCCTTCGCACCAACCAATTCAACTGACACAGGGCTGACGAGTGAAAATGACGCATGTGTTAGTCAATTGGTTCGGCATGAAATGTAGTTATGACCATTAATGAATTGGACACTCACCACAGGATGGGGACATGCAAAGTAGGGATGCCCTAAATTTTTGGTCGACCTAGATATCTTAACAATACAGTGGCCATAGCCATACGTACACATCCAACGTGGTCATGTACTTGAAGTTGCAGTAGAGGTAAACAAAGCCATGCTATGTTTGCTGTCCGGGTGTATAGCGATCCCGATTTTGACCTGACTCTTATGGTGTTCCGAACTCGGGTTTAATGCTTTCATATTGTTGTTTGCTTCTTTCTTCCCTTGTATCTCTTTGAAATCGGCCTTTGGGTTGTTGTGGTTGTGTTCGGACAGGTTGGTTGTTTGTTTTTTTAAACTTTGAGCTGTCCAGATTTTTGTCCCCCGCTCGAGCGAGCCTTCCTGCACTTGAGTGGAACTTGCAAACTCTCAGTACTTTGCGCATCTACAAAAGTACTAGAGGAGTGTTTTTTACACTCAAGCAGCATTTTCTACGCTCGAGCGGCCTTTCTTGTACTCGAGCGGTCTGCCTGTTATCTGCAAAAGTTTTAGATGTGTGTAATCTACGCTCGAGCAGGCCACTATTGCGCTCGAGCAGAACAAAATGTTGTGTCTGATGCTCGAACGTCAACTTCTCCGCTCGAGCAGACTGTGCGTATATCAAATCGCGAAAAGTATTTTTACATCACTTTTTCATATCTTTTCATCCTAAACCCTAAAGTTGAGAGCCTCTCTCTCTAAAACTCACATTCTCTCTACTTTTCTAGCTAGATCTAGTGATCTCCTCACCCTCCTTTCTTTGATAGAAAGATTGAGCTTCACAAGGTCTTCATTTTCATCCGATTGGAGAGAATGTGAACTGGTTATGAATATTGAATATATTTATATTTGACACTTATATCTTAATTAAACCTCATATATTGTGTTAGACTGTTTCTATTGGGCTTTGGCTCACCTTACTTGGGAAACCATTTTTAGTTACTGGTGACATGCTACCTCCAAGGACGTAGCTTGGGAGGACCTAAGAGTTGGAGGCTCTATTTCGTTGTTTAATTGTTTAAGTGTTTATTTGAGCGAAGGGCTATATATGTACAGAGCTTATGACTTTATTTTGCTGTAACCAAGTAATGTCTTGGAATGATGTAAGCCCATAGGGCATTTATTTTGTTGTCATTAATCGGTATTACATACTATAGATTTATGATGAACATTTATGAATGTATATTGCATGTATTATCTTTTGTAACACAAACTCTGATAAATAAAAGTATATCAATTCTATTGTGATTACTTCTCTTATGAGTTGGATTTATTTATAATATTTTGGGGGCGTTACAGGGTGAAAGACTAATGGTAACACATAGGTAGCACATTAGTCACAGTTCAAGAAATTGACAGCACCGCTTCAGCGCGCGCGCGCGCACACACACACACACACACATAACACTGAAATTTTGTAGGGCACATAGAGGCACGCTGAAGTGGAGGAGAATCGCCGACGCTGAACGGCAACGACATCTCGCGACGCTTGCCAAAGCCGATCGCCATCGGAGTACACATCTGCGTCATCAAAGAGGACTCGTGAAGCCTGTCAGAGGCGAATGACACTGGATTGCACATCTGTGGCGTTGAACAAGATCTCACCGTCTGCAAAACCCACTGATCGTCAGGTACTGAACGGTTTCTATTTAGTTTTAGTTTTTTTTTTTTTTTGGTGCGTAAATCCGTCTAAACTAACTCGATTTGGTCGGTTCATCCGTCAAACCCATTGTTGTAGGTGATTACAAATTTTAGTCTTTGTATTTGTTGTTTGGCATGTGGGATGAAAGCTACTGCTCTGTCATGGAAATTACGCCCAAAACCTTCCTGTGTTTTGTTTTGTTTTTTTTTTTTCCTAACTACAAATTCTACTAATCAATGAAGACTATGCTTCTGATAATTTTTTTTTTTGTGTCAAACTGAGGTTCATGTTAATATAATTTTTTTTTTGTGAAAGTCAAGATTATATATGTTTTTCAAATTCAGTTTTTTTTTTTTCACAACAGGTTCTGTAAATTCTGTTTTTTTTTTTTTTGAGTTTTTTTTTTTTGTTAAACTGAGCTTCTCATAACACATGTCCAAAATTTCTGAGATTGGGCAACTGAGGTTCATGTTTTTTGGTTTTATTTTTGCGGTGAAATCTCCTAACCCCGTTTCCATCTTCCCATGCTAATAAAACGATGACAACAGAGTCCATTGGCCCTTTGAACATGAAGGAACAAGAAAAAGGAACAACACTGATGAATGAATTTTTTTTGTTACAATTAACTCTTTCAACCCACTGGAACAACACTGAATTCATACGATTAATTTATTTCCTGAACAACACTGAATTTAAATAAAATTTATTTTTCCCCAAAATATTTTTTTGGCCAAAATTAATTTGTTTCCTGAACTATAAGGAACAACATGAACTACTTTTATGCCCACATGAATTCATACGATTTTGTTAAAATTTTATTCTCTGGTCCATGGAAATGTTGGGTTAGGGAATCGCTTGTTAATTTTGTGAAATTTGGAGTTTTTCTATTCACTACTATCATGGTTTGGATTAGGGTAATTCTCTTGCAAATGTTGGGTTAGGGTTTTTATTACATATTGCTCTTCGAACGTGTCGATTATGTTTTTCCAGACTCTGCTCCATAGCAATGTTGGCTTAGCTTTTCAATTGTGAAATTTGTATTTGTGTAAGCTGTCATGGTTTCTATACGGTTTATAACTTATGTGACATTTCTATTTTGTGAAATAAATTTTTTTCACAAGCTCGCAATTAACAGGACAAATCAATTTATGTTGACGGTTTTTGTAAATCTCAATTGTAAAGGAAGAGCAATAGTACACCTTTGATTTAACACATGGAATTTAATAAAGACTTAGAGAATTCGACACATGGATTTAACACATGAAATTTAGTTGCAAATATGTTATTTGCAAATTAGAGAATTTGCCAATGTCAATTCATGCTGACAGTGTTTGTAAATGTCAATTCATGTTATTTGTAAAATAGAGGATGTCATATGTTTATTTGTAAAATAGAGAATTTGACAAAGTCAATTCATTTTATCATGCTTAATTGAGAAATGCTACCACTTGGACTTTAGTTTCTAAAATAGAGGAAATAATTCATGTTGAGGGTTTTTGTAAATCTAAAATTGTATCTTTCTTTCGAAGGATAGAACAAATTTAATATGAATTGTACATTACTTCAAAATTGGAAATGGAGACACGTGATCATTTATTTTATTTTGGTTTTATAGCAAAATTTTGAAATGTCATATTCAGAGATATTTGTAATTGACAACTTGTAAAAGTCCATTTTTAAATAACAATTTGGGGACATTCCTCAATTTTCAACAATCTGAAGAAGCATAGTGGAAGGGAGGTAGTTTGGTAAAATCACCTTGGCCTGGGTTATGTGTAACCACGTGAAGGCCTTTTGGTGTGGTTTTGTTTGGTAGTGGCTAAATTAGCTTTTTTTTGGACTGTAGTGGCTAATTTAGCCCAAACTCCTCTTCCCAAACGATGGCTAACCCGTTTTGGCTTAAGAAATTTGGTGAGAAAAGAAAAAAAAATGGGATAAAAGAAATCTCTCATCACTTGTGTGGCTGATTAAAAACAAAGAATGGTAAGAAAAAGAAATATTTATGTGTTAGGTTTTTCTCAAGTTTAAATGTAAACTTGACCAACATGTTCAGGTTCATGGGGGCTAAAACGAGTTCTGTTTCGATGATTCAAATTGTTTATTTTGCAAGGCCCTCTATGTATATCATTAATGAAAAAAATTAGATAAATCCAATAATCCTAACTTTTATTTTATCATTTTGTCTTCAAAAAAAATAAAAAAATATATATATATATATTTTAAAAAATAAACCATTTATTTTTGGGGCATTTATTCATAAATCCATTTTTACCTACTTATATTTCACTTAGTCTAAATTATTCAATGTGTTTGGTTTCAGTTTTTTAAATTTAGTTTTTTGAAAACTGAATTTTTTGTTATTCGCGTTTTTTTTTTGGTTTTTAGTGAATATTTTTTAAATTTTAAGTAATTTTTTAAACTTTTTTAGATACACTTTACTTAGATGTATCTAAATAGTAAAATATTTGTGAAAATATATTTTAAAAAATTAATAAATATACAAAAATACGAAAATATACTAAATTTTCATATTTTTTAATATTTTTTGGTATTTAGTGTATTTTTTAAAGATTTTTTTTACAAATACTATACTTTTTAAGTGTGTTTATGTTAGGTGCGTCTAAAAATTAAAAATAAATTACTTAAAATATTAAAAAAATTCATTGAAAACATTAAAATACAAAAAATAAAAAGTAAAATTTTTTGAAAATTATTTTTTGAAAACTGGAACCCAACAAGCTAAAAATCATCATCATTATTATTATTATTATTATTATTATTATTATTATTATTATTATTATTATTATTTTGATGTTTCAATAAGTCTATGGGTGATACAATTACCAAAATATATCTAATAATAATAGGGTGAAACACACATTCACACTGTCAAATTTATTTAATATGAATGTTCACATCACTAAATTGCTAATGGTTAAAAAAATAATTGTAAAAATAAAATTATCCATAAAATACCTTAAATATGAGAATTAGGATTTGGTGGATTAAATGTCTAAAATAATAAGATTTATTATTTTATGGACTAAATAGGATGCAAATACTTGAATGAGAATTTTCTAATAAATTACTCTATATTTTATTTTCTCCTTATTTTTCATGGTATACGAAGAAATAATCTCCTTCACATTTTCTCTTTTGCATATTGCATGTTGGTTGCCATGAAGATGCATTAACCAAAAATAAAAGAGAAATAATAATCAAAAGCCATTAACCAACGTGTTACACCTTCAATTCACACAATATAAATTAAAATCTGATGTTGGCAAGGCAAGTAAGTTTTAATTTTCCTGGATTAAGTTATTTGTTTATATTCAAATATTACACAAATAGAAAAAAATTATATATAAAATGATATGAAAAATTTTAATTTTATAATTTTAAAATAAAAGATTCATCAAAATAGCTTATTTTTTTAAAAGTACCACATTCACATTATTAATTCTAGGGGACTTACGTGTAATATGTGGACTTATTATACAATAGATTATTTGATAATTAATGACATTTTTTATTAAACACTATTAAGAAAACGTCACTTATTGTTAATTTTTCACGATAGTTTAAAACTTTTGTATAGAAATGCCACTAAATATAAGTTTTATTGGCAGTTTAAAAAACTGTCACAAAAAAATCGCTAATTTTTAACTTTCAGCAGCAGTTTGATGAAAAATGTCACAGAAAAACGTCACTAATTGTAAACTTTAGCGACAATTTATAAAATTTGTAACAAAAAAATTACTAATTGTCAATTTTTAGCAAAAAATCATCATAAAAAAATCATTAGGATTTCTAGCGAAAAATCATAAAAAATCATCAACATTGAGACTTGGTGGGAATTAAGTCTAACTATTATGACCTATTGGTAGTTTACTCTTTTTTAATTTTATTATTATTGTTTTTTTATTCAAATTTAAATAAGGAAATTTATGAAATTCTTAACTACCAGTAGGTCCTAATAGTTGGAGTTAATTCTCATTAAATTCTATTAAAACTAAGTTCTAGTAAAATTGTCGTTGAAAATAATTTTGTGTCGATTTTTTACAAGTCGTTAAAAATTGACAATTGGTGACTTTTTTGGTCACCGGTTTTTACAAATTGTCGCTAAAATTTACAATTAGCAACATTGAAAATTGAAAATTAGTGATTTTTTTGTTACGATTTTTTTAACTGTCGTTAAAACTTATAATTAGTGTTATTTTTTTAAAATAATAATTAGTGATATTTTTTAATAATGTTTAATGAAATATGTTATTAATTATCATAAGGTTTATGGGATAAGGACATGCACGCAAGTTCAAAAAAAAAAAAACTGGGCTTTTCGCACCTGCACACGGTCTAGGTGGGCCTCTTTACTTGGTCATCGCTCTGCAATCAATTAGATGAATATTCTTGCTGAATTTTTTATCAGAAGCTTCGGAAAAATTTGCAGACAGAAAGTTATATAGATAACATTTTTATTTGATTTTGAAATTATGAACATAATGGTAGGTGTCTTAATTAGAAATGAAATTACTGTAACAAATTACATCAATCTGTATAAAATTTTAGTAAAACTTTTGTACTAAGAGGTTGTTTGGGATATTCTAAATAAGTATATTTTTTGATTTTTTATGAAATATGGGTTGGGTTCGAAGTAATGTGGTAGAAAAGTGATGTGACTTAAATAAAATAATGTGACTTAAATAGGATAGTGGCTTTTTGACTTTTTTAAAGGATGCCAAACCTAGCCTAAAATTTTATTTGTATATTATTATTTTTAAAAAAGCATAAACCAACATGTTGAATTTTTTATTTTAAGGTGATAAAATCAAACTTTATCATATTATTCTGTATTGATTTTGGAATGAAGTGAGCCTAAAGTCCACTTTTTTAGATTAGAAGGTCTAGTTCGCATGGATGTGGGCACATTTCAAACTCGTTTTGATTATCTAAACTATTAAACTTGTGAGATACGTCGAACAAATCATTTATATAAAAAATCAACTTGATCGGAAGGGTTTGTTTTGTATTACATATAAATGAGTAGCTTTTATGGTTGTTAGATTTTTTTGTTAGCTTAAAAAAATTATAATAAATCGTAAATCTATTAATACAAAATTCAATAATATGTGAAAAAAAATTGAATCTTATTTGGTTAAATAAATTGTCACTGACTTTGTTGTTGTGCAAATATTCAGATTGCCTTCAAAAGTTATAACTAAGACCCCCAAAAAAATGATGCACTCTCTTTTCCACACGTATTTAAGAGTTTCAAATATATATATATATAAATTACAAATTATAATTTGCAACTATGAAGTTCACTTATAAGCGCAATGGCTTGAAAAATTTCTCTCAATGGCCCACATATTGAAATAGACAAACTAGTAATTAATAGATCTCAAAGCCTCCTAGATCCACAATATTGATGGATTTTTATTTGATTTTTATGTAGGCTAAATGATTAAAGGTTCCAAAATTGGAGCCACCACTTGATTTTAAAGTTGAAGAACCCATGATGACTCCATAATTAAGATACTTAACCACCATTATTAACGAACTCAGTTTGAAAGCTTAGGAACAAATTGAAAATGTGTACACACTCTACCCAACACAAGATCAATGTGTACACACTCTACCCAACACAAGATCAGCTCTACTTATCATCCATTTGATTCGCTTTTTCAAAAATTACTAAGTGAGATGTATGAAGATAATTTATACAATAATAATAAGATAACCTAAATGAGAGTTTATTTGTTTCAAATAAAATAATTTTATGAAAGTGATTATTTTGGTTTAATTAAAGAGAAGTCCAAAAATTTATAAAAAAAAAAATGCATAGGGGAGAGAGAGAGAGAGAGGAGTTCTCATTAATTTAAACACAAAAATGGCATTGAACTCTTTTTTTATCCTATTTTCATGAAACTTTCTCTTTCGTTCACCGAAATATATCCAAAAACACAAAAAAAGAAAGAAACATTTTTTTTGAACGCAAGAACGAAGCATTCATCATAGAAGAAAAACCGCTTATATCAAAAAAGTGAAATTGTGTAATTTGCTCATCTTATTATAATTAAGGTGGTGTTTGATAAAATTGAAAATTAAAGACTGAAAATTAAGTATTGAAAATTAAATGTTAAATTTTTTAAGTTGAAAAATTGCTTGATAAAAATTTAAATACTAAACTAAAAAAAAGTTGTTTGATATGTATAAGATCAAATTTGAAATTTATTATTTTCAAATTGTATATTTTGATTTTTATTTTGTGGTAATGATGGTGATGATATGATGGTGGTGGTGGTGGTGGTGGTGGTGGTGGTGGTGGTAACAGTAGCGATAGTAAAATAATGGTGGTGTTTCTGGCAACAACAATAATGGTGATGAAGGTGGCGATAGCTGTGATGGTAGTAGTGGTAGTGGTGGCGGCATGATGGTGACAGTAGTCGTAGTGGTGGCAGTGGCATAGTGGTGGTTGTGGTGGTAGTGGTAGCATTAATAGTGGTGGTGGTAGTAGTAAGATGATAGTGGTAGTAAAATGATGTTGGTGCTTAACAATAATGATAAAGATGGTGGCAATAGTAGTAGTGGTGGTGGTGGCAGTGGAGGCGGTGGCATGATGGTGGTGGTGGAAGTGGTAGCAGTGATGGTGGTGGTGAGTTTGTAATAGTGCATAATTTTGAACGTTTTTGTAATAATATATATTGATACTTATATTTAATATTTATAAATTCAATTAAAATTAAGTAAATTTTATATGACTTAATTTTTTAAAAAAAATTTAGCCTATATTTTAAGAGATATTAAAATTTTAAAGTGATATTAATTATGAATATTAAATAGACTTAATTGATTATCACTTAATACATTCTATTTAATCTGATTATCAAACCTTCCCTAAAGCAACTTATTAATCCAAAACTTCATACTTCATAGATTTTGTTCATTGGAAGGAAATAGACAACTTAACTAATGCTAGCCTAACAATTGGCGTTTGGAAAAGCTATGAAACAATATTGGAAAAAGAAAGAAAAACGCAAAAGAAAAAGGAAAAATAATTTTGGGGTGAGCTCTGAAACAATATCAGAAAAAGAAAGAAAAACACAAAAGAAGAAGAAAATATAATGGAGAGATTTACGTGCAGGTCACAATACACAATAAGTAGACTTATATTCTTCAATAGGTCTTATATTAGTTAGTAGCGTTTTTATAAAAATAAATAAAATAAAATAAGTCGCTAATTATCAGTTTTTAGTGACAATTTAAAAAATTCATCACAGAAAAATTTCGTTGATTGTCAGTTTTAGCGACAGATTTAGAAAATTATCATAAAAAATGTCATCAATTGTTAGTTCTTTGCAACAAATTTAGAAAATCGTCACAAATATTTTTTTAGTGACAATAATGGTAGGACCAACTTTTAGCGACGAATGATAGGACTTAATAGGAATGAAGTCTAACTATTAGAATCTATTAATAATTTATCCTATTTAATTGTCACGTATTAAGTGTCTCCTATTTAAATGAACATTTACTTATTTATTTATTTATTTTTTAGAAAGATGATAAAAATATAAAGAATAAGATAAAGGATAATCATATCTTACCCAAAGTAAAAGTTATTTTTTATAATTTATCTATTTTTGCTTATCTGTCATGCTAATCAAATAAAGAAATAATGTCCTTCACATTCCCAAAAAAAAGGCCTAAGATAAGTTTCACGATGTTTTTCTTTCTAATTTACATGTTAGTTACGATGAAGCTGCAATAACCTAAAATAAGAGAGAAACAAAATTAGACTAAATTTACCCAAATTAGGTAAATTACTAGTAGGGCTTATTTTTGGGACTTATACCTATTAAATTTTATTGATAAATTTATTTATCAGACTCTGTTATTTTTATGAATAAATTTACAGTGATAAATTTATCAATCAGGACCTGTAGATAAATAAATTTAGTTAATTAGACTAATTGATAAGTATTCCTTACAAATTTATGTTGGCAAAGAGACGTAGGTGTGATTTTTTTGAGTTTGATTATTTATTTCTCGTGAGCCAAAGACTCAAATGCTATATAAATAAAAATATTGTAATAAAAAATTAATACAGAGACTATTTTTATTTTTTAAAGCAAAATACTCATTAAAGTGATTTATAATTCAGAAAATGACAACTGTTGGAATCTATGATTTTTATAGGCTTATTTTGGGCCAACTCTGAGCCCTAATTTGAGTGGGGCTCACACATCTTTTGGGGTGGGTCCAAAAAGGTGACGTGTTCTTTGCCGCATAGTAAGTCACACGGTGAAGATGGTTCTTCAAAACCATTTGTGAGTGAATGAGAAGTTGACGTCGTTTTCGGGTTCGTGGAATGGACAACTAAAGAATTAAATATGGGTTTCCTTATAAGGCTTGTCCCACATTGGAAATTTAAAAGAACTTATGTGTGTATATACGTTCTAGGTGGCAACACTTGAGTTAGGCCCCAAGGGGCACCCAAGTTTGCAGAAGGGAGGCCCTTCTCCGGTCAAATTTCCAACAATTTCAACCAGTCCAAATAGGTTTTAACCAGTTTTGCATCGGACAGATTCAGTTACCCCCGAACAGATTTAAATCTGTCTAGGCATATTTGAACAGATTCAAAATGGGTACAAACAGGTTTCGAACCTATTCCATTTGAATTTAGACCTATTCAGGTTTGAATTTGTACCTGTTCCAGTCTATAAATTCCAAGCCTATTCCAGCAGATTTCAATAATCAAAAAACATACAGAAAAATCTATTCCCTTTCCATTTTTGCTCTTTCACTGCATTGTTCTTCATTCTAGTTTTATAGAGAAAAATTCAGAGAGTATAGAACACATCTTTTGTTCGCCGTATAAATTATTTGTAGTGCTACTACAATTTGTGAAGATCATTGTATCTTGAGAGATAGACGCCATTTTTTCGTAAGCACCGTAGCAGGGCAAATCTGTCTAAAAGACAGAGTGTCACACACTCGACTTGATCTTTTTGTACTTTTACATTTTGGTAAAAAAATTCTGTAAGTAATTTATTTTGATTTGTTTCAAGTTATTTAATTTACACAGAAAATTGTTCCAACAATCTTAAGACAGATTTGAATTATTCTGTTTATGTAGAATTTTTTGTTTGTTTCATTTTCTTCTTTTCTTCTTCTTACAAAAATTATTTTCTGTGGTTTTACAAAGAAATATTCTGATTAGAAAAACAAATAGTAATAATATACTGTTTGACAACTAATAGTAATATACTGGTGTCGTTAATAATTCAGAATATTTATTTGTCAAGTTTGTCAGAAATTAATTTTGGTTTTCAGAAATAATTTTTAAGTGTTCATTAATTAAAATTCTATTTCAGTATTTTAATTATTGAAATGTTATAGAAATTTAATTTTCTGTGTGGAATTAATTTGTTTAAATAAAATTTTATTTTATTTTCAAATTAATTGAAAATAAAAGTTACAATTATTGTTTCTTTTATTTTTTCAGAATTTAATTCTGTGGTTTTGGTTTAATTTTCTGTGTAGTATAAAATTTTAATTATAATTTTGTTTTATAATTTAAAATTCATGACTATTGAAATTAGTCAAACTAATGCTCAAACAAGTACTAGTATGGTGGCTGCAATTACGCCAACCCCTTCTGCTGTTGTGACTGTACCAGTCAATCACGGTGAGAAGTCAAAGAAGTTCTCAGGAACTGGTTTTAAAAGATGGCAGTAGAAAATGCTATTCTATCTTACTACTCTAAACTTGGCGTGTTTCCTCCGTGAGAATGCTCATACTCTGAATAAGGATGAAACTGACCGGCAAGTGGTTGCTGCGGTCAATGCCTGGAAACATGTTGATTTCCTTTGTCGGAATTACATCTTGAACGAACTTGACAACACATTATACAACGTCTATAACCCTATCAAGACGGCAAAGGAACTATGAGAGTCTTTGGAGAAAAAATACAAAACAAAAGATGTTGACTTAAAGAAATTTGTGGTTGGCAAATTCTTAGATTTTGTGATGGTTGATTCTAAGACTGTGATCAGCCAAGTTCAAGATCTCCAACTCATTCTGCATGATATTCATGTAGAGTGTATGTCTTTCAGTGAAGCCTTCCAAGTTGCAGCTTTAATTGAAAAATTACCACAAGGCTAGACAGAATTCAAAAACTATCTCAAACACAAGCACAAAGAAATGACTTTAGAGGAATTGATTGTGCATTTGAGGATTAAGGAGGACAACTGCAAGTCTGAGAAGCGAGCTGGTAAGCATCCAATAGAGTCTAAGGCAAATATGGTAGAACATGCTCCAAAAGCCAATAAACAAAAGTTTTCTGGAGAAAGTTCCACACAAGGTTCTAAAAGAGGGGAAACTAAAAAGTACAAGTTCAATGGCAAATGTTATATCTGTGACAAAGAGGGACATTGGGCCAAAGATTGCCGTAGCAAACGTAAAGGCAAAGGAAGATCAAGCAAGAAGTCTGCTCAAGCCAATATGATTGAAGTAGACAAAATTTCCAATACTGTTCATGACATAAATCTTTCTGCAATTGTTTCCGAGGAAAACCTTGTCGGAAATCCTAAAGAATGGTGGGTGGACACTAGTGCTACTCGCCATATTTGTGCTGACAAAAAGATATTCACATCTTATTCAGTAGTAGACAACGATAAACAACTTTTTATAGGCAACGCCTCAACTTCCAAAGTTGAAGAATAAGGAAAGATTATTCTAAAGATGACATATGGAAAGGAACTCACTCTCAACAGTGTGCTGCATGTATCGGACATTCACAAGAACCTTGTTTCCGGATCTTTGTTGAGTAAAAATGGGTTATTGCTAGTTTTTGAAAGTGACAAGTTTGTACTTACCAAAAATGGGATGTATGTAGGAAAATGTTGCATGTCTGATGGCCTTTTCAAGATGAATGTAATGATCGTTGTACCCTCAGTTGTTAATAAAAATACATCTTCTTCTTACTTGCTTGAGTCTTCAAATTTGTGGCAAGGTAGACTAGGACATGTTAATTATGGATTTTTGCATAGATTAATTAATATAGAATGTTTACCTAAATTTGACATTGATCTAAATCATAAATGTGAAATTTGCGTTGGGACAAAATTAATTAAAACTCCTTTCCATTTAATTGAAAGAAGTACGGAACCACTTGAATTAATTCATAGCGACATTTGTAATTTTAAATCAATTCAAACCAGAGGTGAGAAAAAATATTTTATCACTTTCATAGATGACTATACTAGATATAGTTATGTTTATTTAATTCGAATCAAGGATGAAATTTTGGAAACTTTCATTCAATATAAGAATGAAGTTGAAAATCAACTTGGTAAGAAAATTAAGAAACTTAAAAGTGATAGAGGTGGTAAATATGAATCACCTTTTGATGAATTTTGTAAAGAACATGGAATAATTCATCAAACCACCGCTCCTTACTCACCTCAGCAAAATGGAATTGCTAAAAGGAAAAATAAGACTTTAAAAGAAATGATGAATGCCATGCTAATAAATTCTGAATTACCTCAAAACTTGTGGGGGCAAGTAATACTTTCTGCTAATTATATACTTTATAAAGTACCCTGAAAAAAAATGAATCAAACACCTTATGAAATGTGGCATGGGAGAGTACCATCCGACAAATACTTAAAAGTGTGGGGGTGTTTGACTAAAGTAGCTATTCCTAGTCCTAAAAAGACTAAGATAGGTTCTAAAACTGTTAATTGCATTTTCATTGGTGTACTAAGAATAGTAGTGCATATCTGTTTTTGATTCGTAAATCAAAACATTCCAAAATGCATGAAAATGCTATTATTGAATCTCGGAATGCATCATTCTTAGAACATGTATTTCCAAATAAGAATGGACAAGAGACTAGAAATAATAAAAAATCTTATGATACTATTACTAGTCATGATCAAGAACAAGAGCAAGAGATGGATCAAAATAAAGAAAAGGAACCTAGGCGTAGTAAATGTGCTAGAACCTCAAAATCTTTTGGTCTAGATTTTCTAACATTTTTGTTAGAAAATGAGCCTTTAACTTTTGAAGAGGCTATGTCCAGTTCTGAAACTCCTTTATAGAAAGAGGATGTAAATAGCGAAGTAAAATCTATCCTGCAAAATCACACTTTGGAATTGATGGATTTACCACCAGGGTGTAAACCTCTTGGATATAAGTGGATTTTCAAAAGAAAAATGAAAGCGGATAGATCAATTGATAAATACAAGGCAAGACTTGTGGTCAAAGGTTTTAGACAAAAAGAAAGTCATGATTACTTTGATACATACTTACCGGTTACTAGAATAACATCCATTAGAGTGCTAATTGCTGTTGCATTATTGTACAATTTAGAAATTCATCAAATGGATGTGAAAACCGCTTTCTTAAATGGTGAGTTAGATAAAGAAATTTACATGAAACAACCAAAAGGATTTTCTATTCCAAGAAAAGAAAAGAAAGTGTGTAAATTGGTTAAATCAGTATATGGTTTAAAACAAGCGCCAAAATAATGGCATGAAAAATTTGACAAGGCAATGATGTCAAATGGATTTAAAATTAATGAGTGTGACTAGTGTTGTGAAAAGCGCGCCTAGGCGCAAGGCGAGGCGAGGCGAGGTGCGGCGCAGGCAGTGCGATTGAACAAGTACCAGTAGCGCTTTTCAAGAAGGCGCCAAGAAGGCTTTTGCCTAGGCGCGACTGATTGTTTAAGAGATAGATCTGATCTGACGGCTGTAAGGGTGTGTTCGAATGGCTCGTAATCATAGGGGATTACAACTTATGTACCTTATGAGCCAAATACGACTCAGATGAACCCTAATCGAAGTCGTCTCTTTCTCTTTTGCCTCGCAATCAACTTCGACTTTGACTGCTGGAGCTGGACTTCGATTGCGACTTGGAACTTCGACTTCGGCTTCACAGGTCTGTTCGACTTTGACTCTCTCTCCCCTTCTCCTTCTCCTTCTTCTTCTTCTTCTTTTTCTTCGACTCTCTGTTCTGCTTCGACTTTCAGTTCTGGTTTTTTTTTGGTCTTCGACTTCTTCAGATCTTCGACTTCAACTTCAACTTCGACTCTTCCTCTCTCTCTTTCTTCAGACTTTGACTTCAACTCTGTTTTGCTTCTTCTTTTTCTTTTTCTTTTTTTTCCAATTATTTGAGTTGAGTTTCTGAAATTATAAAATTAGGGAAAAAATTACAAAAATTAGGGGAAAAAAATTATCTGTTATATGCTATTGAAAAAAAATTATTTGTAATATGTAAGAGAATAATTTATCTGTTAGGGAAAAAAAATTACAAATAATTAATTATTCACAAATAATTAATTATTTGTAATATGCTATTGATCTTTTTTTTTTTCTTTATCTGTTAGGGAAAAAAAATTACAAATAATTAATTATTCACAAATAATCAATTAATACAATGTGGTATTGGTCTTTTTTTTTAAAATAAAAAGTAATCAGGATTCAAGACAAAATATAGAATAATTAATTAATACCTAAGTACTATGAATGATTAGTCTATGTTAATTTTTCTATTTTTTACGAAGACTGTGCGCCTTACTTCAATAAAGCCCGTGCCTCACCTTGCGCCTAGGCCCCGAGAGACCTTCAGCGCCTTAGTGCGCCTTGAGTCTTTAAAAACACTGAGTGTGACAAATGTGTTTATATTAAAAACACAGACAAATGTTATGTCATTGTATATCTTTATGCGGATGATATGCTCATCATAGATAGTAATAATGACATTATTAAAACTACTAAGAAAATTTTGAAGAAACATTTTGATATGAAAGACATGGGGATTACTGATATAATACTTGGTATGAAAATTACCAAAACATTAGAAGGTTATACTTTGTTACAATCACATCACATTGAGAAAATACTCGGCAAATTTAGCAAAGATAATGATCATCTTGTTAGAACACCTGTGGATGTTAATTTGTTTCTTTTTAAGAATGTACAAGAAAGTATTTTTCAATTAGAGTATGCCCAAGTTATTGGAAGGTTAATGTACTTGATGAACTGCACTCGCCCAGATATAGCCTATGCAGTATGTAAATTAAGTAGATATACGAGTAATCCAGGAGTAGAACACTGGAAAGCAATTATAAGAGTTTTAAGATATCTCCAATTTACTCATAACATTGGGCTTAATTATACTAGATATCCAGCAATACTTGAAGGATATTGTGATGCAAACTAGATATCAGATACTAGAGACTCAAAATCCACCAGTGGGTATGTCTTTACTCTTGGTGGGACGACTGTATCTTGGAAATCTTTCGAACAGACTTGCATTGCTAGGTCTACCATTGAATCAGAATTCATAACTTTAGATAAAGCTGGGGAAGAAGCAGAATGGCTTCGCCACTTCCTTGAAGATATTCTAATATGGCCAAAATCAGTGCCTGCTATATGCATACATTACGACAGTCAATCAACAATTGGTAGAGCACAAAGTCATATGTATAACGGTAAGTCACGACATATTCGTCATCGACATAACACCATAAGACAACTACTCTTTAATGAAATTATTTCCATTGAATATATGAAGTCTAAAAACAACATAGCGGATCCACTAACCAAAGGGTTAGCAAGAGAGTTAGTTGAGAATTCATCGAGGGAAATGAGACTTAAGCCTATTAAATAAGAGTTACCACAATGGAAACCCAACCTAGTTGACTAGAGATCCCAAGATCTAGGTTCAAAGGGCCAACCGAGTTGTGTATAACTCAGAAGGATCACTAGGAAGTCAAACTCCTACCATTTCTATGATGAAATAGTGATGTCTGCAATGTTTTAGGTTAAGTAATACTTTTAATGATTCTTATATCTAGGTATACTTAGTGGAGTATGGCATAATAATCTTTATAAGAATCACCTATATGAGTGTGAACTGAGCCGGTTCTATGAGATTTGTGAAGGGCTACAATTCTCTAGAGCACTCATGAAAGGCTAGGTTGTTTAGGGCCAAAATGAACACAATAATGAGAACTAAACTGTGTCTAGCAAATATATTGTGTGAGTTCTATTGTCTTGGTTTACACAAATGACTGAATAGTTCAAGACATCATGTTCGCTGATTAGCTAGTAAATCTAGTAGTGTCTTATAAGGGAAGGTTCAAAGGCTACCTATCATTTGCAGAATATTCCCAATTTCTGTACTCTTTGTAATTAGATCATGTTGTTGCATTTTCTCTCCGTCAAATTCCATTCACGTGGGGGATCCTTGGAATTTATGATTTTTATAGGCTTATTTTGGGCCAACTTTAAGCCCAAATTTGAGTGGGGCCCACACGTCTTTTGGGGTGGATCTAAAGAGATGACGTGTTCCTTGCCACATGGTAAGTCACACGGTGAAGACGGTTTGTCAAAACCATTTATGAGTGAATGGGAAGTTGACGTTGTTTTCGGGCTTCTGGAATAGACAATTAAAGAATTAAATGTGGGTTTCCTTGTAAGGCTTGTCCCATATTGGAAACTTAAGAGGACTTATGTGTGTATATAAGTTCTAGGTGGCAACACTTGGGTTGGGCCTCAAGGGGCACCCCAAGTTTGAAGAAGGGAAGAGTTATGAACAAAGTGAACCTTAGCTCAAACCACCACACAAGCGCGCGCGCCGCCGTTTATCCGACTGGCCGGCTGAGAGGGGCGAATCTGTCTTAAAGATAGAGTGTCATACACTTGATTTGATCTTTTTGTACTTATACATTTCGGTAAAATAAATTCTGTAAGTAATTTATTTTTATTTGTTTGATTTGTTTCAAGTTATTTAATTTACACAGAAGATTGTTCCAACAATAACTACATTATTTTAGTGAACAATTAGTATAAATTTTTATAAGAACAACATTTTTAATATATACAATTAATGGGGTAAATTAATTGATCTTTCCTGAATTTAGAGAAAATATAATAAATCTCACAGTTTTGACAAAATTACATTATTTGCATAACACTTAGTTCCATTTTCATTAATAATTCATTAATCATATCATATATATAAAAGATGATATTATCATCTCTTTTACACTGAAATATATATATATATATATATTTTATTTATTTTTATGTCTTCACACTATTTGTATTAGTTTTAGTCACTTCAACTTTATTAAAGAGATATTAATGTAATTATATCAAAACTGTAAAAAAAAATTTTATTTTTAAAATTTTTGAGAGAAAATCAGTATAATTTACACAAAATTAATTACTTCAATACCCCACACCCACACCCACACCCACACCCATACCTCATTGGGTGTTGTAAATTGACTAATCTCTTTCTTCAAACACAAACACAAACACACCAAGATGGGCCTTTCAACCAGGCTTTTCAAACACACTCACACAAATGTGTGGGTGCAATGACTTCACAAACCAACACACACACACAAGCCCTTGAGATATGGCTTTTTTACCTTGGTGTTTACACATAATCAATTAAAAATAATATTTTTATATAATTTTTGACAGGACATTGGCATTTTAAAAATGTAAGCCAACATGATAGACTTTTTATTTTAAAGTCATAAAATTAAAATTTATCACATCATTTTGCATTAATTTTTTATTTTTATTGTTATAGCACTACTGTGGAGACATATTTTGTGAGTGACAACATGTGGCTAAGGTAACGCCAAAGTATTAGCCAAGGTGCCACGTGGCCTAGTCATGTTTGCCAAGATTATCTTGGCTAGACCGAGGTTATCTACGGAGATGCCGGAACCCAAGACATTTGAATAAGGGACAAGAGTCCTAGAACAGGGGAAGGTCTTAGTTAGGATAACGATAAGGCTCATGAAGAGTTTATCCCTATCTAGCGGAGAGTCCATGATGAGCACTAAGCATGAGTCCATTGAAGCAAGACTTCTAAAGGGATCAGGTCATTGCTGGTTATAAAAGCAAAGCACCCTCGTGGGTCTAAGGTAAGTTCGTTCTTGTGAGTTTAAAGACTGTTTGTTATCTGCGAGAGATATTGTTTACTTACTTGATCGTCGGAGTGTCCTTAGGTGGACGAACCACCGCAGAATTCTCATCTTCTTGTGCAGGTTGCTGGGCTTAATTTATTCTGCCGGTGCTCTCCAGTTGAGTTCCCTTTTTGGTTGTGTGGTCGGAAATCAACGCCCACAATTTGGCGCCGTTTGTGGAAACTTAAGGAGAATATATGGCTAACTACAGACATGAAGAAAAGATTGGGGATGACATTAACAGTGAGAGTTGTGAACACGAAGATCCTAACGTCGGGAAAGAAAACCGTAATGAAAGAGTACAAGATTCGAATCCTGGGGAGAAAGACGTCAGTAAAGAGGGGAATGCCCCGAAGAAATCTGGCCGAGATGAGTACTATAACGAAAGCGACCTCCATGTATGGAATGATAGATGCTTGAAGAGGGACGGCGAGATGAAAGGGATGGCGAACAAGTTGGCAAACCTACAGTCAGTTGTTAACTTCATAATGCAAAACAACATGATGCAACCACCATTCCCATTGTAGGATATGCCAATACCAGTGACCAAGACTGATGCCCAGAAAGGGGGCCAGAAAATAATCCCAAAAGTCCCGTAGCATGGCAAGGGAAATGAGCGCTCATATCGGCCGTCACGGGATGTCGGGCGAGCTGAATTAGTAAGAGGTGAGACGTAGAAGACGCCTTGTACCAAGAGAACTTATGTCAAGGAACCTCTGCATATCCAAGGGAAGGGTCTGTGTTTTGACACAGTGAATGAAGAAAAGTCCAAGAGGATGCACAATGACACCAAAGCAGAAGAAGAGAAACAACTCGCCGAAGTGAGGCTGAGGTAATTCCGGTTTAAATAGGCAAGAAACAGGGTTGAGGATTGCATAGGCAGTTACCACTATATTTAGGATCCCGATCTACAAAGTTCTAGAGAAGATCAGGAACCAACCGTATTACAGAATACCGAAGAAACTCCCTGACGAGTTTATAGGAAGAAGCATTGAGAAGCACTGTGCTTACCACAATAAGGATGGACACTTAACACAAGGATGTAGGGACCTGAAGACACACTTGGAGGATCTCATTAAACAAGGTCACCTGAGAGACCTAGTGGATGAGGCCATGACTAGGGAAGAGCATGTAAGCTTTCCCCCGGCATCGGCAACACCTTCTTCACCACTACCACAACAAGCAGATGGACCCCAGGAGATCAATATGATTCACTCAAAGGTCAATGAGAATGATGTACAAAGGGAGACCTAGAGAGTAAGGCACTTGCAGTATGTGTACCAGGTCCAGTAGAAGAAGCCTAAGACAAACGAGTACCGGGGACCAATGGCTTCTTTTACTGAGGCAGACTTGGACATGGTGCAACATCCACATAACGATGCCCTGGTGGTAACCTTGAGGATTAGAGAATGCCAGGTGAGGCGCATACTGATCGACCCAGGCAACTCTTGTGACATCATGTATGTTAGATGTTACAAGGAGCTTGGTTTTCACCCAGATGATCTGGAGCAGTCTGACAGCCCCATAGTCGGGCTCAACGGGACATCGACATGGCCTCTAGGAGCCACGAATTTGGAGGTGCAAGCAGACACAAAAAAGATAAGGACCAAATTTACAGTGATTGATACCCCGTCCCTTTACAATGTCATTTTGGGAAGACCATGGTTGCACGCAATGAGGGCTGTTCCTTCAACGCTACACCAGCTGTTACGGTTTCCAATTGAACAAGGGATTGAGGAAGTCAGAGGGGATCAGGTGCAAGAAAAAAATTACTCCATGGCAACAATGAAGTCCACCTGCAATGTGTGAGAAGTAGAAATAGTGGAAATTGAAGTAGAGGATAGGGAAGTCCTAGATGATGTCAGCAAAGAACCCACTGACAAGAGTAAGAAAGCTTTGAAGAAGATTCTGGTCCAAGAAAGTGATGAAGAACGCTTATTCCTTCTCGGCATAGGCTTAGCCGAGGAGGAAGAAAGGGAATTAGAGGCTTTCCTACAAGCAAACATGGAAGTGTTTACCTAGACGCCTTATGAGATACCTAGCATTGACCCCGAGGTCACTTGTTATATGCTTAATGTGGACAGGTCGGCTAAACCTGTCATCCAACGAGAAAGAAAGCCGACATTAATACATGTTGAAGAAGTTGAGGAGGAAGTGGAAGCTGTTGGAAGCCCAGGCCATTCAGGAGATGAATTACCCTACCTGGCTGTCCAACACAGTGGTACTGAAAAAGAAGAACGGCAAGTGAGGGTTTGTGTGGATTTTACCAGCCTGAATAAAGCTTGCCCCAAGGATAATTTCCCACTGCCCAAGATTGATAAATTAGTAGATGCCATTTCAGGGCATGGGAGGATGAGTTTCTTGGACGCATACAGAGGCTACCACCAGATAGCAATGTATGCCTCAGATGAAGAGAAGACAACATTCATTACCCCAAAAGGATTCTATTATTACAGAGTGATGTTGTTCAGGTTAAAGAATAAAGTAGCAACATACTAGAGGCTAGTGACCAAGATGTTCAAACATCTAATTGGGAGGATTGTGGAGGTCTATATAGACGATATGGTCGTGAAGAACAAAGAACCTAGAAATCATCTAATCGATTTGAAAACAATTTTTGATAGCCTAAGAACATATCGGCTCTGACTCAATGCTTCGAAATGTGGATTTGGAGTCGGGTCTGGTAAGTTCCTAGGATACTTGGTCACTAGAAGGGGTTTTGAGACAAGCCTAGATTAGATCAAGAACATCCTTAACTTAAAGAGCCCGACGTCAGCTATGCAGGTCCAGATTTTGACAGGCAAGGCATCAGCCTTGAACAGGTTTATCAGTCATAGTTTTGATAGTGTAAACCATTTTTTAGTTTGTTAAAAAATGCCATAAATTTTTTGTGGACAGAAGAGTGTGAAGTCGCTTTGGCCGACTTGAAGGTACTTGACAATCGCTCCAGTTCTATCAAATTCAATACCTAGAGAAGAGTTGTTCTTATATTTGGCAGTTTCGGACCACGCAGTGAGTGTAATGGTAATCCGAGAAGAGGAGGGAGAACAAAAGGCAGTATACTATGTGAGTAAAATCCTAGCAAGTGTAGAAACCAGGTACCTACCCTTGGAGAAGTTAACACTAGCCCTGGTGATGGCTTCTAAAAAGTTGAATCACTACTTCCAAGCCCACAAGATTGTGGTGCTGACTGAGCATCCCTTGAAATTCGTGTTGCAACATGGAAATCTGACAAGCAGAGTAGCTAGATGGCAGTGATGCTGGGCCAATATGACTTGGAATTCAGACCTAGAATAGTAATCAAGGGCTGGGTTCTGGCTGACTTTGTGGCTGAGTTCACCCCTGGTGCCATTCTACGTCGGGCTTTGGTGAGTCGCGGCTTAGGATATCCAGGGGAACTAGAAGAAACCCAACTAGGCCAAAGGATCCCACATTAGTAAAACAAAAGAAGGCAGAGCAACCAAAACCTTGCAACATCTACATCGACGATTCCTTCCGCCTGTTTGTTGATGAAAGTTCAAACTGTCAAAAAGCGGGGACATGAGTGGTTTTGGTATCGCTAGATGGGTATGATAGAGCAATCAATCCGTTTGAGATTCAAGGCCTCAAACAACAAAGTAGAATACGAGGCACTGATTGCTAGACTAAAGCTAGCAGCAGCAATGGAAGCCGATGAGGTGATAGTCTTCTGTGACTCCCAGCTTATTGTGAATCAAGCAACGGGCAATAATGCAACCCGAGATGAAATGATGATAGCCTACGTAAAAGAGGTTGTCAAGCTACTGGCACTGTTCCAAGATCGTCGGCTATAGCAGGTTAACCGAGATGACAATAGTCATGCCGACGCCTTGGCTAACCTAGCTAGTGCCATGAAATCAGGAAATGACAGGACAATAATGGTGGATTATCTATCAGGCCCAAGTATAGAACCCCTCATCACAGAATACGAAGCAATATGTGTAGAGCTAGGTCCAAGCTAGACGGATGCAATAGTGATGTTCCTCAGGGATGGCAAGTTGCCAGATGATCGAAAAGAAGCGCACAAGACCAGGTTAAAGTCGGCCAGGTTCTGTTTGTTAGTAGAGGCCATTTATACAGGAGATCCTTCATCGAACCTCTTCTAAGATGTGTGCATCCCTCTCAAGTAGAGAACTTTTTATATGAGATCCACCAAGGAGTTTGTGGAAGCCATGTAGGGGGCAGGTCACTTGCCTATAGAGCCATATCCTAGGATATTGGTGGCCATATATGCAGAAGGATGCCGAAGCCTATGTCAAGAAGTGTGAAAAGTGTCACGACCCAAACCCGGCACCCAGAGGTTCGGCGTCGCAACAAGATAAAAATAAAATAATCCTAAAATTTCTGTAGTAGTAGTAGCACAACGGATCGATTAAATAAATTGAAATAAAATAAATGGGTACTAGAAGTTTATTAAAAAGGAAAATAGTCATTTGGGCTATTTATTTTATTACACGAGTCCAATCAAAAATACAGATAGTAAATAAAAAATAAAAAATAAAAACTACGATTTTATCCCCCATCTTGATCCCACTAAATCTCATTACTTGAAAGGCGTAATAGCTATAAGCACATAGCAGAGTGAGAAATATTATACTGTGAGTACAGAGGCACAAAATAACCATGGATAGGTTTTTAAGCTAAAACGTTAATATAACTTAGTTTGAATAACAAATTATTTAAATGGCAGAAACGAAAATACATAAATTATGTAAATAACCACGACTATGGTACAGAACAAAATAGAACATAAGTCACTGGAGTGAAAAATAGAATATAGGTAAATGGATCCATGACAAATAGAGGAACCACAAGGTGGCCAAACAGAAGCCAATGGTTTATTTAAGTCCCCCAAGGCGTGGGACTCCCGTGGTAGTATTTATAGAAAATAATTACTTACAAAAACATTGTCAAATAATTTCTAAAATTTAAACAAACATATCTATGGGTTTCAATTTAAGCAAATAGAGTTTAGAAAATAATCTACGTAATTGAAACATTAACCTAACCATAAAACATAACTTACATAAAATATATTATGATAACTCAAAACATTCATAAAATCTATTATGGTAACTCAAGACATATATAAAACATATTATGGTGACTCAAGGTATAATATAACTCACTTTTGTTATTATTTCCTTGCGCTCCCTCTAATTATCCGAGCCTTTCTATTTTGTTGCCCGTTGCTTCTTTCCTACTTCGTTACTTCTCCTATATCCTACGGAGTCCCTATATATAAGCTCTCAACTTGTTTACCATGCAAGGTTCCTAAGCCAAATCTTGCCACGTTGCCTTGTGCTGTCCTTAAGGAGTAATGCCACCTGTTTTGGCCTTTGGCTTCTTTTTTTTTTTTTTTTAATTTTTTAATTTTTTAACTTCATGAAGTTACTAAGGGCCAAATTAACCTTTGGCTCAAAAGTAACCGTAGCCCACAGAAATCTAACTTGGTTTTTTTTTATATTTATTTATTTATTTTATTTTTATAATAATAAGGAATTCTATTTATTGCAGTATTGAATTAAATTTAAAAATTCGGGTGTCACATTTCTCCTATCCTTAAACAAGTTTGTCCCCAAACTTAACGTACCTTGGTTTTCGAAGAGGCGTGGGTATTTGGCTCGCATTTGGCTTTCAGTTTCCCATGTTGCTTCTTCGACATGATGGTTTCTCCATAAGACGTTCACAAGAGGTATAGTCTTGTTTCGAAGGACTTGATCATGACGATCGAGAATCTGCACATGTTGTTCTTTATAAGAAAGGTCTTCTTGAACTTATGCTCTGGATCTCGAAGATATCGATGAAGCATTGAAACGTGAAACACATTGTGGACATTAGACAGTTCAGGTGGAAGCGCAAGGCGATATGCCACAGGGCCAATCCTTTCTAGTATCTCGAATGGCCCGATGTAACGTGGGTTTAACTTTCTCCGCTTCCCAAATTGGATAACCCCTCTCGTTGATGAGATCTTTATGAATACATGATCTCCTATCTGAAATTCTAAGTCCCGTCTTCGTGTATCTGAATAGTTTTTCTGGCAACTTTGGGCAGTGCAAATTCGTTGTTGGATTAGTTGAATTTTATCACTCGTTATTCCCATGATTTTCAGGGCCTAATAGTTTCCTATCTTCAATTTCCGGCCAATATATAGGTGATCGACATTTCCTTCCATACAGTGCCTCGTGTGGTGCCATTCCAATGCTTGCATGGTAGCTATTATTGTAGGTGAACTCCACTAAAGGTAGGTGATCATCCTAATTACCTTTGAGGTCTAGCACACACACCCTCAACATATCTTCCAAAGTCTGGATTGTTCTTTCAGATTGCCCATCAGTTTGCGAGTGATAAGCAATGCTAAACTTCAAAGTGGTTCCCAAAGCTTCTTGCAATTTGTTCCAGAAATAAGACACAAAGCAGGGGTCTCTATCAGATACGATTGAAACTAGGGTGCCATGCAAACGAATGATTTCTTCAATGTATAAAGTGGCGAACTTTGTAAGGGGGTACGTGATTCTGATTGGTAGAAAATGCGCTGACTTTGTTAATCGATCTATGAATCATTCTTTGAGATTGATTACGATAGCCTGACCACGAAGTCCATAGTAATATGCTCCCATTTCCATTCAGGAATAAGGATTGGTTGTAATATTCCTGCAGGTCTCTGATGTTCTGCCTTAACTCATTGACAATGTAGGCATTTGGAGATGTGACTTGCTATGTTTTTTTTCATTCTTGTCCACCAATAGTGTTTTTTCAGATCGTGATACATCTTCGTATTGCTAGGGTGGACCGCAAACCTCGAGCTATGAGCTTCTACCAATATCTTCTTCTTGAGTTCTGGAAGGTCGGGTACGCAAATTCGATTTCGAAATTTTAGCATCCCATTACTTATCGTGAAGTTAGGATCAGGCGTGCTTCCTTGCTCCTCGTTCCTTTTCTTTAAAAGTTTATCTTCACAATGGCGAGCTCTAATTTCTTCAATCAACGTGGGTTCTACGATTATGTTGGCGAGCAGTCCATTGTTCTTGTGGGAAACAAGGGTACCTGTCAAACTTTTAGTCGTCTTTCGACTCATTGTGTCTGTTACCACGTTAGCTTTGCCTAGATGGTGATGAATCTCTATGTCGTAGTCTTTCATAAATTCTAGCCATCGTCGTTACCTCATATTCAGTTCCTTCTGTGTAAAAAGATATTTGAGACTCTTGTGATCTGTGTAAATTTCGTAGGTTACTCCGTAGGGATAATGATGCCAGATTTTGAGGGCAAAGATTACTATCGTGGGTTGAGTAGTTCTTCTTGTGGGTCTTTAGTTGACGTGAGGCATATGCAATGACCTTCTCATTTTGCATAAGAACGCAACCCAAACCATTGTATGAGGCATCACTATAAATTACAAACCCTTTTGTTTCTGCTGGGAATGTTAGTATAGGAGCTATCATAAGTCTGTTTTTCAATTCTTGGAAGTAACATTCCTGCTTGTTCGTCCATTCAAAGGGTGTGTTCTTCTAAGTTAGCAGGGTCAAGGGTGATGCTATCTTGGAGAAATCTTGCATGAAGCACCAGAATGGCTTGCTAGACCTAAGAAGCTTCGAATCTCAGACACGTTAGTGGGTCGTGGCTAATCCACGATTGCTGCAACCTTTTGGGGGTTAACTGAGATGCCGTCTTTGTTAATGACGTGACCGAGAAAGTGTACATTGGTGATCTAAAATTCACATTTCTTCAACTTGGCATAGAGTTTGTGATCACGTAGTGTTTGTAAACCGTTCATAAGTGCTGTTTATGGTCTTTCGGTGATTTAGAATATATAAGAATGTCGTCAATGAAGACAATGACGAACTCATCTAGATAGGGTTTGAACACTTAGTTCATGAGATCCATGAAGGCTGCTGGAGTATTTGTGACACCAAATGACATGACAAGAAACTCGTAGTGCCCGTAATGGGTTCTGAAGGCAGTCTTTTCGACACTTTTCATTTTAACTTTTAGTTTATGATAGCCAGAATGCAAGTCAAATTTTGAGAACACTTGGGCACCTTGCAGTTGATCGAACAAGTCATCGATTCGTGGCAGAGGGTACCAATTTTTTATGGTGACTTTGTTCAATTCCCGGTAATCGATGCATAACCTCATTGTGCCATCATTTTTCTTTATGAATAGTACTGGAGCTCTCCAGGGTGAGGTACTAGGCTAAATGAAACCCTTGTCCAGTAGTTCCTGGAGTTGAGTCTTTTGCTCCTTTAATTTTGTTATGGACATGTGGTAAGGGGCTTTTGAGATTGGTTGGGTACCAGGTTGGGTTTCAATGGTGAATTCGATTTCTCAGTCAACTAGGATACTTGGTAGGTCTTCTGGAAATACATCCGAGAATTCTCGAACCACAGGGATTGCATCAAGTATGGGGGCCTATTGTTGAGTATTAATCACATAACAGATACAACTACAACAACCCTTTCTTAGAAGTCGTTGGGATGTCATGAAGGATATAACACATGGAGGGAGAGAGACTCCAGTTTTATCAAAGACAAGCTCGAGTTGGTTTGGTGACCGAAGGAAGACCTTTTTGGCTTCACAATCGATAGAGGCATGGTTGGCAGCCAACCAATCCATTTCTAAGATCACATCAAAGATACTAATGTTGAGGGGAATCAAGTCTACATGTAAGGTTTCACCTTTTAAGGATATAGTACAAGATTTGTACACATCAGCACTTAGGACAGAATTACTAGAAGGAAAAGACACAGACAATACATATCCTAAGGGTTCGGGTATTAATCTTAACTTGGAAGCAAAGTGTGGTGCAATAAAAGAATGAGTGGAACCAGAGTCAAAGAGAACATGAGCTAAATGACCACAGATAGAAAGTGTACCTGACACAATATTCTCGGTAAGTTCTGGGTTTCCAGTTACCAAGGCAAAAGCCCTTCATTGGCTTTTTTTGTCCTTCCTCACTTCTCCAAGTACTGCAGGTTTTCAGACTGGTTCAGAGGGGCCGGCTGTAAGATTGGCAAGCTTTGGACAATCTCTCAGTAAGTGGCCAACTTGGCCGCATCTAAAGCATGCTCTCGAGTCTAGATGGCATCGTCCCCAATGAGCTCTTCCACAAGTGGGACAATTAGGACTAGTGCCACCTCTGGGGTTCGTAGGACCTTGGTTACTCGAACTAGTTGAACTGGTTGTACCTGTATTTACCCTATTGGGAGGTGTGACACTGGAACTTCTGTTATCTTTTTCCCAAAATTGTTTCCTTGGGCTCGGTTCCTTGGAGTGCAAGGCTTTAATCCCTTTTTCCGCAATGTATGCTCGATCCACCACCTCTGCATAGGTTGGTAGTTTCAAAACCTCCAGCTTGTCCTTGATTTCAGCATCCAATCCTGCTTCGAATTTCCTGGCTTTTCAAGCTTTGGTGGGGATGACATATGTCGCAAATCGAGCCAGTTATGTGAACTTGATTTCAGCATCCAATCCTACTTCGAATTTCCTGGCTTTTCAAGCTTCAGTGGGGATGACGTATGTCGCAAATCGAGCCAGTTGCGTGAACTTGCTCTTGTATTCGGCCACCGTCATGGTTCTCTGCCATAGATGTATGAATTCTGACACCTTTTGTTCCCACAGCAAATTTGGAAAGTATTTTTCATAGAATGCCTCTAAGAATCTTGCCTAAGTCAGAATATCTTTTCTCTCCAGGGTAAGAAGCCACCATTCTTGTGTATCGTCTTTGAAGGTGAATGTGACGAAGGTTATCTTCTGTCCTTTTGTGCAAGGTAGTGCGCGAAAAATCTTCTCCATATCTCTGACCCAAGCTTCTGCTACTAGTGGGTTTGTACTGCCAGTAAATGTGGTATAGGTTTCAAGTCTTGGAATTATTTTATTGTAATTGGCTCTTCTCGTTTTTCAGGCATTGACAATCTGGTTCCATTTCCATCATTAGCCATTACTACAAGGTGAAAACGGTTAGTAGACTTCTTTTTTTTTTTTTTTTTTTGAACCACTTAGTATACATTTAATTATCACAATATCATATCTATGATTCACAAGATACAATATCATATCTATGATTCACAAGATACTATAATAGTACATATATAATTTTTATTTATGCAAAAGAAAAGATATTAGTACAACATACTTAGAATACAGTCAAGAGTTAGTGTCTAATCCTACTAGACTAATCATGGTCAGGTCACAAAAAAAAAAAGATCTCCTGGTCGGACGTCTAGAAGGGACCATTAGGCCACCATGAGAACTGGTTCTGGAAAACTGGGCCATGAAATAACCCCGCAAACTCCCCCTGCATGAGGGACTCAAACTCCCACCCATTGTGCTTTATTTCAAAGCAACTCCATACCACTTGGACTACATAGACAGGAACACTGTGATCATAACCCCAAAACTCTCGTCCGGTAATCCGTACCAGTATCTCCAAGTATGATGCACTGTCAGTGAAGTCCACAGCTGGGGTATGGATAATGTGCTGTGGAGATGGTGTCATAGTGCGAATGTGGTTGCTAGGGTATGTGTGTCCCCTCCTCTCCGCGAAGCCCAAGGGTAGAGGTGTGACCAGAAAATGCGGCTGTCCTAGGTCCGGAGCAAGACCAACAATGTGGGTTGGCCTTATGTATCTCTCACGAGTGCTGCCTCGGCTAAGTCTCCAAAATAAGAAATCCTCATCGGGGTCGGCCTGCAAATATACGGGTCTCCCCATGAGCCGGTCAAGTGTTGGGTGGGCTTGCCTGACAAGACTCTCTAAATCCCCCGAGCCATCTAGTAGGTTCGGGATAAGATGAGCTCCTGGGGGCTCGAACCAAAATAACTCCATTAGGTTTGCCATTTTCTATAACACAGGAAAACTTAGCCTAGAAATATTTATAACACAGTTTACTTGTGTTAGACAATTTAATTTAATTTTTTTTTAAAAACACATACCATAATATCAAATAATAATATAAAGTTAAAATCATTATTAGTATTTTTTTTTGTTTGAAATAATTATTTTAAAAAATGTGAATAATTGTACAGAACAAGGTAGAAAAATATACTAAATTCATTTTGATAAAAACCATTACTCTAATACCACTTTTGTCACGACCCAAACCTAGTATCCAAAGGTTCGGCATCGCAAAAAGATAAAAGTAAAATAATTCTAAAATTTATGTAGTAATAGCGCAACAGATAAATTAAATAAATTGAAATAAAATAAATGGGTACCAGAAGTTTATTAAAAAGGAAAATAGTCATTTGGGCTGTTTATTTTATTACATGAGTCCAATCAGAAATACAAATAGTAAATAAAAAATAAAAAATAAAAACTGCGATTTATTCCCTATCTTGATCTCGCTAAATCTCGTTACCTGAAAGGCGTAACAACTATAAGCACGTAGTAGAGTGACAAATATTATACTGTGAGTACAGAGGCACAAAATAACCATGGATAGGTTTTTAAGCTAAAACGTTAATATAACTTAGTTTGAATAAAAAATTATTTAAATGTCAGAAACGGAAATACAGAAATTATGTAAATAACCATGACTACGGTACATAATAGAATAGAACAGAAGTCACTGGAGTGACAAACAGAATAGAGGTCAATAGATTCATGATAAATAGAAGACCACAAGGTGGCCAAACAGAAACCAATGGTTTATTTAAGTCTTCCAAGGCATGAGACTCCCATGGTAGTACTTACAGAAAATAATTACTTATAAAAACATTGTCAAATAATTTCTAAAATTTAAACAAACATATCCATGAGTTTCAATTTAAGCAAATAGAGTTTAGAAAATAATCTACGTAATTGAAACATTAACCTAACTATAAAACATAACTTACATAAAATATATTGTGATAACTCAAAACATTCGTAAAATATATTATGGTAACTCAAGACATATATAAAACATATTATGGTGACTCAAGGTAAAATATATTTTACGAATAAAACATTAATCTACGTAATTGAAAAATTAACCTAAACATAAAACATAACTTACATAAAATATATTGTGATAACTCAAAACATTTGTAAAATATATTATGGTAACTCAAGACATATATAAAACATATGGAAGTGATTCGGCCCCCGAATCCGGGGGCCCCGAATCCCCACAATTGCCATTTTCAGTAAAAAAAAAAAAAAAAAAACAGTTTTCCAAAAAAGGAAATTAGGGGGATTAGGGGGATTGTTTTTAGGGGGACAAATCATTTTTGTAAAACATATTATGGTGACTCAATGTATAATATAACTTACTTTTGTTATTATTTCCTTGCGCTCCCTCTAATTATCTGAGCCTTTCTATTTTGTTGCCCGTTGCTTCTTTCCTACTTCGTTGCTTCTTCTACATCCTACAGAGTCCCTATTTATAAGCTCTAAACTTGTTTACCATGCAAGGTTCCTAAGCCAAATCTTGCCATGTTGCTTTGTGCTACCCTTAAAGAGTAATGCCACCTTTTGGCCTTTGGCATTTTTTTTTTTAAAACCTCACGAAGTTACCAAGGGCCAAATTAACCTTTGGCTCAGAAATAACCTTGGCCCATAGAAATCTAACTTGGTTTTGTTTCTATTTATTTATTTTTATTTTTTAATTTATTTTTTTTATAATAATAAGGAATTCTATTTACTGTAGTATTGAATTAAATTTAAAAATTTGGGTGTCACAAAAAGTGTCAAAAGTTTGTACCTTTGATACATCAGCCAACAGTAGATTTGAACACAGTATTCAGTCCTTGGCCATTGGCCTAGTGGGGCATGGATCTTGTTGGGCTACTGCCCTAAGCAACTGGACAAAGGAAGTTCCTACTAGTAGCAACTAATTACTTTACGAAGTAGGTTGAGGCTGAACCCCTTGCAAAGATCCAAGACATTGATGTAAAGAACTTCATCCAAAAGAACATAATCACCAGGTTTGGGATTCCAAGAGCCATTGTGGCAGACAATGGCACCCAATTTGACGGCGAGCTAATCAAAAGCTGCTGTGCAAAGTATATGATCAAAAACTACTATTATACCCCCAGCTTTCCCCAGAGCAATGGTCAGGCAGAGGCATCCAACAAGACCATCTTGGATGGGATCAAGAAGCGACTGGAAATAGCTAAGGGAAAGTGGGTGGAAGAATTGCCCAATGTGTTGTGGGCATATCGGACTACGCCGAGAAGATCAACTAAGGAGTCTCTTTTTGCCATGGCATATGGCACTGAAGTAGTCATCCCACTAGAGGTCGGCATCCCTGGAATCTGAACCCAGGGAGTGGAGAATGGGATCAACGAGGCATTCCTTGCTCGAGATCTAGATCTGTTGGAAAAAAGAAGGGAGAGAATAACAATTCGGCTGGGGGCATACCAGCAACAGCTTACTAGGGCTTACAACAAGAAGGTCAACCCAAGGGAGTTCAAGGTTGGGGACCTCGTCCTTAGAAAAGTTTTCGGCAACAAGAAGGATCTCAAGAAGGGCAAGGTTGGGCCAAACTGGGAGGGGCCTTACAGAATCATCTCGGTTACCGGCAATGGGGCATATCGGCTTAAAGACACTGATGGCAAAAAGTTACCAAGACCCTGGAACACTAGCAATTTGAAATTTTTTTTACCATTAATTTTCTGTTTTTTGAGTCTTATGTAATGATTTTATTAGCCGAAGTATTAATAAAAAGCTAGCTCGAATTTCTTTTTATGAATTATTGTTGATACTAGTGCGATAGGACTAAACAGTCTTATGACGATGTTTCCAAGGTGAACATGATGAATAACTTAGACTTGCCATATGGTAGAGTTGAACCAAAGCTTGCAATAAGGTAGAATTAAACTAAGTTGGCGATGTTTTCGATTGAAACATGACGAATAACTTAGACTTGCCATATAGTAGAGTTAAACCAAAACTTGCCATATGGTAGAGTTAAACTAAGTTGGCGATGTTTCCGATTAAAACATGACGAATAACTTAGACTTGCCATATGGTAGAGTTGAACCAAAACTTGCCATATGGTAGAGTTGAACTAAGTTGGCGATGTTTCCAAATGAAACATGATGAATAACTTAGACTTATCATATGGTAGATGTAGCTCGGCTTTTTTGCGCCCTTTTTTGGAATATCAAAAGATAGCCTTACAGTTCAGACTCCCGTGGTTCTGAATCTAATCCCACAAGTATAATGTGAAATTGATAAACACCAAAGAGTCCAAATCCGGCAAATCTTTTGGAAAATCGATTTTAGGATCAAAAATGCCAAAATTAGACTGCTTTGCCAGATACAGAGTCGCTGCCTAAATATTTTAATTTGGAAAAATTTCAGAAACCCATGACTCGTACCAAAGGCTACGTGTCTATTATCACAAAAGTTGCCTCGGCTCGGGAACTTGGGTACGAAAGGGGAAGGTCATGAATTGAGCACCCCTGCTCGCCCGATCAAAGATCGGCCTCTACTAATCGTGATATGATTTTTATCAACATTATGTGCTCTTGTTCCGGTTATTAAGCTAGCTTTACTATGTGATGCGCACAAGCAAGTATAGACTAGTTTGCTCAAGTTGGAACAATTCAAATTCATGTTTGTTTTGGGAAAATGGTTTGAATTTGCCACCTCAAGTGCACTTAAAGTTTGCAAATTTGATACCAAACATAGTGGGCTTAAAACTGATTTGCCACTTAACAAAGTGGGCTTAAAACGTACATTCATTGAATCGTTCCAATTCAAGCATTAAGCCTTCATCCACAGGCATTCAAACAGTTTAGCAAATAAGCATTTAGCCTCATGTCAAGCATGCTAGACATGGCAATCACTCACACTCATGCAAGTATGCTAAAGCACTAAAAACTCACCTAGTACTCCAAGCTAGGATAAAACAAAAGAGTTAGAAAAATGCATGATTCCTAACTATACAAGATGTCTAATGCAATACATGCAATATGCAATTAATAGGCTCAGCTACTAATATGGCATATGATTCAATTAAATAACATGCGATTAATATGTATTCAAAGAATTATTGAAATAATAATGCAGTTTGAATGATGTGCCGAGCCTCGGTGCATGCAATACAAGACGAATGGATGCAAGCATAAGGTATGCTAATTGAAACATGTCCCTAATCTAACCATCAAAAGTGGATAAATAAAAGGGAGAAAGACTTGGGTTTGGAAGACATACACATTATTATATTACGCTCTCACGAAGGAAAGTCTGAATGAATAAAAGCTAACTAGCTAGCTAAACTAAACTAATTAAGCTAATTATTACAAGCCAAAATAACTAGCTAAACTAATTAACTAATTATTATAAGCCAAAATAACTAGCTAAATAACTAGCTAAACTAATTAACTAATTATTACAACACTTGAACCAATTAGTTAACTAACTAATTGAATAATTACAACACAAATTAATTAGCTACAACTAACTAATTAAAGAGTACAACACAAACTAATTAAATTACGAAACAGGCTAAGCATAGGACTAAATAAATTAAACTAATTAACTAGATAACTCGTCTCGGGAAGCGAAGGAGACCCATGCATACTCAATTTCCACCTGAAGAACATCCGTTGTCTGCCCTTGAAAGCCTCTGTTTGCACAACCGTTGCATTATTTCCTTCTCCAGATCAACTCTGCCTTGCCTCATAAGCACACTGCTCAAAATTCATTGGTGGTCGGTAGGCCAGAAGGGTTGCCCGGCCGGCCACCACTGAGGGATTACCGTCCAACACCGATGGCCTACCGGCCAATAGCAGTGGCCGACCAGCCATTGATGACACACATTTCCTTGCTACAATAGAGAGCAAATAGGGCAAAAAGAGGGTATTCTCACAGATTGTTTGTACACTATATCCCTCCTTATCATCAAAACAATCTCAAATGAGTGATACACTTGGTTCCAAAACCACCAATCAAGCAATTTCATTGCATGATGGCCAAAGAACCAAGATGTACAAATTAATGAATGCACAAATAAGACTCAACAACCATCACCCTATTATGCATAATCAAGGGCAATGGAAACCTTGGAAATTTGGCACATTTTATCACTTTGAGTATGAAATGCACCAATTCTCCTTGTGTTCAATTAACATTCGATTAAACACATGCAACACAAACAAATACTTACCTTGCACAATTTTACTTGCCACTTTTATTTATTCATTTTAATTACCAACCATTACCTAGTCAATTAAGTCCATTGGTGAGAGTTTTCTAAAGTGAAAGAAGTGTCAACCAAGGGGTGGTTTAAGGCATGAAAGAAGTTTCATGCCGTTGGTAATGAACCCTCAAAAGAGGATTAAACCATTAAGCATGGACCTCAATCTCAAGCTTAAAGAATCCCAAGTTTGAAACAACCCTCAAAGCAAATAAAGAGTGAAGAAATGAGGGAGGTTGCAGAGCTTTAAGTGCTGATATGAAGTGTAAAACAACACCAAAACATACAATCAACTCAAACAAGGGATGCCTAATGGCTTAAAACACCAAGCTTGTGAGGACCTTTACACTACAACCACGCAAAACAAGACTTAACTGACCCAAATAGCCAAAACAGAGCTAAAGTAGTTTAAAACAAAGGCAAAAACAAGTTGGAATGTAGCTACAAAAAGTTAAAAAATTATGCTAACACATTGACTTAACTAGGCTAGCAAACAAGACACAAGGAGGGGAAGCTAACCCTTTCAATTTTGGACTTCAAAACATATTTTTTGCCACTGAAAATACTCTAAAATTAAGTGGTTAAAGGCCCAAAAAAGGTTGGTTTGAAAATGGGAAACAAATGTGCAAAAGCCTTAGAAAAAAAGAATAAAGAATGGTGAGACACCCCCCCTAACCTTAAAAAGGCTTAAAACACCAATTTCAGTCCATTAAAATTGAGATTTTTATAGCTCAAAAATGGCCCAAAAACAATGGGAAAAGATGAAGAAACAAGTGTACAAAGCAAGTTTAAAAGACAACTGTTATACCTCTCGAAGCCAATCACAACTTTAGGCATAAATACAAGTCCAAACCACCTTTAAGAGCTCCAACAAGACCTTAAGGGACCTCAACTCAAAGGTGATCAATTTTGGTTAAGGATGTGTATGCAAAAGAGTGATATAACTAGGTAAGTGTGCACAAAATTGCAAGAGAGAGAGAGAGAGATATTTTGGTCCCAAATTTTCTAACCCTTAAAAATGAGGAAAACACCCCATATATATAGAAAAACATGCATTTGGCTGAGTTAAATCAATCCATACACGTGTATGGTGATAAAGCCCATTGTGCCAACAACTGGAATAGTTGTCAAGAAAATATCTGCAAAAAGGCATTAGTGGCCGGCAAGCCACCAATGATGCCTGATAGGCCACTTGGGTGGCCGGCAAGATCAATTGGTGGCCGGCAGCCACCAAGGGTTGTAGGCTTGAAGATTTTGGTCCAAAACAGGATGCAAAATGGATGGGGTTTGAAGGCTCAAAGACAGGGCATTCCGCCAAGGACTTCGGGCACCAAAACGAGCACAAATAGTCACAATCATCGAGTGCAAAAACAGTGACATCCAAGTCTTGAAGAGGGTCAAAAATGAGGTGTCTACAGTAGAGTTGAATTATACTTGCCATATGATAGAGTTGAACTAAGTTGGCAACATTTCCAAATGAAATATGATGAATAACTTAGACTTATCATATGGTAGAGTTAAACTTAACTTGCCCTATGATAGAGTTGAACTAAGTTGGCGATGTTTCCAAATGAAATATGATGAGTAACTTAGATTTGCCACGATGGCAGAGTTGAACTAAGTTTGATATAGTTAGATTAACAAAGAAACTGAGGTAGAAAACCTCGGCTAATTTTTATTTGAATTAGACCTCGGCAAAAAATTAGAGTTGTATGCTTAATGTGAACATAAGTGGTATTTAGGTTCACATTAGGGGGCAGGAAGCAGGAATAGGCTTGACACTTGTTGGAATTTTTGGAAAAATTTACAAGTTGGAATCAGCCGAGGTATCCAGATAAGGGACACTCGAATTGTTTGTTACCTGAGATCACCAACCAAGTTGTCAAACCTGGAAGGGTTGGAAGGGTGAAGTCTTGATAAAAGACATCAAGTACAAGTAAGGAAACAATACTTGTTGATTATTCAAAGAATGTTTCTGAAGTGCTCGTTGGTTGAGATCACAACAAAAGGTGAACTTCGTGGTAAGTAGGTCCGAAATGACCAACTAAGGCTGCACCCGAGATAAAGTAGGTCCGAGGTGATACATATTGGATGTCTTCCAACTCGAAGTGATTACATAGTTAAGGTATACTTAAATTGCAAAAATATTCTAAGTGTGGAAACATACAAGACACAAAGCAGTGAAGTAAGCATACACACAGAAAAGCATTCAACACTTAGAGAAAAAGAAGCATGTATTCATAGAAGAAACTTGTTCAAACTACAGAGGAGAGGGCACATCGGCCAAATTAAAACTGTCATTGTTCAAATTTCCAAAAAATTACAACTGTTCAAGAAAAAAGTACAAGCAAAGAAAAAAATCCTAAGTACTGGAAACATTGGTGTTAACTTCGGATTGCTCAACCTCGGCTATTGATGCTGCGTCGGCCTCGGTTGCCAGAGATCCCTCATTCTCGGCTGCTATCTTGACATCAATTTCAAGAAGGGTCTAGTCCGGACTCTTCTCGGTAGAAGCAATCTCGGCCTCAGATGCGATTTTTTCAGCAGAGATATTTTTGGGGACCTCATCATCCTTTTCACCTTGAGTCAAGTCCAGGACTTGCTCATTCAGAGTTAGGGACTTGGCCCTAGTAGACTCCTCAGCATCGACTTCGGCCTCGGCTTCTTCTTCTCCTTCAACCTCATCCTCAGACTGGCTTAGAGCAAGAGGGAATGGCATGACAAGTCGGCTCGTATCCTGAAGAGGCGAGTCGTCCGAGATGGCCAAATCCTTCAAAGCAGCCATCCAGCCAAAGATGTAATCCTTGTTACATACCTGATTGACTTGCTTCTTGTAGGTATCACGGACGTCGGTTACTCCTTCGGCGTAGGCCTTCTCGTCAGCAGCTTTAAGTTCGGTCTTTTTTGTGGCAAGCGTTGTTCGAAGCTCGGTCTGGGCCTGGGCCTCTTTCTCTTTTGCTTCTTTTGCTTCGGCCTTGGTGACTTCAGCAATGTTCTCGGCAATTTCGGCATGATTCTCGGCTTTGCTTTGGGCCAGTTGGGCAGCTTTGGCCTAGTCCAACAGACCTCAGATGCGAGCCTTGGCTTGGTTTAGCGAAGTAAGGAGCTTGGCTACCTCTTTAGTCTTCTTAGTCAACTCCTTCTTAAACTCCTCGGTTTTGATTGCGAAGGAGTGACCCTGCTGAATGGCCTACAAGAAGGAAAACAGAAAACTTTGGTTAAGTACAAATAAAAAATAAGTTGGAAATTAAACAAAAAGAAACAAAGTATACAAACTTACCAGAACATAATGCTATATCATTAGCGCATAATTCTCATACTCAGTTAGCTCGGCCATACGGTTGAGGTTGGCCGGTAACAGAATGGCGGTAGAAAGGGTGGCATTGACTTCTACATTGTCGAGGGCACTCTCCCTGACTAGCAAAGGTTGATCTCCAACCCTGAGGGCTGGAATTCAGGGCTCGTTAGCAAAAAAAGCACCAGGGTAAGTCACATCTTTGGACCTCGGCCTTTTTTGTGGTTTGTTTGATGGCTCGGTGTAGACGCGCCCTCGTGGGCCTCACACTACAGTTTAGACTCGATTTGTGTCGGTTCTTAATCTGATCTCACAATGTACAATGCAAGACTGATAAATCACCAAAGAGTCCAAATCCGGCAAATCGTTTTGGAAAACAGATTTTTTGAAAGAAGTGCCAAACATGGACTGCTTTGCCAGATACAGAGTCGCCACCTAAATATTCTTTAAGAGGGAATTTAGGAAACCCTGACTCGTTTGCCTAAGGCCACGTGTCCGTCATCACCAAAGTTGCCTCGGCTCGGGAACTTGGGTACGATTGGGGAAGTTCAGCTATGAGCACCCCCTCTCGCCCGATCAAAGATCGGCCTCTACTAACCATGATATTTAGTTTTGAAAACGTTGTGTGTTCTTATTCCGATTAATTAGCTAATCTTACTATGTGATGCGCACAACACAAAAGTATAGACTGGATCGCCTAATTTGAAACAAAGCATTGCATACCCGCTCGTTTTGAAAATGGTTTGAAATTTGCTACTCGCGAGTAGGCTAAAACATGGATTTCAATGAGTCGTTCCAATTCAAACAATCCAACCTTCACCCACAGGCATTCAGGCAGTTCATATCACATAAGCATATAGCCACATGGTAAGCATGCTTTCATGGCAACACTCACACACGTGCAAGGATGCTAAAGCGTAAATGCTTACCTAGTACTTCAAGCCAAAACAAGGAACATGTTAATAATCAAATGCATGATCCAAGTCCATGTTAAGTGGCTAATGCATTGCATACAAAATGCAACTAGAATAGGCTCGGCTAATCCTAGGATGGCATGTGGAATGCAACAAATAACACGTATTCAAGTTAGATTTGAAATACTGTGCAGTTAGCATGATCCGTCGAGCCCGGTACATGCAATACAAATGAATGGATGCACGCATGCATAGCATAAGGATGCTAAATTGAATATGTCCTAATACTAACCATCAAAAGCAGGTAAGTAAAAGGGAGAAAGAAGTGGAGATTGGAAGAAATGCACACACGCACCCACACTTATTACAAATTTGCCCTTGCTCGGAGGGACCAAAAGAATAATATAATTTAATTAACTAACAAGCTAATTAAATAATTACAGACCAATTAACTAGTTAAGCAAATTAACTAAGCTAATAAAGCGATAAAACAGCCTTGGGAAAAGGGTCCAATGCATGCGTGCTCGACTCCGCTCGAAAATCCACCACCATGCACAAGCTGTCTCTGTTTTCACTGTTTTCCTCTTTTGAAAATTGCACAAGTCCCAAGAAGCACTATCTGAGCACTGTGGGGTGCCACTGACCATGAGGAAACACCGCCGGCCATGGTAAAGTGGTCATCGACCATCTATTGAGCTCTCGGCCACCAATTCATGGCCGGTTGGCACTGGATGTGGTCAGTCAACCATGTATGCTTGCAGAATCCTGTTTTGACAGCAGCAGAGGGCAAACATGGCGTGGTAATGCATTTCAAGCAAATGTATGCACCAACACCCTCCTTATCATGTTCATGACTCAAAGGAGGATGGTCCTCGACCCTCGGACCACCAATCGTGCATTTCAATGCGTGATGGCCCAAGATGCCAAGTTGTGCATTTTGATTTCAAATGAAATGCAAACCAAATAAACACATAAGGCTCAACCTCTATCACTTGATCAAGAGGCAAGGCATGTATGCTAAATGCAACCTAAGCATGTTAATTAAGTATGCAACATGAGCATGCAAGCAAGCAATGTGCACTAGGCACTCAACCTAAGCAAGCAAGCATGCAAGGCATGAAACAACTATGCTAACGACAAGCATACAAGATGCAATTAAAACATGCAAGTATGCAAGACATATAACATGTTAAGCAACTTGACCAAGGAAATGCATGCCAAATGCAAAGTGTTTCAAGCATGCCATAACATGCGATAGGTCAAGTATGCAACACCACACAAGACGAGCATGCAACAATATGCAAAGGATGGTCTTAAACTAGTCTAGGCAGCTCTCGAACAAGCCCAAAACAGTGGCCAAATGCTAAGCACATGAAGGCAAATGTACATGCAAACATGTATACATATATGGTCCAACACTTAGGCATAAAGAAGGGACTTTTAAGCATACTTAAAAGGGACAAACATGGACATATAGCATGCATACTAAGCTCTGAAAATCATGTTGTAAAGGTGCCAAACCAAGTAAACAGGACAAGCCAAGCATGCAACAATGTCCAAGATTCAAGAGGGCTTAAACCAAAGCGATATGAAGCAAGCCCCAAAGGGCCATGAGGACCTAAAATAGGTCCGATGCAGGTCTAAACAAGACCAAAGACACACCTAGATGGCATCTAAATGGTCTAAACATGGAAGCATTCATAAAGGTCCAAACATGGAGCATAAGACACAAGCCTTTTAAAGCATTAAAGGGGCATCAAATGCAAGCATACAAGCATACCATAAGGACTTAAATGATGCTATAAATGGTGCCAAACCACTGAAACAAGCCAAGTAATGCATGCTCTACACTTATACACCCAAGGCTAACAAGCCAAAATGCAAGGTGGCTATACAAAGCATGTCATGGATGACTGAAACAACCACAAACAGACCTTAGGCATATTAAAACATGCATAAAAGCTTCATAAAGCTAGGCCAAAACAAGTGAGCATGGTAGTCTAAATGCTAGACACATGTTAAGGCAATTCATGGCATTACAAGACAAGTATGCAAAGCAAGCATGGTGTGTCTAAACCAAGTAAAAACAATGCTATATCATGGCAAAGTAAGCACAAATAACACTTAAGACATGGCCAACATGAACTCAAGAATGGAGCTCACACATGAGGCAAAAATGGCCAATATTGAAGGCAAAAAGGAGAGGGGATGGCCCTCTCCTTCTTAGGACCTCAAACTACCATCCTCACTACTAAAATTCCTCAAGATTTCAGTGGTGAGGAGGCCCAAACAAGGTGGTCCCAGAGCTCACCAAAAATGCACAAAATGGGGACCAAACAAGGCCTAAGAGGGGTCAAACAACCCCAAACACCAAAACAACCTTAAACAACTATTTTAAGCAAGTAAAAACAAGACTTTTATATGTTATACACTAAGCTCAAAAATAGATGCAAGGTAGGCAAAAGGACTATGCAAAAATGGGGTATTTAAAGGTAAAGTTCTTACCCTTGTAGACCCCTTCAAGAATGGAGCTCCAGCAACCTTCCTTAGCTCAAAACCAGCTCAAAACTTTTGAAAATCACTCCTTAGTACCTCAATAGCTAAAGGAAAGTGTAACACTAGGTGTTTGTGTGTAAAACTATGAACAAAACACCTTGAACAACAAAGAGAGGGAGATATAGAGATAGAATAGACACAAGACTCAAACCCTAATCTCAGACCTCTCTCTTGAACTTCTGAAACCCTGGAGGAGGGAGGAGAGGCCCTCCCTTTATAGAGGATCACTCTTGCAAAGCTTACAAAACAAGCTAAGCAAGAGTGAAATCCCTCCATACACGTGTATGGAGGGGGTGCAAAGTGTATGCCAGCTAGCACAGCTGGCATTAAAATATCTGTAAAAGTAGATGCACAGTGGTCGGCCAGCCAAAGATGACAAATTGGCCAAAACAATGGTCGGTCGACCACAAAGAGTGCCGGCCAGCCAAACATTTGTCCAATGGCAACAAAACAGTGGCCGGTGGCCTCAAGCTATGGCTGGTGAGGTGTGAGGATGGCCAACAAGCCATTCCCTGCATTCCAAAGCAAAAACACAAGTGTTTGGTGCAAAACTAAACACAAAACAATCGAGTCGAGAGATCCTGAGGCAAGGCGCGTGGCCGAGACCTCCGGGAACTCAAGACGAACACAAACATGGATGATCACCGAGTGTTCAAGCGGTGACATCCAAGTCTTGAGGATGGTCAAAAATGAGGTGTCTACACTCGGCCTCGGAAGGCCTCTTCTTGTCCACAGAATCAGTCTTCTTAATTTCAGCCAACTTAGAAATTGGCACTGTATCCTCTGACTCCACTTCTGTGGCGATGGCTTTAGCCTTAGCCCTTTTTACCCCCTTGGATTTTGGCTTTAGTTGGGACTAGGATGGTAAAGAAGAATGGACCAACACCACGCTAGGGATATCGGCGAGAAGATCATCTAGAACAATTTTTGCATGGTCCATTTTGTCGACGGTAGTGGCAACAGTGACTCTAGGGCCGAAATGAATTGCCAACAGGGCAATTGGAGGGTTTGATGGGTCTGTGGCCGAGAAAATAGGACTTCGGTATCTGCGACTGTGAGTTCTGTAGGCAAGGGTGTTAGCAGGAGCTTAGCGTTGACGCTGGCGCTGGGATGGAGGAATTAACTAAAGGGCAGAGGTTGATGGCTGCTTTGCTGGATCGAATGTGGAGGCCTAGTCTGGTCTTGGTGATGAACTAACTGGCAGAGTTCACTACTAAAAAAAGAACTTTTTGCGACCGCTACAAGCCGTCGCAAATAATAAAAAAACAGTCGCAAAAGATTTTTGCGACGGCCCATGCGACGGCCCATGTGACGGCAAATGAGGGTCGCGAATGTGGGGGTGGCAAATACTTTTTGCGACCGCAAAATAACAGTCGCAAACTATTTGCGACCGCCTAACCTACTTATAGCGACTGATATTTTGCCGTCGCAAAAGAGTTTAAAAAAGGCCTACAATGTATTAGCGACCATCTTCTTACCGTCGTTAAAAAAAAAAAAAAAAACCTACAATCATATATATATATATATGCAAATATTATATACAATAAACGTAAAAACATATTTGCAAAAATCTCAACATTCATGCAGTATTTTCCATTATTTAAAAAGGCCTACAACGAGAACTTTCGCTTTTGGAGATTATGGGGCAGCCCAAATCCAAGCATTCAAAACAAACAATAAGTCTCAAAAGGGAAAAATATAAACATGTAGAGGATATTGCATTAGATATTGATTTCAACTGTTCCGGTGAGGTCTTCCAAGTAGAAATGGCCATCCTCTAACTAAGATATAACGCAAACATCAAGCCTAACCTGCAAGGAAGGACAATAAAGTGAGAAAAAACACCATCATTGACTTAATCACAAACAAAAGTCGCATAACATGGATTTTTTAATTGCTTGCCCATTCGAGCAGGACTAAAATGTCGTACACAACACACAATCTGGCAGCCATACCTAAACCAACAAAGAAGAAAAAGGAAGAAGTACAAGTAAACGAAAACTGGATATAGCATACTCCAGCCCCCCAAAGCAGAAAATAAAAGACACTCTGACAACCAGAGAATTCATACAAATTTGATGCAAAATCTATGTAGAAAGATTAGTTGCTAAAAGTTGAAAACCTACGTATCCCACTACATGCACTTAACACTGCACAATTAGCAGCCCCTTAAAATATAGTAACACTTTAAAAAAGTCCGAAATCTCCTCAAGAAAACTGAACAAGCAGAAGAATGTAGTTCTGACATTCAACTAGTACAAACAAATTATCCCCGAACATTATTATTCCAAATACTTAAAAGGACATCATGTAGTGCTCTACTAATTTAGCAAAGAAGTTTGTGTTCAATTTATAGATTTTGTGAAACAAATGAAACAAATTTCATAAGAGAATACACAAGAAGTAACCAAGAGAAGTTCTTCGAGGTCAATAAATACAAGCTAATATAAGCGTGTTTGCTTAACAAGGCGTAACTCGAAGCATATAGATTTTCAAAGCATCATAAAATTCAACCTGCTCATCCCCAACACCCACACCCAAAGTGGAGGGGGCAGAGAATTTGGTTGTGTTTCCATTTTTGTTTGTTGTGTTTCCAAAAACCAAAAAATAAAAAATGGAAGGTTTTAAGAAGCCCATCATTTTCATTTTTGTGCAAAAACACTTTTCGATACTTCAAACATATATTTTTGGTGTTTCTTAAAAAGTAGATTGTTTTTAGAAAATTTTCCCAAAATATTTTTCAGAAACAGTTCATTTTATCGTTTTCATTATGTTTCATATTACAAAAAAGAGAAATCCGAAAAGATTCAGGGAAATAGTATTAAAATCTTATGCTAACTGTAAGCCCAAATGAAAAATAATAGGATATAACCATACAACTAATAAGACCAGTTAAAATGCAGGTTATTAAAAGTTCTGAGATGCATGTTACAAAGATTGTATTCAAGTAAATATGAAGTTCCATAATTTTCACCAAGACCACGAAAACCTAAATGAAACCCATTGTTTTGAGTCTTTTAACTGCAACTGAAGCCACACCCACAAACACAAGTAGGAATAAAGTAAATAATGCTCCAAATCGCAACCTATAAAGAATTTCTCTTATTCAAATCAGTGACCACTTAATGCATAACAGTGATGCCACTACAAAACTAGTCATGCAAGTTACCTCAAGAACAGGGCAGTGATCCCCAGAAAACAAGGCAATGAAGGGGCAGCAACAACCAGGAATGCCATTCCTAACCCATAATAGCATGTAGCAATGTCGTAAGAAGATACTTGCCGCTGATGGCCTAAAACACATCACCATAGAAAAGTTGAAATAATTAGCATCAATTAAGGATGACCATGTACACTAAACTTAGTCATGTGTAAACTCAACCAACCTTTCCCAGAATCATAATCAACAGATTCAAGACGAGAAGAAACAGATCCCACTTGATATGCCTTCATCTTTCTCCACTGATAAATTAAGTGTAGATAACTTCCAAACAATAGGAAGAAGATCATGAATGTCCACTCATACATCAGAAGCATACTAGTCCATGGCATTACTTACCGAGGGACAATCAGTAGTGCAAGTACGAGGGATATAAAGGCAGCCACAAAACAGAAAAAAACAGAAAGTCCACCCAAAAACATAGGCACCTTGGACTGCAATCCGTTTGGGAACTGCTTATGATTAAAACAAAGAACTTTTAACAAACATAAAAAATATATATATATATTATATACAAATGATTTATAAGTTTTACTTAGCAATCTAGGGAGGGTTAACACCCATTTGCACCCCAAAGAAAGCATCATGATTCATGACTAATGGCTACTCTATGACACAGCAAATATATCTCCATATAAATTTTATTAAAAAGAAATAGAGACAAAAACATAGATAACTATCATACACTTTTCCTAGAAGTTGGAGACTAACCTGTTGATCAGAATTAACTATAGACGAAGAAACAGCAGAACAAGCAAGAATACCCCTAGACCTGAACTTGTAGTAAAGTTGCCTAATGTGATCGCAAAATGAATGGATCTGCATGAAAATCAAATGATTTCACCTCCAAAAAAGGAATTATATATCTGCCAAGTGTTAAAGAATGAGATTATAAGGAAATTACTGACCTGAAGAAAAGATCGATAGTAACAGAAAAGTAAAGTAAATAACAGGAGCAGAAAAAGAAGTTTCACTAGAATTTCATCTTTAGGATTTTTGCCACCACCAGTTCCAGGAAGGGTTTCTTCAAGATGTTCCCTAGCATTCTGCAGCATTAGCAAACAACAAATTTATATCATTAGGGGGTGGATTTGCTGCATGAATCCTCTTCAACTGCATAAAAGAATGCCAGAAGTAAAGGATTGAGTGCAAAAATTGTGTAATTGGTTGGAAAGAAAAGAAACTGCATATGAATAACTGTTATGGAGTAAAATAAAAAGTACCTACCAGACATCAACAGGTTTTAAAAGCCAAGATGTCCACCAATCCCATGGCTTAAGAGGGCCAAGTGTATAATGAATAACACGAAGTTCTTTCTCATCCACCATCCACTGCATGTTAATGTATAAGAATATTAGAAAGTTCAATTAACAAAATTGATGCAAATCAAAGGACACAGTCAGAGTCTCATTTTTATGACGCTATGTCATCAATCTTATATTGATTGCAACAATTATTTTCAAACTTATGGGAACCATTTTTAGATAACAATTAGAAATACACCCATCATGATAATCAAAATATTTGAGGGTTGAAGCTCTATATTCAAACATGAACAGAAGTCAGATTTTAGCATAAGCATTCAAGACGAAGTCTTGATTGAATATCACATTGGATGATTTTTTAAAAGAAAAAAATAAAAATAAAATAAGACATAAAAAAATCCAAATATATTTAATCAAACAACTTCAAAGGGAATGTCAAATTCATCCTTCACTATTAAAGGTAAATCAGTATTACTATTATTACAAAACATAAGAAAGTTCATAAACACTATTGTCATAAAAGCAACAATGAAAGGCATCCTCTACTAGAGCTATCTCAGACAACTTCATAACTGGATTTTAATACAACTAGTGATCAAGATGAAGAAATGTATAGGTAGGTCAAAGAAATGAACCAAACTTCGATTTGATTCATGGTGTAATGGTATGGTCAAGAAACCACATTGGTAGCAAAATAAGGCAACATTCAGATTTAAAAGTATAAATTTATTCAGGCAACTTTACCAAATAGTAAAGAAAGCTAATGGTAATGTTAAAGGAAAACAAAAATGCATGGTATTCAACTTTACTGAAATTACAAATATATTAGTCTAGCCGTGGTAATCAAGTACAAATAGCAGGTACTGTTTGAAGTTAAGGAATCATACCTTGTTTGCAAACATGTAAAGCCCAACATCTGCATTATATAGAGTTGAGAGTCTCTCCATCTCAGGAACTGATCTAGAATCTAATACTTTCTGTGGCAAGTAAGAAGAAATGACTGCAGATACAAGAACATACCAAAAGAGATGATGGCAAAGGATATCAGAGTACCAATAGCACCAAATAGCATGATAGTCATGAAGTTTCGAAAAAATTGCTTCTTCTTTACTTGAAACCTGATGAATAACATTTAGCCAAAGGCAAAAAATGATAGAATTCTCAGCCTCCTTCCTCACGAGATCAAGAACAGAATCAATAAGCTCATTGTTCAAAAAAAAAAAAAAAGAGTCAATAACCTTAGATTTATTTACATGATCTCTCATATCATGAAGTTTGAGAAAAGTCCTAGAGCACTATTAGATTCTCAAAGATACATAAGTAGTTGCCAAAAGTTTGAAGTAATTTATTATTATTATAAACCAAAGAACTCTGATCTAAAAAACCAGATCAAACGCAGTTTCAAACTCAAATGAGAACAAACAATTCAACAAAAAAAAAATGTATTATTATAGTGCAAAAAATAAAAACAAAGGAATTCTCAGATACAAAACCAGATCAAGTACAACTATAAAACAAATAGAAACAAACTGAATAAAAAAAAAAAACAGAAGAAATTTGAAGAGAGTTGGTACTTGATTTGTACACAATGAAGCTTAAAGATAGTCTGTGTGTGTGTGTAATGTAAGTCAATTTTGAGATAGATGAAATGCATGATAGTGAGCTTACTCTGCTGTATTTGAGAACTCCAAGAGACCTTTTCAATGCGGTCCACTAGCAGAGTTAGGGTTTCTCTGCGATGAATCGAGCAAATTGCGGCGAGAGGTGTACACAGATACAGAGAGAGAACGAGATTGTGCGAAAGAGAGATTGAGAGATCAAGAGAGGAAGAGAGATCGAGATAGAAACAAAGAGATTGAGAGATCGAGGGAGAGATTCATACTGGTGGAGTTCTTCAGACAACGATTGGCAGGTGAGTGAGAGAAAGCAAGAACGAGAGAGAGAGTTGAGTGAGCCTGCTAGGGCAAAACTAAAAAGGGCGCAAATAAATGAAAGCAAATAGGAACCTTTTCGCTTCTTTTTCTTTTTTTTTTTTTGCCACGGCTAATCAGACAGTCGCAAAAAAATCGACGTAAAAGGTCAATTTTCTAGTAGTGGTTGTAGCGAATAGAGGAGACTTGCTTTTGTGAGGAATGTCAGACAGGGGACTTCAGTACGTCGGGATGTAGTTGAGAAGGAGTGGAGCCTTGCGGAGTTCAATAGGTAGGCCAAGAAGTCGAACCAAGTCCTTGCTTGGTACGTAGGACTGGCGAAAGTTCTTTTCTGGTTAAGGGAGAGCTGCAAAGACAAGAAGAGAACAATAGAACAGATAAACAACAAGACTGCTAAGTAAGGCAGTAAAAAAGGGCACTTTAGTGGGGGAACTAAGTCCTTACCCTTGTCGTCCCTAAAAACTTCACGACGCAAGGGGAAAAGGTGGAGCTTATCATCTGGCGCGAACTCCCAATTGTCCGAGACAATTAAGTAGTCCTCCGTCGTGCCTTTATTGGAGTATAGAATGTCGACTATCAACTTGTACTATGTAGATCTCGGCTTGAGGTAGTACGTATAGCCAGTGTTGGTCTTGAGGCCACACATTGTGTAGCGGTACTAGATATCAAATAGGGTAATTCTAGCATTCTGCCAGCGTGCCAGCTTGGCAATGCCAGTGATGATCCTAAAGGAATTTACAGCCAGTTGCATATGATTGAGTTTGTAATAGTGGAGGACCTCTCTGAAAAGGATGTCAAGGGAGAACCTAACTCTGTCCTCAACAATGGAGACGATTGGAAAGGGCATGTAATTCTCCCCAGGCACGATAGAGTCATGCTCTCCAGCCAACCGAAGTTTAACGTCACCATTTGAACATACCTATGATGTCGGCTCAATTTAATTGGTATTGGATTTTAGAAAAGAGTGATTAGTATGGGTCTGAAGATTTCGGCTAAAACCTAAAGAGCACTAGGTTGAGAGTTTCTGAAGACCAAGAGGAGGATTTTGTTTTAGTTTTCCTAAAGAATATGATTCTAAATCAAATCCCAAACCTAAGTCTATGCAGAAACAAGAATCAAATGCAAGAATCTGGAAACAAAGCAAGAAAAGTAGAAAAAAGAGCATGATTTAGAATCAAGAAAACAATAGAGATTCAAGAATATGGAGAATTACGAATTTATGAACACTGCATAGGTGTGTGCAAGAACCATGAATAGTGTATATAGACATAGGGGCAAATTAAACAGCACAAAACCAATTCAAGAGCAAGAATTTGTTTATAATGAAGAAAAACAAAGTATGAGTACGGATATAGATCTAATTGCAATACAAGAGTAACTACAGATACAGTGCAAAGCAAATCCAAGAGCAAGAGATATTGCACAAACAAAGACATGCTCAAAGGACAGTAAAAAACTGAAAGAAGAAATGAAGAAATTAGAGAACATACCAAGTAAGGCCGAGAAAACAACGTCGGAACAATACTCGCCAGAATCAGACGGTGACAAACACTGGAGTAGAACAATGGATGCTTCACTGGAGGCGATTAACGGAGCAATTTCAGAAAGCTCAGAGAAGCGGCAATAGAGATTTGGGAGTTTAGAGAGAGAGAGAGAACTTGAGCAAAGAGAAAGTGAGAGAATGAGAAGTAAAGAGACAAAGAAAGAGAAAAGGGCTTTTGTCAAAAATATGAAAATGCAACAAAACATAATTAGCCTTGGATGACGTGCTTGTCAGGTGGCATGGGCAGAAATGACATGACCTAATAACGCGTGTCAGGAACGAACCAGTAAGAATGGGACACGTAGAAGAAACGGTTGAAAAGACTGTATGTGACAACTCATGCGTAGTTAGAGACTCTTGAAATTCTTGAAGTAATGAGGCTATAACCTCGGCTAGAGGAATGATCTCGGTTAGATGCTCAAAGAACTTGATTCTTGGTTCTTGGTCCTTGGTCCTTGATAGAATGGGCAGCAGAGTCTTAGTTACTTGAAGTCGACGAGTCATGATCTCGGTCGAAGAGATGAATGGATTGTTAGTCGACATGCTAGATGGACAAACGATGTAGGTTCCATTACCTCAGGTTGCCGAGGTAATAGAACCTAGAAGGCAATTGTAGGGACATATTTTGTGAGTGACAGCACGTGGCTAAGGTGACGTTGGAATGTTAGCTGAGGTGCCACATGGGCTAGTCATGTCTACCGAGATTATCTCGGCTAGGCCGAGATTATCTGCGGAGATGCCGAAATTTGAGATATTTGGATAAGGGACAAGAGTCCTAGAACAGGGAAGGATCTTAGTTAGGATAAGATAAGGCTTATGAAGACTTTATCCTTATCTAGCCGAGAGTTCAGGATGGGCATTGAGTATGAGTCCACTGAAGCGAAACTTCTAAAGGAATCATGTCACTGCTAGTTATAAAAGCAAGGCACCCTCGTGGGTTTAAGATAAGTTCTTTCTTGTGAGTTTAAGCACTGCTTGTTATTTGTGAGAGATATTGTTTACTGACTTGATCGTCAAAATGCCACAAGTAGACGAACCACCGTAGAATTCTCATCTTCTTGTGCAGGTATCTATTTTGCCGGTACTCTCCAACTAAATTTTCCTTTTAATTATGTGGTCAAAAATCAACACCTACAACTACTTATTAAAAATTCATATAAGTAATATACTTAGAGTTGCCATTTTCTTGACTTTAGTAATTTATTTGTGGTATGGCATTACATAAAATTGACATAATACACCCGCACTCACAGCCACACCAAGGTGGGCCATCCAAAACCCACAATAAGGTGAATTGGCTTCTCACACGTAATCCTCTAAAACTTTGTCAGACACGTACACATTAATGTCTTTCAACTAGGCTTAACAATTCCCCTTTTAAAAAAAAAACTTGGTTTAACAATCCCACAAAACGCGCACACACACGCTTGTACGGCTTTTTGTGCTTTGTGTTAACACGCAAACAAGCCAATGGATTTTTATTTTTGTTTTTTATTTATTATTTTTTTTTGAATTTTGAGTCTATAAATATATGCCCATGTTTCTCTCTAGAGAAGTACCAAAACACAATACACAAAACAAAAATAATTTAATAAAGTGTATTAAAAAATTGAGTTCACTTAAATATTTTTTTAATGTAAATAAATAGAATCTCCCGCTTCACAAAACTACGCATACTCTGAATATGCATTTTAAATTTTGTGTTGACACGCAATCAAGCACACAAAAAGAAAAAAGAAAAAAAAATGCTATCTTATATCTTAGGATATTCAATGTCGTGAATGATTTAAAAAATAGTTTGAAAATAAGTTAAAGATTAAAAATTTGTGATTGATTTGAAGTATTATATAAGTATTATTACGTGATATTTTGAATTTTTTGAATAATTATCATTTAAAATCATAATAATAAATGATATGTATAAAAAAATTGCTTTACAATTTTGTTACGAACGTTGAAACCAAATACATAATAGAACACAAAATACAAAGAAATAGATAAGATTTTACATAATTTTTTGATGGGACTCACTTTTAAAAGTTTTTGTCCATCAATTAATATTTTGTATGCGGTTCTATGACTAGTAACTCTATGTCTAGACTTGTTCAAATTTTCATGATAGTTAAATGAAGAATTAATTTCCTTAACAATTTCCAAACAAAAAGGCATTAAACTATTCACAATTTTTCTCCTAGTATTTTCCATGTTGGTTGCCATGCAGGTGCATTAACCTAAAATAAAAGAGAAACATTAGTTGATTATTTGGGGTTAGTCATTACATAAAATTGAGTCACCTAAGACACCCACATCCACAATGAAGCCTGTCTTTGAATAGGCTTCTCTCTCTCATCAAACACACACTGAGGTGGGCCTTTCAATTGGGCTTTTCTAATATAAATGCACACACAAACTCACACATTGCATATAGAGAAATAAAGGTACGAAGAGTAGCCTAACCTAATTACACACATATACACATTAATATATCTCTTTTAATAACTTGGCTTCATAAACCCAAAATTCCACGCACATGCTCTTTGAACTTTGTGTTCACACGCAATTAACTAAAATTAAAAATAACATCAATTTAAAAAACGTTGGTGTTATATGCACCAATTAATATATACACTAGTGTATCAATTAATGTTATGTCATTATTATCGACCCTACCTATTATACAAATTACAAATATTCAAAACCTCTAAAATTATGCGGCATCATCTGTTAGTATACTAGTTAGTATATTAATTGGCACATACAATATTATTCTTTGAAAAAATTTATCAGTGTGATATGACAATAATATTTTTAAAATTTTAAATTAACAAGATAAACTATTTTTTTTAAAGTGATAAAATTAAATTTTATTCTATTATTTTTTAATGTTTTTTGTGCATATAATACTACTAATTAAAAAATCATTTTGACAAAGGATGCAAGATATCATTTTGTTGATTTTTTTTATTTTATTTTGGTGAGTCATTACAGAAAATTGACATAAGGCACACCCACACCCACACCAACACCCACACCAAGGTGTTCCATTCAAACACACTGAGACAAGGTAAGCCTTTCAACTGGGCTTCACACACACACACACACACTTAGATAGGCCTCATAATATACATTGATATATTTCTTTAAGCTTGGCTTCACCCACACCCACACCCACACCCACACCCCTATGGGCTCGTTTAACAAGCTTTGTGTTAACACGCAATCAAGCCCAAGAAAAGCTTATATATATTCCAATGTTACTCTCTTAAGAACCACCACTACAACAAAACACAATACACCGCACTAATTTAGAGAAAGAGAGAGAGAGCTAAGAAAGATGAGCCAGCCAGTTAGTGTAATTCCAGCACCGAAGACATCAGTGAAGGAGAAGATGGTACAAACAGTAGCTTCTGCCATTAAGAAGACCAAAGATAAGAAGAAGATAAATCCTAATTAATGGTTCAAATTAAGAAGGGAAAATGCTATTGACCCTAAATGATTTACCAAATTTTTACCAAACTTCTTATATGGGTGTGAAATCCATACAAACCCACGTATATATGAATCTCACACCCATGTAAATGGTTTAGTAGAAAATTTAGTAAATCATTTGGATCTCTAGCATAACCCATTAAGAAGATAGTTCAAATTATGTAACCACTTTAGGAATTAGGCAATGTCAGTGATTGATAATATGGTATATTTATGTCTACATTATTATGTATATCTATGTTTGTTTTAATATTTGATCAATAAATAAAATATATGATTCTCTATAGTTCATTTATACCTACATGTTTATCATTTCTATTATACAGAGCATAGATTTTATTTAATGTGATTGATATTATTTCTTTTTTCTTTAAGAATGTCTTTCACATTTAATAACTGCCACATTCAACAACAACTAACCAATTTTTTTTTTTTAATTCATCAAACTGTTCAAAAATTTAAATTTCAGATTTGCACCCATTTTCTTTGTATAATGTGTTTGTCTTACATCAATAAATTTATCTTTGTTGATCAAACAAAAATAATACTCCGGTAGACATGCAACCCGTTTGGATTAAGGGGTTTGGCGATTAAAAAAGAAAAAAGAAGTAAAAAAATCTTTTATCACTTGTTTGGATGATTAAAAAGATGAAAAATGGTAAGAAAAAAAAAAAAAAAAAAGAAACAAAAAAAAGATTTAAGGGTTTACACTTCTCTCAAATTTTGAATTTGACCTTCATATTTGGGCTTGTGGGACTCAGAATGAGTACCGTTTTGATGATCCAAACAGTTCATTTGTAAGGTCATCTATTTATATCATCTATGAAAAAAATTAAATCTACTTGATAATCGTATCTTTTTTAATATATTACGTTTGTTTCCAAAAAAATGAATAAGCATATTTTTCAAAATAAACTATTCATTTTTATATTTTTTTTTCTCTCTTTTTGTTTTTCGTGGTAATGATACGAAGAAATAAGTATCTCCACAAAAGGCCACAGGTAAGTATCACAATTTTTTTTCTTTGCATATTCCATGTTGGTTGCCATGAAGGTGCATTAACCTAAAATAAAAGAGACATAATGATCAAAAGCCATTAACCAATGTGTCACACTTTCAATTGACACTATATAAATTAAAAATTGATGCTGGTAAGATATGTAAGGTTTCATTTTCTTGAATTAAGCTATTTGTTTATATTCAGGTACAAATTATATAAAAATATATATTATATATAAAATGATATAAAAAGTTTTAATACTATTCTGTTAAAGTAGAAGATTGATTAAGATAGTTTATATTTTTAAAAGTATAACATTCTCATTATTAATTCTATATAAGAATTCCATAAAATTTTCATTTTTCTTATTTAAAATCAAGTCAACTAAAACACCCACACCCCATGGAACATCCCCACACCCCACACACACAACTACACCCACCCCCGGTTGATTTCCTTGACTGTACCGACAACTTTATTTCTACTCTAGGATGAGTTTTTATCTTTATTCTCATTATAGGATAAAACCGCTTTAGCAATGCCTTTTTCAGAAAAACGATTTTTGAAAAGCCTTGTTTCGTGATTAAAATAATAATAAAATTTGAACACAGAAAACTAGTTTTGGAAAAGCCTGTTTTAATTAAGTCTTAATTAATTTTGAATTAATTAAATACGGTTTTGATAAAACCGTTTTTACACTAATTTTTTTTAATTTATATTTTCAACAAAAATTTTAAATACAAAAAGGATTTTGCTCAACACAACAAATTTTTTTATTTGGTACAGGCTGTCATGGTATTCAAAATTCTTTATGGAAAAATTTAGAGACTGTTGGCCTGTGCTCTGCTACTCTCTCTCTCTCTCTCTCTCTCTCTCTCTCTTGTCAATTTAGCAAAGTGTTTGGCATTATGGCATTACAGGGCCACAAACCTTGAGAAACGAAGTGATGGGAATAGTAGGTGACTGATACTCGCTTACAATTACAGGGATTGTTTTGAAGTAAAACAATCCAGACCCATCCGACAACAATGTCGATCCAACATGTTATAATAGTTGAAAGAAATATGAAAAATATGTATCTGTATTATATTGAATGAATTGAATATAATATGAGAGCTTGTATTTATAAGCACAAACCTAGATAAATATAGAAGGAGATAGAGATAGAGAGAGATAAAGATACAAATGAGATAGAGAGATAGAGATAAGTTATATCTATAATACAAGGAGATAAGTATAAATCTAAATCTAATATATACATTAACAGCCTCCTCAAACTCAAGATGGGTAAGCATCAACCAACTTGAGTTTAGAAACTAGATCATTGAAACGACTAGGAGGATGAGCTTTGGTGAAAACATCAGCAGGTTGATCAGCAGAAGAAATAGGGAGAAGATGAACAGTGCCACGTGTAACATGTTGTCGAATGAAATGACAATCAATATCAATATGTTTGGTGCGATCATGGAAGACATCATTGTGAGCAATCTGAATGGCACTTTGATTGTCACAATAGAGAGAGACAGCACCAGGGGAAGAAACACCCATATTAGCGATGAGCCAGCGAAGCCATAAAAATTCCCGAGTAATGTCAGCAAGAGTGCCGTATTCAGCTTTAGTACTAGAGCGAGCAGTGAAGGACTGTTTCTTGCTACGCCAAGTAAGAAGAGAATCTCCTAAGAAGAAACAGAAACCCATGGTGGAGCGTCAATCAGTAGGATCCCCAGCCTAATCAGCATCAGAAAAGGCATGAAGCTCGAGAGAAGAGTGAGCAGAGTAGTGGAGTCCATGGAACATAGTGCCTTTGAGGTAGCGAAGTATGCGAAGTAGAGCAGTGTAATGTGGGGTGCGAGAAGCCGACATGTACTGACTAACAAGATGGACAGCATAGGAAATGTCAGGACGAGTCACAATGAGATAGACAAGACTGCCGACCAGTTGGCGATAAAGAGTAACATCAGAGAGAAGATCCACGTCTAGAGGAGTGAGACGAATCTGAGGATCAACAAGAGTAGAGGTAGTCTTGCAAGCACGCGCCAGAAGATCGGAAGCATATTTGGCTTGTGACAAATAATAACTAGTGGAATCATGAAAGATTTCAAACCCTAAGAAATAATTAAGAGTACCAAGGTCCTTCATCTCAAACTGATGATTGAGAAATTGTTTGAGGCTAAGAATACTAACCATATCATCACCGGTGATAATCATATCATCCACGTAAAGAAGAAGAAGAGTGGTGCCATGAGGAGTGGTCCAAACAAATAGAGCGGAGTCATATGAGCTGGAGGTGAAGCCGAAGTCATGGATGGTGGAACTAAATTTTGCAAACCAAGCTCGTGCGGTGTCATGACCCCATTCCGCCCCTAGTAGAATGGTGCCGTGATGGCCAGTAATCCGAGATTACCAAAGGCCAACTTACAAAAATTCACACACAATCAGAGTACACATATGGGGTCTACATGTGCGGAAGCAATAAATTTGAATCTAAGTAGTCCATAAGAGCTGTGCATAAATCAAATGAAATGACATACATTTTAATATGGTTGTATAACTTGAATACAAATAAAATAAAGTGCATGTTACATCTTGATCAAAAGGCTTCTCAAGCCGACATATACAAAAGACATGAAATACAAAGCTAAGAAGCATAATCTTCAAGATGCTAGCAAAATATGAATCCAAAACATCTTTCAAACAAGGTTTAGGCAGCAGCACCCTTTTGCTCATCATCTATATATATATATAAGGAGAGGGTGAGCTTGGATACTCAGTGAATGATATAATTAATAAAGGTTTGAATGAATGATATTCGAGATCTTTATCAAAACAATACATAGCATATCTTGTACAAAATCAAGGGATGAACCAAGTTCATCTATCAAGTCTTTCAAAGCTTCAAGGGATGCTTACTAGCATCAATATATTACAAGGGATGACATTCCTGACAAAACAAGGGAATAATCGACCCGAAATCGATTAAACAAACCCACCCCCATAAGGCCGTCGGTGGCAAGGGAGATATCTCAAGCAAGGGTACTAGTTGCATTATAGTCCCCTAGCACTAAGGACATTCCAAGAATGTCATCAAAACAAGATAATACTTGATACAAAACTAAGGATAATTATTCATACTGGAACAAACATTTTTCTAAAACGAAACAAGCAAAGCTTTTATCAAAACATTAGAATATAACTTTATTAAAAATACCACTTACATAGCTCTTCGGGTGCAGGGATTAAAGCAAGGATCCAAGGCCTACAAGTACATAATAAATCCCATTGAATGCATTTCAAGAAGACAAGAAGAGATGCTCAAAGACGGATATGAAATGCATCCCTAGAACAAGCTTTACATGAGTGTAAATGATCCCGACATTTCTTTCAAGACTAAGTCATGACAAAGCAAAACATGTGTTGGGAGTTAAAACACTGTTGTTCATCTCGGGAAAACATGCTAGGTACCAACCAGGTCTTGGCCGAGGTCCCACACCTCTTCACCGAGGTGTGGTCTCCCAAGCCTAAGTGCGAGGTCTAGGCAAGAGTGGGTCTTGGCGACCACACTTAGGGAAATGAAGTCTAGAAAATCTGGGTTTCCTCTTGAAGAACATGAAGAACATGAACATGAAGAATCATGAATGCCAAAATCATAAGATGAGTTTAAAAACATGGACCTGGGTACCCGTACTTGAAGATTCCATGAAAACAAACACAAAAACATAGATCTTGTTATAAACTTTCGAATCAAAACAAGGCTTTTCTTCAAGAACACATGAACATCATTTTCTCTTTCTAAAACCAAACTTTAAATCAATGCATGGCTCATGAATCATGCTAGATCATGCAATGTGATCAAATAAACATAAAGAACAACAAGAGTAAATCAAGAATCTAACCTCGACATACGGATCAAACGGTTTAAACTCTAAGGATCAAGCTTGGAAATCTACTTCTCTCTCAAGAACTCATTCTTCTTCTTTCCTAGAGCTTCTCTCTCCTCAAGAACAAAGACATAGCAAATGACATATTCCTCAATAGCTTATTGACTTAACCCTCTGCTGGGACATGTGGCAACGCCTGGTTGGGTTTCCTCAAAAGGTGACTAAATGTCAAGACAAGAGCATGACAAGGGGTGTACAACAAGTAAGGTGACAAGGGCACTTTAACAAGGCACTGACCTCAGATCAAGACATAGGCTTCGGGCAAGAAGGTTTCAATGATCTTGGCTAGGAAGGATAACACTCGGCCTAGCTGTGCCACACCTCAGCCTAGATGTGCCACACCTCAGTCTAGGACATACCAGTCCAGGAACAAGACCACTAGGTGCAAGGATCAAGGATGTTGGATGCCTAGATGGCAACATATCGGCCTAGAAGATGCACACCTCGGCCTAGATGATGACATCTCGGCCAATATGCCAGGGTGAAGGTGGAGGTCAACCAAAGTGGTTCCAAGATGGTCCTAAGCATAAGAGGTTCAAGGGTGTGACCTCGGCTTCACACACCAAGCAAGGAACAAAGCATACAAGCAATACTCAAGCAAATCACATAAGCACAAAACAAGGCAGGGACCTTTACTTTAGGCAAAACAAGTTAAAATCTACAAATGCAAGCTTAACAAAACAAAGTCATACAGATGCACATAAACATGGCTAAGACAAGGATGAGGGTCATTACATGCGGCTTGCTTGAGACCATAGAGAGCACGTTGTAGTTTGCAAATCTTATGAGCCGAATAAGCAAACCCAAGTGAAGGTTGCATGTAGACTTCCTCAAGAAGATCACTATTAAGGAAGGAATTTTTCACATCTATCTGAAAGAGATCCCAATGGCGAGTAGTAGTAATAGCAAGTAAGCTACGCACAGAGGTAAACTGAGCAACCGGAGTGAAAGTCTCCTCATAATCAATGCCATATTCCTGGGTGAATCCCTTTGCAATAAGATGGGCTTTGTAGCGCTCAATAGAGCCATCAGAATGGGTCTTGATTTTGTATACCCATCTGCAGCCAATCACAATCTTTCTAGGAAGAAGATCAATAACATCCCAGGTATGAGTCTTGTCTAAAGCCTGTAATTCATCAGTCATAGCTTGCTGCCAAAGAGGATTAGTACAAGCCTCACGATAGGAGATAGGTTCATAAGTAGAAAAGACAGTAGACCCGACAATATAATCATGAAGATGAACAGGTGGTTGAGTTACCCGATGTGGACGACCGGCGGGAGAAGGATCTGGTAGGGTGATAGGAGATGCAACGGGACCATTCCAACCTTCATAGCCACCACCTTTAAGAGCATCTCTAACGATGAATCATTTATTTCACCAAATCTGAGTAAAAACTCCATCTGATATCCACCACTCCAATGGAGCAATTTTGGCTGTCATTAAAAAAAGGTTGACCGGGGGGACGACCGGTCGGACGTTCGATCGGTTGACCGGCAAGGGCAATCCACCAGTTTTGAAAATTATTTTTCCCTCCATTTTTGTTTCCCTCAATTCCTTTGCTATTTGTTTTTCCTTCCATTAATTATTTTCCATTTCTTTTTGTCTCCATTAATTATTTCCCTTAATATATATATATATATATATATAAACAGATTAAACCAAGTAAATACACCCAGCAAACAACGTTGTATTTGGAACCAACCCATCACTGAAAAACAGAGCATAATGACTTTTTCAATTTCTTATTTGTTCACTGATTTTTCATCCTCCTCTTCTTCTTCATCCTCTGATGATGAAAGTGATGATGCAAAAATTGTTTCACTTGTGGGTCTTTATGACATAAATAATGCTAGTATGATACAAATGCTGACAAGAAGTGATCAACCAGAGAAAAAAGATGGCTCTGTTGCAGGACATAAGTACATACGTCGCGAAAGAAGAAAGGGTCATGATCGATTAGTTGCGGATTATTTTGCTGTAAATCCAGTTTATTCATCTTCAACATTTCAAAGACGTTTTAGAATGAGTCGTGATCTGTATTTGCGACTTTTGTATTCCATTGAAGCACATGACACATATTTTTTTTTAGAAAAAAGATGCTGCTCATATTCTCTGATTGTCTCCACTTCAAAATATGACTTCAGCAATTAGAATGCTTGCATATGGAGTGGTAGCAGATGCGATTGATGATTATGTACGAATTGGGAAAGCACGACAATTGAAAGTTTGAAACACTTTTACAATTCAATTATTGAAATCTTTGGACCTAAATATCTTAGATCTCTATCACCAACTAATATTACTAGATTACTTGCTATTAGGGAGGTTCGTAGGTTTCCGGGTATGTTGGAAAGTTTAGATTGCATGCATTAGGAGTGGAAAATTGTCCGATGACATAGCAAGGTCAATATGTAGGCCATCAGAAAAAGCCAACCATAATTCTTGAAGCAGTAGCTTCTTATGACTTATGGATTTGGTATGCATTTTTTGGAATGCTTGGATCACAGAATGACTTGAATGTCTTGGATCGTTCACCTTTATTTTCTAATCTTGCCTAAGGGAAAGTTCCACCTACTAATTTCACAATTAATGGACAAACTTATAATATGTGTTATTACCTTGCTGATGGTATATACCTTCCGTGGGCAACACTGGCGCAAACAATCTCTTCTCTCCAATGAGCAAAGAAGCAACATTTTTCTATGATGCAAGAGTCAGCAAGGAAGGATGTAGAGCGGGCATTCGGAGTGCTCCAATCCCAATTGTAGGTGGTCCAGTACGTTTTTGGGCTCCCAAAATCCTTAGTAATATAATGAAGACTTACATTATATTGCACAATATGATTGTCGAAGATAAGAGAGAATCCTATCTTGATTTGGATTATGAAATATCATCAAGTACCTCAGCAGTAGTACTGTCTACTACCAATAACAATGACTTTGAATTGTTTATGACTCGTCATTTAGGTATTAGAGATAAGAATACATATCATGCCCTTCGCAATGATTTAATTGAACATATGTGGCAACTTCATGGTGAAAAGTAACTTGACCATGTGGATAAGAGGATGAACTGTTTGTTGGCTTTTTTTATTAGGAGGTGTAGACACCTCATTTTTGACTGCCCTTAAGACTTGGGCGTTACTGATGGTTTACTTGGTGATGAAAGATGTGTAGGGCAAATGTTCGATTTCTTCGGCAAGAAGAGAGTCAAATCCTAACCTCACACCCCATTTTGGACCAAAGCTATTTTGAATGGTTTTTAGACCTTAAAACCCTCTCTTTCAAAATATTTTTGAAATAAAGTTTTTATGATGCTCTGAGGCTCGCATTTTGTTAAATGATGCGCTTTTCGGTAAACCGAGCAAGGACAAAGTGGAAATGAATGAAAGAGAGTTGAAATCTTTGAAAAATCTTTCAAAACACCTTGTTTATGGGTTTGGAGTTGAAGAAAAGACGAGAAGAGGGAAGAAACCAAGTTGGGAAAGAAGATGGGCATGAACCGTTAAGAGAGAGTCGAGCGGCCCTCGCTAAATTAGGCCTATCCTTTTGTATACTTGGATTTAAGCTATGAGGTCACCACCATTGGAAATAAGACTTCTGGGGCTTCATTTTTCACTCAAGAATCTCCTAAAGCCAAGTTCGGATGGGGAAGATATGATTGGTTGAAGTTGGGCATCAATCCGATTGGACCGAAACTGAGTAGTCTTCACTAAAAAAGGGATATCTCTTAGCACACATGGAATTTTGATGTGAGGCTGCCATATTTGGAAAGAATACTTCTGGGGCATTAGTTTAGGCACAAGAATGACCTGAAAAGGCATCAAGATGAAGGAGTTAGGCTTGCTTCAAGTCAAGGACCAGGACTGATTTTTCCAATCAGCCTCTATGGGAGTGCATCGGCCACAATTGGAGCTCATCGGCCATAGGTCGGCCAAAAGTGAACCTTATTGGCCACAAATGTTGGCCTATCAGCCAGAAATGTCCAAAAAGCCTAGAATTGGCTGATATTTCTCCTCCAGCTGTCCTAATTCAGATATTTTCGACCTTGAGCTCATTTTTGCTATATAATGAAGCCTTATATCTCATTTTCAAGGGTTAGAACATTGAAGCAATTTTGGGAGCCTCTCTCTCTAAAAATTCCTCTCTCTCTAGAAATTTCAGAGCTAAATCTCTACCTCTCTCTCATTCTCTTACCTTTGTGTGCATAACAAGAGCTACACTTGGAGATACACCCCTTCTTTGCCTAGGCATCCTTCATCAAAGTTGTATATCTTTGGGCTGAGGTCCCTTGGAGCCTATTTTTGAGCTCTCAAAGGCTGATTTTGGCTCAAATTTTGGCTGCTTTTGCTGCTGAGCTTCAAGGTGCTTTAAGGTAAGCACTTGCTCCTTTAAACCTTTGCTTTGCATGCTTGTTTTACCACCTTTGTAAACTGTTTCTGGCTTGGTTTTGAACTACAAAAACCTCTACTTTTCCTCTATTTTTCAGTCCTAAGAGTGTTGGTTTGTGCCTTGGTTGGCTAGGGGGTTGTTCCTCCCTTTTGCTCCTTGGCTTGTATGGCCTTTTGAGCTAACTTTCAAGCTTTCCAAACAACTTCTCTTTGGCCTTAAAACCACTGAATTCCAAAGGAATTTCAGTGGCAGAAAACTTGTTTTGAGGCTCAAAATAGGAGGGGGTGGTCCCCCATCCTCTTGTCTTGTTAGCATGTGTTGATGGCCAACCAAATGAGCATGTGTTTTTACTTCTTTGTGGCTTTATTTAGGCTCATTTTTGTGACTTTTCAAACCTTCTATAACTCTATTTTTGGCTGTCTTGGTCACCTCTTGCATGCTTATTGCACTTGTAGTGTAATTCCTACTAGCTAGCCTTGCATGCTTGTCTTTTTAGCCTATTATTCTAGCTCATTTTGGCTATACTCCAGCATGATTTTATTCATATTTTGGGCTATTTTAGGACTGTTTTGGGCTGCCTTGGTCATATGACTCATGTTTTGTATAGCTATAGTGCAAATGCCTTTACTAGCTAGTCTTGAGTTTTGAGGCCCCCACCATGCTATACTTGTGATGTTTGCATGCCTTGGCATCATTTGGCATGGTATTTTAGAGCTTATATCTTTGCCATACTCTCATGTTTATCACTCTTTAATTGTATTTGAGAGTTGAACTTTGTGCCTTGCTTGCAAGCCATCATTTGAGCATGCTTTTTCTTGCTTATCATGCTATCCTTTCAGTCCATTTTAGCCACTGTTTTGGCATGCATGAGGTCTGTTTGGGGTTGGTTTAGTCAATTGAGCATTGTATTGCATGGTCCTAGTGTAAAGCTCTTCACTAGTTTTAACGCTTAAGTGTTCTAGCATGTTGTGCATACAATGTTTGCATAGTAGAGTCCTGCATTTCATGCCACTTTAGCACTGAAAATCTGCCATCCTCCTCATTTCTTCACTTTTGATTTGTTTTGAGGATTGGTTAGTCTTGAGTTTGAGTTTAATGCAAGGGATTGGGACTTGTGCTTAAATGGCTTCAACCCTCTTTTGAGGGTTACTCCTAGTCAAAGGCATTGGTCTCTCTCATGCCTTAAACCATTCTCTTTGATAGACCTCTCTCTCATTAGAGGACTCTCATATTTTGAAAAGTTGATTAATGAATGGATTGGTAATGTTAAAATGTGTAAACAAAATCAATCAAGTAAAATGTGCCAAAATAAGCATGTTGCATGTGTGCATTGCATTGTGTTCAACCGGACGTTATGTTGAACACAAAGTGAATTGGTCCCAAATCCCCTTTGTCTCCATTGCCTTTGATTATCCATGATAAGGTGATGGTCCAAGTGTCTTGTTTGTTATGCATTTATTGAGTTTGTGCAAGCTTGGCTTCTTTGGCCATCATGCATTAAGATGCGTGATTGGTGGCTCGAGAGCCAAGCACTACACTCCTTTGAGCTTTAGACATGATAAGGAGTGTGGTTGCACACACATTTTCTTGCAAATACACTGCTATGCCTCTGTTAGTGCTCTGTTGCAGCAAAAGGAGAAATTGCAGGAAGCATTGGCCGACCGACTATCAAAGCTGCCAACCGGCCACCAATGCCTGCCGATCGGCCACCAAAGTTTGCCGATCGACTATCAAAGTGGCCGATAGCCACAAACTTTGGCCGATGGCCATTCCTCTTGGCTGATCATCCATCAGAATGTTCATAAGGTGGGTCAGAAGTACCTTGGAAGTTGGCATAATTTTCAGAAGTCCAAAAGAGTGCAAACAGAGGCAACAGGAGGCACGGTAGTGGATTTCCAAGTGGAGCCGACCGAGCATGCATACACCCCTCCCCGCGAGGCCATTTTTACCGCTTTACTAGCTAGTTGTAGTTGATTACTTGTCTTGTAATTAATTAGTTTAATCTATGTTGTAATATTCCAATTAGCTTAGTATAGCTAGTTTCAATTTGGCTTGTAATTAATTTGCTTAGCGTAGCTAGTTATTTGATTCATTCGGACCCTCTGTTGAGAGGGCACAACTGTTGTAATCAATGTGCGTATGTGTGGTGCATGTCTTCCAACCCTATTTCTTTCTCCCTTTTACTTAATCGCTTACGGTGGTTAGTTTTAGGGCATGTTTCAATTAGCATCCTTATGCTTTGCATACGTGCATCATTCATCTATTTTGCAAGCACCGGGCTCGACGCATCATTCAAACTGCATTGTATTTCAATTCCTATTTGAATACATGTATCAATTGTCGCATTCATATGCCATCTTAGAATAGCCGAGCCTATTTTAGTTGCATTTTGCATGTGTTGCATTCGGCATCTGTAACATAGCTAGGATCATGCATGATTTCTAACTAGCTTTTGTTTTGGCTCGGAGTACACTGTGAGTGTTTAAGCTTTAGCATACTACATGAGATATATCTATTGCCATGATAGCATGCTTGCCATGAGGCTATTTGCTTAAAATGATATAACTGCCTGAATGCCTATGGATGAAGGCTTGATTGCCTGGATTGGAACAACTCGATGATTGTGAGTTTTAAGCCCACTTGAAGTGGCAAAATCATGTTTTAAGCCCACTTTGGGGTGGCAAAATCTGCGTCTTAGCCTATTTGCAAGTAGCACTTTCAAACCATTTTCGAAAAACAAACATAAGATGTTTTGTTCCAATTCTTGCGATTGAGTCTATACTTATTTGCTGTGCGCATCACATAGTAAGCTAGCTAATAAACTGGAAAAAGAACACATGTGTTTTCAAAAACAACATATCATATTAGTAAAGGCCGATCTTTGATCGGGCAAACGGAGGTGCTCATTTCAGGACCTTTCCCTTTCGTACCCAAGTTCCCGAGCTAAGGCAACTTTGGTGATGACGGACACGTGGCCTTAGGCACGAGTCAAAATTTCTTAAATTTTCCCAAAACAAAATATTTAGGTGGCGACTCTGAAATCTGGCAAAGGAGTCCATGTTTGGCACTTCTTGATTAAAATCGATTTTCCAAAATGATTTGCCGGATTTGGACTCTTTGGTGATTTATCAGTCTTACATTGCACTTTGTGAGATTAGATTCAAAACCGTGACAGGAGTCCGAACTGTAGTAGCTAAGAACTATGATTCGAGCCCTCGCACGCGGAGCGGAGTTCGGGCGGTCTACAGGAGGTGTATAGGGTGGTTGATTTGTCAGTGTTTATTATTGTTTTGGTAGTAGTCTTACACCTGTACCCATATATCAGTTTTGTAACTAAATGCATGAAACGAATATATAATGTTTTCGGATATGGTCTTATCTTATTCTAAATGATTATTGGATTTCATTATTTTACTGAATTTTTCGCAATTGACATTTTACTGCTATCTAACTTTTATTTGTAATGCATAACAGTTGACTTTGCATCACCAATTTAATTATAGGAACAAGTCAATTACTGAAATTTTATTTAAAGAAATTATACTTTGTATCTAAAGTATTATTGGTCCTTCAATAATACTCAAAATCCACTTTACTATCAATATACAATTTACTAATTTAAAATGACACTGACATTTTTCATTTATATGATAATAATAGTGTGTAATTTGTTTACACTCTACAAAACTATTAGTTGTTATTACTTTGATCTTGAAAATAGCACATTTTTTTTCATTGTGGTCCATTGGTTCATAGCCAAAAAAAAAAAAAAAAAAAAAAAAAAAAACTACTGCCAAATAATTTGATAGTAGTTACCATCTTCAAATTACAATTTCACAGTAGTTGATACTATTTTCTTTTATGGGTTTTTTTTTTTTTTTTTTTTTTTTTGAAATTTTTTATTTGAATGTACATCAGTTGTGCATTTTGAAGTTGATAAGAACATCAATGTATGCATTGTCATATTCTACAAGCCTCAAAACATTGAATTTACATGAGAAGGCTTAAAACCATTAAAGGCCACACCTACCTCATTCATGATGAACCACCTCATTCAATATGTACATCTATCTCATTGATTATCATATACTGCCTCACTTATCTATAAAGCAACATCACTATGTCTGTATGTTTGTGGTGTGGACAAAAACAAGAAGTAGCACCATAATTGCAAACCGAAAGCAGAAAGTAGAATAAGAAGCTGCACATAGTCGGTCGACCAGGGGGACATTCGACAGGACGACCGACTAATCAACCGGTGGCTTCACTCTCCACTTCAACTATAGACATGCTCCACAGTTGAGAGTTCAGCCTTTCCATTTTGCTTACCTCTTCACACCATTTTGTAACTATTCGGTTCCTTGACATTTTTAGATAGTCATGCCTAGAATCAAAAGAGCAAGAAGCGAACTTGGACTGTCCTTGAACCTGTTCCACGTCAACAATGCCTCAACAACAGTATCTAACTCAAAATTTTTTGACTTACAGTCATAAACAAGCCTTTTCAAACTTCTACAGCCGACTTATTATCATCGGTGGAAGGCTAAATCTTACTCCTCAATATAATGCTCTGTTTGTTACCAAACTTGAAACTATGGGGTGGATAAATTTGATCAATTTACCATAGAAGGTATATCCTCGTCTTGTTTCTCTTTTTTATGTTCACTTGGAACGTATATTTGAAGATGAAAGAGACTATATTATTAAGTCTTATGTGAAAGGTAAACACATAGAATTTGACATCTCCACTTTGGCACAAATTATTGGAGTTGAGCAAGGGGAGATGCAAGTCTACTTTCACAATGAGTATGAGATAATTGATATTGTTGGCAACAAAACTGAAGTATATTCTACTATTTGTAAGAGTAGATTTATTGGAAGTAATTTGCAAGTAAGACATTTGAAACCCCACATTCGTATTCTCCACTAATACATAATAGAAAATGTCACTTCGAAAGAAGGACATTTTGATATCGTTCCAGTTTTTAATGCTTATTTGCTCTACTATTTTGAAGATGGCCACAAATTGGATTTATGCTATATATTCATGAAAGAAATGGTGGTTGCAAATCTTAATATCAGTGGCTGGTCATTAGTTTTTAGAGCTTTGCTTATAAAATTTTCAAAACTTTCAAGATCAGATTTGTAGGTGAAGCAGAAACAAAAATATCAATTGTGATTTTAGAGTGCACACGCACCCGAGCTGGCAGTGGTGATCTGTTATTGCAAAGTTTGAATGCTTCAAATGCACCAACAAATGATCCCTAACACGATGAGAATGCCGTGCCACCACCTCAACAACCTCAATACCGAACTGATTTTTTGTCTATGGAACAAGAACGATACAATCAACGCGTTCAATGGGAACAAAACATGGCAAATCAGTTTGATGCATTTGGCATCGCTCAGAATGCATTAATTCAACAATTTGGTGAGTTTCATGTGGACACTGAAAGACATCATAAGCAACCAACCAATTGCATTGAACAAATTGAGCACTGGGTAACTGACATCTACTATCACTACTTCCCTCCACCAACACCTGACACTGACCTTTGAAGTTATTGACGGAGAGACTGGATGTAGTTTCACTATGTAGTTTTTTTTTTTTTTTTTTTTTTATAGATGTAATACTAGTTTGTGTTTTTTTTCCCTTGATGTACTGTGAGTGTGGTTTTCTTTTTTTTAGAAAGCTCTGTGAAAAGAAATGGATGCTTAGAAAAATGATTATTCCTAGAACTCAACAACACAAGAGTGTAGTAGAGATAAGGAATTAAGTAATGCTAATGTTAGGTGAATGATGGTGCAAAATGTTTCCCAATTGGGAATTGCACTTTAGTTTGTTGTCTATATCCCTGACTAAGTGCCTTTCATATCAGATTTTACACTCCATTTGAGTAATGGGTTAGCGGAGAGCCATCTATGGGCGATCTGTAACCGTTAAGCAGCTTATCTTCATTTTACTTCTCATAAGGCTGCGAAGTTAAGACCTAGGGTTCTATAGCGCATTATTGTATGCTGTTTTGTAAACACATAGGGTCATGTGGCGTATTATTGTATGCTGTCATGTAAACCCTCTGGATCATGTGCATATAGGTAAGTAGCTTTGTGGTAATGTAACTAAGTCACATAAATTTTTCTTAGTAAAGGTGACGTGAATAGAGTTTTGGAACTCTATAAGATAGAGAATTCTAAGCATAGCGCTTTATGTAGCCTAGTTGAGAATGGAGAGAAATTTCCAATATCCTAGGGACAGTGGGAGCGATGTGCCTACTAGTGGATTACTCCATTAGAGAAGAATACTCTACATTCTTCATTGCGTGGTAGCGAATGTGAAAAATTTCCATGTCATCACTAGGTGATTGAGAGGGAAACATTCATGATTGCTCCGCAAGATGATAAAGAGCCTAGGATAATGCCAAAGGCTCTAGTCCCCTATTTTCAGAAAGTGGATCAACATTGCGCAAGTTTAAGACAAAGTCTTTGAGGATTAACCATTTCTATAATTTGGTTGACTTTCTATTATGACGCGAAACTGTTCTAAAGTTATGCGCAATTTGGATAGTCATTGTTGAGGCATAAGGCTCGCTAGATACCGAAAAGTCGCACCATTGAGAAAAGTGTAGACCATGAGAAGACTTCCTCCTAGGGAGTGAGGTTATTTCGACTTAGGCTATGATTGACATAAGTTCGAAACAATGATTTGTGGATGTTGTGACCCAACTTCTCATTGGAGAATTGGATAAGTAGATCCGTAGGGATTTACCTTCTGCTTTTATGGTGAAAAGTTAGGAGCGCAAAAAGGTTGCTAGTTCCAATAAATCTTTTACAGCCTAAACCAGTTATCCAAATAGTGGTTCTTAGATTTCGTCGAGCCATGATAGGCCAACGATGATCGATGAAGACCATTGAGGCATGATCAATGGTCCAAAAGAAGTTTTTCCTTACTTAGCCATTATGAGCCAAGAATTTATAAGATTGTCACCACCTAGGGTGGGCGGTCCTTTATTTTAGATATGATGGACATGGGTGATGTAATTTATATGCTCGGATGTACGATCCTTAGGGATTATTTTGGGAGAATTCCCGGTTTGTCTTTGATGACTTACATAAGGAATATCCTAGAATGATTCTAGATGCAAAATTACAAACCCATTAACTTACTTATTGGTAAAAGCCAGAGCCTTAGCTATTGAGTGAATCCTCGAATTGTCTTTGGGAGAAACAGATGACCTATATTCCTTGTTTTTTTTTTTTTTTTTTTTTTTTTTTGTTGTGGGAGTCTGAAGTACGCTATGTGGGCGTATTCGGCATGATAAGTGTTCTCTTTGGTAAATGGTCAACTGAGTTGTTTAGACATTGACCTTGCTCATTAGACTGTGAATAGAATGCTTTACTAGTAGTATATTAATTTGCTCCTTGTAAGATTCAATGCGCTAGTTAGGCGCATCTTGAATGAACACAGATTGGTTACCAAAATATCTTTAGAGAGGTTATTGTGTAAGAGGTAGTGATCTTGAATCACTTCATGTAAGGCGCACATGGTGGATTCCGTTGTATATACTTATCGTAAGAGGTGCTGATAAGGCTTATGTTTGAAATCGAGAATTGCGCAAGCTGTGGTCGTGTTTTTTAAAATCGATCACTTATTTATTGTGAGATGAGGGGATGTTGACACTATTATGTTTTGTGTCATAATGATTAGCAGATGATGATGTCAGTAGGCAAGATTGGCTCACTCACACGAGCAATCACCTTTGGCGCTTGGGAGCGAGCAAGGATGAGACTAGTGGTTTATTTTTATTTGGAGCCAAAAGAGGTTTAAATTATCCACTATGTATGTCGCCTTGGTTACAACCAAGATGAGGTCGTGTTAAGGACCAAACATGGATGTTAGTACCCACTTTCTATGTTGTGCCTGTTATGATTAGCCAGATGCGAGATCTCATTTGGCGCCTGAAAGGCGAGCAAATAGAGAAGTCGGGTTAGGCGCTAGAAAGCAACAAGACTAAGATCTGTACGGTATATTGAGTATGACGCCACTTTTTTGGAAGAGTTACTCCACCGTAACCTGTATTCATACTATATATGCTTGGCGACTGAGTAATGAGGTGAGAGAATGGATCCCTGTTTCCTCACCATGTGAGTCTTACGTGTCATTATTGATATGACTTTCATTTATGTACCATTTTGTGACCTTTAACTATGTTATAAGGTAAGGGGTTGATGTTCTGCTTCTTTGTTATGCTGTCTACAGTTATATATGATTCGACTTTAAGGGACATCACTGGGAAAGCGGTCAATCCTAAACTAAATGGCATGAAGGCAAAAGAAAAATCATCTAGTATTACACCATTGTTGTATATTTACTACCGACAACTCACACCGCTCTGTATAAGAGACAGATTGAGTGTGAATATATTACAAGAATTGAGAGGGTCAAATATGCTCTTTTAAGGGATTAGAGATGTTTTTTGGACCAGTGTAATTAGATCGGTCTGGGGTATATGAGACATTATTTTTATTTTTGGGTTGATGTGTCTATGCTGGCTCATTTTTGAGTTTCTAGTATAGAGCTTCCACATGCAGGTGTTCTCAACGGTCGCACGGTGCATTGGCTAGTATGAGATTGTTCATTTTTTTTTTTTTGAGGAGATTGAGATAAAGATATGGCAGTGTCATGCCAACTCATGTGCGAGTGGGAGATGTTAGGAATTGGGCGCTCATGTGGCATGACCCAAGACCCTTTTGAACCTTATCTATGTAAGTTTGAATTTGAATTCAAAACCTATTTGGATAAACCACTCATGATATCTATATCTATCATATCAACTGATATGGATAGATGATATACTTATCCTATATATCTGATACGATATATGGGATATGGGATGAATAAAATAACGTATGTTTTTTCCCATACTGACTTCTCTTCCATTAAAATAACGATCGACCTTTTTGCACTGTGACTTGTGTGGGTGATACTCATATTGTGGTATCACTCCACTACTGGGCGTTCGTTGTTCGCATTTTTAAAGCACGTGATTTACCCATAAGATTCTTTTATTACCTAAGGTATGATCTAATAATTTTTACCCGTTGCGTTATACTTGTTTTACAAGATGTATTACGAGTGTATGTGATCTTTTTTTAAACTTTTGTTGGATGTACTAGTACTATGTGGTTTTTAATTTTTGAATGGATGTACTATTTGTGAATGGTGAACTTCAAATGCGTCTTGACAACCCTTAAAAAAAACCTCCAACACTGTTGCAATAGATGACATTTTACAAGTGATACACACTGTTGCCTCACAAAAACACCGTCGCTTGGAAAATAAAATAATAATAAATGTTTATTTTGCAAAACAGTTGCAATAAATAGCAATAGCAATAGGAACCACAATATCTTACAATATGAAACAGGGTTTTAGGACTCAATTGCAAAAAAATCTGAAAATGAAAAATCTACAATATGAAACAGGGCTTTAGGCCTCAATATCCTACAATGGCTTTAGGCCTCAATTGCAAAAACGCATGAAAATTTCCATATATTATCATATGTCTCAAAATTTCCATAGCTAAATATTTTAAATAACTTCCTATATTTTATGAGAGAAGTTGTCGTCAGTAGTAATTATTTTTCATCATTATTTATTTCTAAAATGAAACAAAAATTCAAGAAATATCCTTACTATGAGCAGATCAATAGTAAAATAAATTTCACATCATTACTATAAGAAGATCATGACTAAAACACTCAGAACATTCAATTACTAAAACAATAAAAAATTAAACAAACAAATATGAAAACTGATATGAAACTAATTGAGCTCAAAAGAACAGCCTTCATAAAACAGTCAAACAAATCTATTTGTTGATCGAAATAAGATTTTCCGTTGAAACTCTTCATAGTAGGACCTTTGCATATGATTTAAATTGGTCATATCCATTGACATTATTTTATGCTTATCATGTCGTTATTCTTTTCATTTATTATAGATAATATTTTCAATTGTTCCTCCCTGTCCTCGGCCTTCTTCAACGTTCTGCAGCCTTTTGTTCACGTTCTATCACCTTTTGTTCATCTCGATGAACACTTCTAGAGGAGATAGTTGACAACATTTCAACAATTTTAATGGACTGGTTAGCTGCCATTTCATTAAACCTAACACCGTGACTTGCTTGTTTCTTCAACTTTTCTTTCGCAGCCTTAGTACCAATTGATCGTGTTGATGTACTACTCCATTGTTGGTCCAAATATATATTGTTGTTGGGTTCCAACGCCTCACCTTCAGTTGTTAGAGTCAAATATGGATTTGCTGGTGGTGTGAGTTTCTTTCCTTGTGTTCTAATTTCATCTCACTTACAACTTTGGCATAAAATTTTCTAACTTGTATCAAATGTGAAGTGTTTTTTTTGGATTGCATGGTACATGCGCTTAGTTTCACCAACCTGAAAATGAAATACATAGTAAGTATAGCAAGTAGATACCAATCAAAAAATATATATGCTATAGCAACCAATAAAAATTACCTTGTCTGCCTCATTTGTTCCACTTTGTTGCCTCAATTGAATTTTTTTCAAGAAAACCACAAAACTTATTAATTGCCTTTTGCATCACAAACCAACAGTGAGATAAAGAAATACGATTTCAATTTGATTGACCATTCAATTATGGATTAAAATAAGAGAGTACCCGTTCTCAGAATATTGCCATGGTTTGACTATTACTTGCAATGGAATCTTGAGAGATGACCAAACAAGATCTACATAAAGTTTCATCCTCTATAATGGTGAATGCTTGACCACGAGGAATACAAGAGGTTTCAAAAATAATACTCACATGATTGCTCTAAAAAAAAGTTTGTGATTCATCAAACATGTCAAAATCTTCCATAGTTTAAAGGTAAAATTTGTATAACTAAACTAGTTCAAAAAAATCAATATGATTGAAAATTGATGTTGACAGTGAAACATATTGTAAAAGAAACAAGTGACAAATTAAAGAAAACCTGGAGATTTAAATTAATAATAACCAGCTCATAAAAGGAACAACTGAAAAATTAAAGAACACATGAATATTGAAGGAAATTATAACAAAGAAAACAAAAACTGTAATGATATTGTGAAAGTAAAACAGAAATTAGCTCATCTTTTATAGACACACACTAACGGTAACTTTGATCAACCCTTTGCAAAGCCAATTTTGATCAACCTTTTGCAAAACCAACGATAACCTTACAGGGCAGACACCTTGCAAAAGCAACGGCAAATTATAGATAGCATTTTTGTATCTTCATGCATCCTCCAACCCTCTGCTACACTTTCCTCAATTGTTGATCTCAAATTTGGTAATGCTAGCTGTAGACACCCCATTTTTTACCGTCCTTAAGACTTGGGCACCGCACTTTGAACACTTGATGATGAAAAGTTACACTATACAAATGTTCAATTTTCTCAGCAAGGAGCCTCGGTTTTGAGTTTTAGAAGCCTAGAACCTTGCACCTTTTTTGGACCAAAACCCAATTTTTTTTTGCCTGACCACTCAGAGGCCTACTGGCAAAAAATTAGTGGCTAGTCGTCCCCCTACCTAACCGGCTAGCTAGGTTTCCTGGCAAATAGCTATTTGCTGCTAGCTGTCCCTCCCCCCCCTCCCTCCATGTGCATGCACTGCACCAGTTGGCATAATACAAGGATTTTCGAGATACCAACTTGTTTTTCTATATATACTTGACCATCCCTCATGGTTTTAGGTTAGAAAAAATTCTCAAAGAGCCAAAGCTTACAAAACACTCTCCCTCTCTATCATGCAATATACATGCACTATACATACACTTCCTAAACCAATTTTTTGAGACTCCTTGCTGAGGTTATTGACCTAAAATATCAGCCCTTGAAAATGAGTATCTTGTGGTTTGTGAACAAAAGAGTGCCTTCTCTTCATGGGTATAACTCTTGCCATCTTTTGCCTACTTTTTTCCCATCTTTTTCTTGGTTTTCCATACTGTTTTGAACTGTTTTTGGTGGGCTGAAACTTGTAATTTAAAGCTACCAAAGGTGGAGGGGTTAACCACTCTTCTTTGAACCTTAATCCATAAGCTTTTTATTCTTGTGATTCCTACTTGTTTCTCAACTTTTGACCACTGATTTTAAGAGTTTTTAGAGGCTAAAACATGTGATTTTGAGGTCTAAAAATGGAGGGGTTAGCCATCTCTCCTTAGGCTTGCTTACTGGCTTTAATTCTCTCTCATTTTTGCTTACTTTCTTAGTTTTTTTTCAAAGTAATCCCAGCTCTGTTTTGTTGATTTTGAGACTATTTTGATGTGTTTGTTTAGTTTATGCTTTGAATATTCCCTGTGTTTCCCACTTGTTTCTCAACTTTTGGCCACTAATTTTCAGAGTTTTCAGAGACTAAAACATGTGGTTTTGAGGTCCAAAAAATGAAGGGGTTAGCTACCTCTCCTTAAGCTTGCTTACTAGCTTTAATTTTCTCTCATTTTTGCTTACTTTCTTAGCATTTTTTTCAAAGTAATCCTAGCTCTGTTTTGTTGATTTCGGGACTATTTTGATGTGTTTATTCAGTTTATACTTTGAATATTATGCTTGTATTGTTGTAAGTCCCCATAGGTGTAAACGTCCCCGAACGCCCCGTGAGGGATGACTCCCCCGTTCCGTTCATTTTGGGCTCACTACAGTTCAGGACTCCAATTGTCACGGTTCGTAATCTGAACCAAAGAGTCCAAATCCGGCAAATCGTTTTGAGAAAACAGATTTTTTTGAAAGAAGTGCCAAGCATGGACTGCTTTGGTAAATACAGAGTCGCCACCTAAATATTTTATTTTGGAAAATTTAAAAAACCTTAACTCGTTGCCTAAGGCCACGTGTCCGTCATCACCAAAGTTGCCTCGGCTTGGGAACTTGGGTACGATTGGGGAAGGTCACTTCGTGAGCACCCCCGCTCGTCCGATCAAAGATCGGCCTCTACTAACCATGATATCTAGTTTTGAAAACACTATGCGTTCTTATTCCGGTTATTAGCCAAGATTTTACTATGTGATGCGCACAGCATACAAGTATAGATTGGATCGCCTGAATTGGAACAAAACATTTCATGTTTGTTTTTGAAAGATGGTTTGCTACTCACAAGTAGGCTTAAAATGCAGATTTTGCCACCCTCAGGTGGGCTTAGAAAAGACGGTTTTGCCACTATCTAGTGGGCTTAAAACTCACAGTCAATGCGTTGTTCCAATCCAAATAACCCAACCTTCACCCACAGGCATTCATGCAGTTATATCACATAAGCAAATAGCCTCATGGTAAGCATGCTATTATGGCAGTCACTCACACACATGCAAGGATGCTAAAGCGTAAAACTTACCGAGTACTCTATGCCAAAACAGAAGCTAATTAGAAATCCATGCATGATCCTAACTATACAGAAATGCCTAATGCAACACATGCAAAAATGCAACTATAGCAGGCTCGGCTATTCTAAACATGGCATGTGGAATGCTACAGCTAACACGTATTCAACTTGAAATTGAAATACAATGCAGTGAGTATGATGCGCCGAGCCCGGTGCATGCAAAACAGATGAATGAATGCAAACATGCTATCATACTGTATGCTAATTGAAACATGCCTTAATCTAACCATCATAAGCTGGTAAATAAAAGGGAGAGAAAGACGTGGGGTTGGAAGACATACATCACACGCATGCACACTTATTACAATATTGCCCTCGCACAGAGGGTCCGAATAAATAATACAGTCCCGAATAAATAATACAGTCCCAACAAGAACAAAATCCTAATTAATTAACAAATTAGCTAAGGAAAGCAGTAAATAAGCATGCAAGCTAGGGACTGCCTCGGCTCTGTTCCGAATGATGGATGATGCATGTTTGAGCTGCCTTGCGCAGAAATCCACTGCGATGTCCCAATTAGCCTCTATTTACAGCTAAGGCCGGAATGTTGCACGAAGCTCCAAAAGATTACCGGTCTTTGATTTGCTGCAGCAGAGAATAGGAAAGGGGCATGGCAATGTATTTTCACATATGTATGCTTGACTACTCTTCAGGGAGCGTAGTCCTCGATCCTCGTGCCACCAATTACGCATCTCGATGCATGATGGCTGAGGAGTCGATTTGCACGATTCAATATGGAATGAATGCACATGAAAACATAACAAGGCCTAGACTCCATCATGGATAATCCGGAGTGTCGGCGACTGGGAATTGAGACACGTTCCATCACTCGAAGTACGAAACGTCCCTCGTTTCCCGTGCTCGGGCTAACTCCTATCCCAAACAAAATGCAATATGCATGACATGCATGAATGCACTAATATACAACCTAGCATGCACAATGCTATGAGATGGCGTACACGATGCACGATGTAACATGGCATACACAATGCTATGAATCGAAATTGCATACGCAATGCATGATGGACTTACGCCAATATGAGTGGACCTCAGCCACACTCACATCAGCGGCCATGAGATGAAAATGAGACACTCAAGATGCGTGCACACATGCACGCGAACCGAGGACCGACCCAAGGCACGAATGCCACTTTACCAAAGCATGGCAAGGCATGGAATATGGCATACAAACATGCGAATTTCAGCACTAAAATATGATGCTAAAAAGCCCCGAAACATGGCAATACGGCACCCGATGCATGAGATGAACCCCGAAACTCAAAATTAGGCATACGCAATGACCTATAGCTATACAAAGAATGCATTATTTGATCATGAAGCATGAAGATAGAGTCAAGGCAGTCCCAAAACATGAACTTTCTTAGTTCAAAGCATGGCCAAAAGGTGCTAGCAAGATGGGCTAAAGTAGCATGCAATTTTGACTAGTAAACAAGGGTTACATGGCATGTATATGAAGCAAGTGAGAACTCATCAAAACAGAAAAATTCAATGAATAAAAGATGCCAAAATATGCCCAAATAACCTTGGAAATGCAACCAACACATGCACAAATGAGGGGCTCCTTTAGAGGGCATACAAAGGGGTTATTAGGCACATACAAGATAGACATGAAGCATGACCAAAAAAACTCTGAAAATCGAATATGGTAGTCCCAAAACTCACCAAATTGGGCCTGAAAAGCGGCTAAGAAGCATGCAAAGAGGGGTCTCTTTGGAAGGCCAAAATGACCATCAAACAAGTCAAGGTGAGAGGGAGTCATCCCCCTCTGATTTGGAGGCTTAAAATAGTGTTCCAGCCACTAAAAATCCACTAGATTTCAGTGGCTAGAAGGCCAAACAAAGCATGCAATTGGAGCTTAGGTGTAAGGCTTAAAACAAGGGACAATCAAGCATATAAGGAAGCATGTGACCTCAAATAATAAAATGCCCTTAATAAAAATGAAGATGATGTCAAAAAAACCCTTTTTACAGTTTATAACAAGTCTCAAAAATGAACATAAATAGGGCTAATCTATCATGCAAAAATGGCCCTAAAAGAGAGAATAGAGACAAGGGACAGCAGCTGGCCCTAAATGGCAAAGAGCTCTTCAACAAAATTGAAGAGCGGCTCAAAAAAAGGCCTTTTACAGTTTACATCAAGTCTCGAAAATGAACAAAAGTGAGGCTAAATCAACATGCAAAAAAAAGGCCTAAAAGAGGGGTAAAGAGGCAAGTGGTAGCAGCTGACATCAAACAAAGGAGAGTCTTTCAAAAAAGTTGAAGAGGGGCTCAAAAAAAGACATTTCACAGTTTATGACCAAGTTCAAAATAGTTCACAAATAAGCCTAAAATATCATGCAAAAATAGGCCTAAAAGAGAGTTTAAACACAAAGGGTAAGGAGGAGACCTGAAACAGAGAAAGACCCTTGATCAAACATGGAGATGAGCTCAAAATATGACTATTTACAGTTCAGGTCAGAGGCCAAAAATTCAAGCAACAAAGGCTAAGAAAGCATGCAAAATAGAGCCAAAAGAGAGAAAAAAGAGACTTACCCTTGTAGCCTAAGTCTTCAATAGTTTTTGGTCCAAGAAATGGTGTTCCTAGCCTCTGGAAATAGCCTTCAAGTTGCTGGAATGGAGTGTGGAGGTGTGGTGCTATGGGTTGTAGTGTAAAGGGTGCAAGAACCTTAGGGTTTGAAGGGTTTGGAAGAGAAGGAGAGGGAGAGTTGTATGCAAGGCTCAAAACAATTTTTGTAACCCTCTAAAATGGAGCTGGGGGGGTCTAGTTTTATAGAGGGAGGAGTGGAGGAAAGGGGTGAAAAATCAAATTCAAATTTCCCCCCTAAAAGACCCCCCATCGAATACAGGATCTTTGGAGAAAAAGAGGGTGCAGCTGTAAGGAGCCAGGTGAGAGGGTCATGGCCGGCCAGGTTCAGAGGGTTCAGGTGGCCGGCCGGCCAGGGTCAAAAGGTTCAATGAGATTTGTTGGCCGGCCACTCCCAAAAGGTGGCCTCCCATGTGTGCACAACACGGTTATGTGGAGAAAAACCAGGAAATGTGACCCAAGAGAGAGAAAAACCAACTTTCTAGAGGGGTTCAAAAGGGTCAAGGAGAGTTAATGGCTGGCCATGCCATATTGGTGGCCTCCCAGGTGTGTACAACACAAATATGTGGTTGAGGGCCAAAGAAAGTGGCCCGGGAATGGTCAACACCAGCTTTCTAGCGAAGAAAACGGGCGACAGAGAGCGACGAAAGAATAAAGCTGGTCTTCAGAACAATTGTTGGCCTCCCACCCTTCTACAACCTTCATAACAATGAAAATAAGGTCCCTGCCAAAAATGAACCCAAACCGATGCAAATCGAAGGTTCGGGGGCCGAAACACGCAAATGGCCCCGAAATCGATCATAATCGGAGGTGGCGTTTGACCACGAAGTTGGTCTCTTGATCTACAGTGTCTCTCAAAAGGGAGTAAATAAGATGTGTGCCAAAAATCGGAGCAAACGGAGGTGGTTAAGCGGTCCCGAACCGAGGCACACGGCCGACGGCTCCAAAAACCGAAAACCGGGCTCCAAACAGGAAAAAAGGGCCTACGACCACGAAACGTAGCCTACGGCTACTGAGAGATGGTCTACAAGACCTCTCCCTCCCTTCGGGAAGAGAAAATGAAGAAAACGGGACTTGATTCACAAACCGAGGTGAGGCACAAAATAGTCCAGAAGTCTGGAGGCAAGGCTCGCAGCCGAGACTCCGCAACCTCAGAATGAGCACAATATGCAACATCACCAAGTGCTCAATCAGTGACGTCTGAGTCTTATGGTCGGTCCAAAATGGGGTGTCTACAGTTGCCCCTCTTTGACAGAACTCGAAAGTCATAAGTGACGGGAGTGAATGTCAAAGCCCAGAGACGACCCATTTTTGACAAAGCCGAAGACTTAGACAAACAGACAAGATAACAAAGATGTGCTCGCAGGCAGGGGGCAAGATGCAAAATGATATGCACAAAGCCGGACGTAACTCAATGATCATGCGAAGCAGCAAGCTGTAATGAAGCAAATATTCACAATAAATGCGACAGTTTTAAGCAAGATGGCAAATCAAACTACATTTCATGCAGTTATGATGTAAGAAAATTATGCAATCTTAGCGAGCATGTGCGATAGATACACAAAAGTGAAGAGAGTGTGATGGATATACTATATGAATAAAGTGTGATTAATACACTAAGCGAAGCAAAGTGTGATAGATACATAAAGCAAAATGAGTGTAATGGATACACTAAGCAAATGTGTGATAGATACACTAAGTGAATCGTGTGTGATGGATACACAAAGTGAGCGCGTGATAGATACACAAAGTGAGCATAGTGTGATAGATACACAAAGTAAAGCGAGTGTGATGGATACACTATATGAAGCAAAGTATGACAGATATACAAAAAGTGAACGCAAAGTGTGATAGATGCATTATGTGAACAGAGTGTGATTAATACACTAAAAGTGAACACAAAGTGTGATAGATGGATTATGTGAACAGAGTGTGATTGATACACTAAAAGCGAACACAAAATGTGATAGATGCACTAAGTGAACAGAGTATGATGGATATACTGAAAGCGAACACAAAGTGTGATAGATGCACTAAGTGAACAGAGTGTGATTGATACACTAAAAGCGAACACAAAGTGTGATAGATGCACTAAGTGAACAGAGTGCGATTGATACACTAAAGGTGAACACAAAGTGTGATAGATGCACTATGTGAACAAAGTGTGATTGATACACTAAAAGTGAACACAAAGTGTGATAGATGCACTATGTGAACAGAGTGTGATTGATACACTAAAGGTAAACACAAAGTGTGATAGATGCACTATGTGAACAGAGTGTGATTGATACACTAAAAGGTGAACACAAAGTGTGATTGATACACTAAAAGCGAACACAAAGTGTAATAGATGCACTATGTGAACAGAGTGTAATTGATACACTAAAGGTAAACACAAAGTGTGATAGATGCACTATGTGAACAAAGTATGATGGATATACTGAATGTGAACACGAAGTGTAATAGATGCACTTAGTGAACAGAGTATGATGGATATACTGAATGTGAACACGAAGTGTGATAGATGCACTTAGTGAACAAGTATGATAGATATACTGAAGGTGAACACGAAGTGTGATAGATGCACTTAGTGAACAGAGTATGATGGATATACTGAATGTGAACACAAAGTGTGATAGATGCACTATGTGAACAGGTGTGATGGATACACAAAAGATAATGACGTAAATATATGTGTGATAGATACAGAAAATGAGAATGTGTGTGATAGATACACTGAGTGAAGAGAGTGTGATTGATACACTAAATAAATGAAGTGTGATTGATACACTAAGTGAATGATTTTAAACGAAACTTCTATGAATGAACCGTACATGCAATATCGTGCATAGATGAGAAAGAAACTTGATAAGTACAATGCAATACAATGCATGATGCTTAAGGAAAGCAATAAATGGACAAAGCAGCGCTTTAGAAAGCACCTCATGAGGTGAGTGGCAGTGAACTGCTCTTCTCCGATGGGGATCTTCCCCTGTGCTCTTCGAACACTTACCTTCAACTTACAGTAAAAAGGCTCTGAAATACTGACAAGGGTTCTTCAGGTAGAACACTTTGGATGTTGCCTTTCTTTCTGATCATATTCACAACTTTCCCTATTCTCCAACGGGGTGACAGACTAGGTTGGTTCAATATCCAGAATTGAGGTGCATACATGCTATCTCAACCTATGGGGCTTCCATACAAATTTCAAGCCGGGGATACACCCATGGGTATTTAAACTAGACTTTAGTCTCGGAAATCTCGAACCTTTACGTTCTAGGCATCAGCCATTCAAACTCTAGTTTCCACCGTCGCAGTTGGTCTCCTAGGAACTTATTGCAAACACGGCCAAGATGCCTCTGGCAGGGGATGGTACTCAGCGAGAGCACTTTTGATTGCCATTCTGGCTTGAAGTAGACTCGATCTTGAGCTTGAGGTAGAGGCACACTCATACTTCAGAGCATTAACAAGGCTTGACAAGGGTGCATACGGAATGCGATTTCGGAGCTTACTGAAATTGGAACAAACTCAAATGCCCGACATTTTCCTCTTTTGCTTTTGCTTTGCAATCCGGAACCACTATAGCTTCAGATAGGTCCTGGTTCCACTGTTCTCACACGACCTGGGTTGAACCCTGCGGTTTTATGAAAGAACAAACTCTGTTTTGCACAAATGTGGAGAACGGCACGACACTCGGAGCACAAAACGATTTTATTTTTGAAATTAAGAGAGGAGTTTTCGACCAAGTATTGAGCCTACGACTGAACACAGCAAAACGACTCAACACGGAAATAAAAGGCACACAACCTAGACACATCAAGTAACACTCGAGACGACTCAAAACAAGAACCGAGATAAAATAAAAAGACACGACACTCAGACGTGCACAGGGAACCTGTTTCACCGGGTATTGTTTCCCACCCTTTCTCACTTGTGATTCTCACATCACTTGGCACTCAATCTCTAGTTTTTTGAAAAAGCCCTTTTCTTACATTTTTCTCTCAACGCACATCTCTCTATTCTTCAATCTCTCATTTTTTATTCCTCCCCTGGGTGGTGGATGAGTAGACAAGAAGTTGCGGGCTCTTGCCCCTAGCATTCTACTAGATCCTTTTTCTTCTGCGCACAGCTAGTGAGTTCCTCCCACAGAGGGGTTGCGCTACAACTGGGTGTGTAGCAAATCTGCAGCTAGCATCGGTTGATGATGCTCTGCTGAGGAGTTTGGACGCGATTAGATCTATCCAGATGAGCGAATGGAATATCCTGCCCCATTCTAGTTCATGCTTCGCACTTGGCTTGATAACTTGCTACTTGGAGGGTGATAGAGCGTTTAGCCCTTTTGCGGTTAGCTTCAGTGGTGCCCTTTTCTAGCAGATAGAGTGCCCTTCTTGGTAAGTATGGTGCCCTTTCTGGCAAGTATTTTGACAAAGGGGAAAAGACAGAACACTTGACTTAACTGTGCCCCTAGTTCATCATTTTGACCATTTTTGTTTTGGTTTTTTTCTACTAAAACAATTTTGACCAATATGAGAGTTAGATTAACACGCTTGTTCAATTTTTGATTTGAAATCATGCGAGTTAGGTTATGAGCACTGAAAATTTTCCTTTTTTGGGTCCAAGAAAATGGTCCAGTTTTGGAAAATGAAATAATTTTTGAAAAAATTAGTCAACCTCAGTAAAAATTCTCAAAAACTATTTTTGCAAATGGCCACTTGCTCAACGAGCATGAAACCTACTCCTGAGATGCACAATCTCGGATCCAAAGGAAAACTACCCCGTGCTTGAAGAGAGCTGCATGGCAACGGAAAGTTGCCCCTTGTTTGAACAGCACAGCGGCGCATTGAATGGCAACGAAAAGTTACCCCTTGTTTGAATGGCATCGCAGCGCATTGTAGGCAATCCATAGAGTGATGAACGCAACCAAACCCTCAGATATAGTGAAGACAAAGACCAGAACCATCACATGGACATAATCAATTTTGAAGTGTTTATGGCTGGACTTCAGAATGAAGTTGCCTGCGTATCCCAAAGATGGAAATCAAGCCTTACGTAGTTCGGGGTTAAGGTACACTCAGGTATTTAGCCTTCTTTTTTATGCTCTAACTTTTGCCAAGGCTCCTGTTGCGGGTTTTCAACCTTGTGAGCTTTGTTTTTCTTCTTTTCGATTCTTTTTTTTCTTTCTCTTTTTTTTCTTTTTCTTTGCATTTTCTTCATTTTTTTTTTCATTCTTTGCATTTTTTTTTTTGTTCTTTTTCTTCTTTTTCTTGCTCTAACTTTTGCCTGGGTCGCCCTTCCGGGTTTTTGGCCCAGCGAGCCTCTCAAGGGTAAAAGTGTAGCTTTGTCCATGTCAAATGGTTTTGAGATCCTAAAGTCATCTGAATCCAGAAGATTGGCAGCTGTTCGCTGACAATGCAGGAGTCCTTCCAATGGGGGCCGAATTTGCCCTTAGTGTTGTGGATAGGAACTTGGTGACTCATCTTTGACTCTTCGAGCGCATCTGACATTTTTGCCCCTTGTTCCGGGGGGGGGGGGCTTTTGATTTAGCTTCACAAGCTTCCTTTGATCACATCTGATATTTTCGCCCCTAGTTCATGGGCTGCTTCTGATCTGGCCACACGGGCCTTACATTGTGGTTGACCGTTGAACATTCTGAGTTAAGGTTCAAGGTCGGAAAGCGAAGAGAGGTCGAGTCTCAAGGCTGAGAGCGATCCTAAGCTGCACAATCCCAAGAGCGATTCCACACAAGTCTTTTCAAGACTGCGCAAAACATTTTTTGAAAGTTTTTAAGAAAGCGACAAATCGCTCGCGTTGAAGACAGTGTAGAACCAATCTGGATGAAAGCTAGGGTCCTTCTCAGTACTCACACTAACAAGCATGATTTCATTCATTAAAGGCTTAGCACGCCTCTCTTTCTCTCAGTTTGATCAAAGTTTTGCAAATCCCGAGAAATTCCTCCCTCTTTGTTTTCACCGCAGTGTTCAAAAAGTTTTGAAAAACTCAGGTCATTACAATGACTTCAAGGCACAGAAAAGACAGAGTTCTTAGTCAAATACTGCCATCTCATTCAGAACTTCCGCATAATCGCACAAGGCGAACACAAGAATGTGAAAATCACTGCTGTTCATTCAGAATCTGTTGGCACAACTGGCTCCCTAGCAAAAACAGACTCAAAAGAAAACGAAGAGACAAACGCAAAACAAAATGGTGATGCCCGAGGTAACACCCCTGGAATCACCCGACCTTTGTACAACAGGACTGACTCGATACAACAAGACAGACCCTTAATCAAAAAGACCGACTTAAGACAAAGAGACAGACTCAAAACAAAATTACAGAACTGACTCAACACCCAAGTCAGAAACTTCAAAACTAGCATTCGCAAATGCTCAAAACAGTGCGTGCCATTCCCACGTTTGGAGTAAACTGAGTGCCGCCCATAGGTGGTTCATCCCTCGATCACATAGTTACCTTATCCCCCACAAGTTCACTGATCAAGTGCCGATAAACCTTGCAGGACCTGGTGCGGCAATGACCCCGTTGTCAAATAGATCTTGTATATCATGGCGCAGACGAAAGCAACTGTCAGTGTCATGACCGGTTTGCTGATGGTAGGCACAGTATTTAGTCTGGTCATACTTTGCAGGGATAGGATCGGGTAGGGGCCGTTGTTCCAACGGTTTCAAATGTCCTTTCCGGAGTAAAACCTCAAGAGCCTTTGACAAAGGCATATGAAGTGGGGTGAAAACCCTCTTGACTCGGGGTGGATATTTGGCCGTCTGTGAGCTACTTCCGGACGCACCGGTGAATGGGGTAGCTGTTTTTGATGTGGTGGTGGTGACCATGCCCACTTCAGAAGATCTTGAGGCCGCATTACCACTGGTGGTCGCATTCAAACTGCGGGAAAATACCCGCCTAGGCTGCTCCTTCTCCTGGTCAATAAGGCCCTGCTGTATGGCATCCTCGATCTGTACTCCCATCTCATGCAAATCTGAAAAGGTAGGGAAGGGGAGCACGATCATTTTCTGCATTAGTTTGGGTTGGAGGTTGCGCACCACCATCCGTATTTGATCCTTGTCCGTTGGCCTAATGGTCATCATTGAGGCTTTGGCCCTCCAGCGGGCCACGAATTCTGAGAAGCTCTCCTTAGGCTCCTGCCACGTCGTCTCAAGATCACGGGTCGTAATCTCGATTTGCGTGTTATACGATTATTGTGCAACGAAGGCCTCGGCCATCTGATCCCAATTCCTCTTGACATCATCTTCCAATTTTGCATACCAGATGGCCGCCACACCTGACAGGGTTCGGCCGAACAAAGACAGCTTCTGTAGTCTGGTGAGGCCCATCGGCCGTAGTATGTCTGAGAACAACTGTAGATGTACCATGGGATCCCCGGATCCATCAAAGCGGTCAATTTGTGGCATCTTGAACCTATCTGGCAGTGTCACAGCTATGTCGGTGTACCCATCCTCAATGTCCGGGATGGACTTCACACCCTGAGATTTCTTGAACAGCTTCTCAAGCTTGCTCAACTTTAATGCTGTGGGGTCCACCTCGGACTCAAAGGGAGAATCCGGCAGGTTGGTGGGTGCTTTAGATAGCTACGATAGGATCGAGGGCGGAGGTGGCCCTGTTGGAATGTCCGTATCTTCCTGAACATTAGCTGTCTCCCCGAGTGTTGGAACTCTGAGTGGGGGAGGAGCCTGATGTGAAGCAAATGCTCCGGTTTGCTGTTGTAACCTGGCGATCAACTCTGCTTGTTGAGCCATGACCTCGGCCTGTTGTTTGGAAAATTCCGCTTGGCGGACAGCATCTTGCTGCATGAGTTTCATACTTTCTTGGAGTTGGCGCATCATTTCCTCCATCCCTGCCATGTTCTGCTGTTCCGACTGACTGACTGGTATATCTATCTCTGTGATAAAACTGAGGCCTCAGCCTGATTGTTCACTAGTGGGGTGGATATGGGCCATTGATCTGGGAACTACTGAACTGGTGATCTGTGCCTGACTGGCCCTTTTACCCTGCCTCTGGCAAAGGAACACTGATTGCCCTTGAACTGAACCTCTGACCTGACAAAGTCTATCAGCACAAGTCTGATGAACCTCGGGGGATATCGGAGCCTTCTGAAGCTATAGTTCCAGGACTACCCTAGCAAAAGAGAAAACAGATAGCACCTCAGCCTGATTTCACCAAAACAGAATCTGAGCATAACAGATGATGGTTGTGCCCTCTCAATTTCTGCCCCAAAATTGACAGAAATCTGTTACCCTTAGGTAAACTGAATCCCAAAATACTGAATTGGTGCCCGCAGACCTGATGCCCAAACTTGTAAACTGATATATGCATTCCTGTAGAGACGCACACTAAAAACACATAACAGATAAGTGAGAGCCAAAACACCCCTATGTTAGGATAGGGTTTCCCTGTCCTATTTTGTCAGGAGCTAGGGTTTCACTACGCACGCAGCAGTTTCAAACAACCTATATCGGATAAGCAACCTGTCCTAGTTTGGAATGGTCACTATGGATTCCGAATATGCACTAGGTCGAATGGTCAAAAGGGTGCCCCGGTAAAACCGGGGTTAGTGTTCCCATACTGGCAGAGCCCCGTAACCGGTAAGCCTTATGGCACGCAGCCTCTGGCAAACCGCTCAGGAATAGTAGATGGCAAACACGGTGTCCTAGGCACACCAATGCAAATGCAATGCAAAGAAACACACAAGTGTAGTCAAAACAAGATATCATGAGTTCGAGTCAAGTTCTCTAAATCTCCAGCAGAGTCACCAGAAATTGTAGACATCACCGAACGCCCCGAGAGGGATGACTCCCCCGTTCTGTTCATTTTGGGCTCACTACAGTTCAGGACTCCAATTGTCATGGTTCGTAATCTGAATTAAAGAGTCCAAATCCGGCAAATCGTTTTGAGAAAACAGATTTTTTTGAAAGAAGTGCCAAACATGGACTGCTTTGCCAGATACAGAGTCATCACCTAAATATTTTATTTTGGGAAATTTAGGAAACCCTGACTCGTTGCCTAAGGTCACGTGTCCGTCATCACCAAAGTTGCCTCGGCTCGGGAACTTGGGTACGATTAGGGAAGGTCACTTCGTGAGCACCCCCGCTCGTCCGATCAAAGATCGGCCTCTACTAACCATGATATCTAGTTTTGAAAACATTATACGTTCTTATTCCGGTTATTAGCCTAGATTTTACTATGTGATGCGCACAGCATACAAGTATAGATTGGATCGCCTGAATTGGAACAAAACATTTCATGTTTGTTTTTGAAAGATGGTTTGCTACTCGTAAGTAAGCTTAAAATGTAGATTTTGCCACCCTCAGGTGGGCTTAGAAAAGACGGTTTTGCCACTATCTAGTGGGCTTAAAACTCACAGTCAATGCGTTGTTCCAATCCAAATAACCCAACCTTCACCCACAGGCATTCAGGCAGTTATATCACATAAGCAAATAGCCTCATGGTAAACATGCTATTATGGCAGTCGCTCACACATATGCAAAGATGCTAAAGCGTAAAACTTACTGAGTACTCCATGCCAAAACAGAAGCTAATTAGAAATCCATGCATGATCCTAACTATACAGAAATGCCTAATGCAACAAATGCAACAAATGCAACTATAGCAGGCTCGGCTATTCTAAACATGGCATATGGAATGCTACAGCTAACACGTATTCAACTTGAAATTGAAATACAATGCAATAAGTATGATGCGCCGAGCCCGGTGCATGCAAAACAGATGAATGAATGCAAACATGCTATCATACTGTATGCTAATTGAAACATGCCCTAATCTAACCATCATAAGCTGGTAAATAAAAAGGAGAGAAAGACGTGGGGTTAGAAGACATACATCACACGCACACTTATTACAATATTGCCCTCGCGCAGAGGGTACGAATAAATAATACAGTCCCGAATAAATAATACAGTCCCAATAAGAACAAAATCCTAATTAATTAACAAATTAGCTAAGGAAAGCAGTAAATAAGCATGCAAGCTAGGGACTGCCTCGGCTCTGTTCTGGATGATAGATGATGCATGTTTGAGCTGCCTTGCATGGAAATTCACTACGATGCCCTAATTAGCCTCTGTTTACAGTTAAGGCCGAAATGTTGTGCGAAGCTCCAAAAGATTGCCGGTATTTGATTTGCTGCAGCAGAGAACAGGAAAGGGGCATGACAATGTATTTTCACATATGTATGCTTGACTACTCTTCAGGGAGCGTAGTCGTCGATCTTCGTGCCACCAATCACGCATCTCAATGCATGATGGCCGAGGAGTCGATTTGCACGATTCAATATGGAATGAATGCACATGAAAACATAATAAGGCCTAGACTCCATCATGAATAATCCGGAGTGTCGGCGACTGGGAATTGAAACACGTTCCGTCACTCGAAGTACGAAACGTCCCTCGTTTCCCCTGCTCGAGCTAACTCCTATCACAAACACAATGCAATATGCATGACATGCATGAATACACTAATATACAACCTAGCATGCACAATGCTATGAGATGGCGTACACGATGCACGATGTAACATGGCATACACGATGCTCTAACATACAACCTAGCATACACAATGCTATGAATCGAAATGGCATATGCAATGCATGATGGACTTACGCCAATATGAGTGGACCTCAGCCACACTCACATCAGCGGCCATGAGATGAAAATGAGACACTCAAAATGCGTGCACACATGCACGCGAACCGAGGACCGACTCTAAGGCACGAATGCCACTCTACCAAAGGATGGAAAGGCATGGAATATGGCATACAAACATGCAAATTTCAGCACTAAAATATGATGCTAAACAGCCCCGAAACATGGCAATACGGCACCCGATGCATGAGATGAACCCCGAAACTCAAAATTAGGCATACGCAATGACCTATAGCTATACAAAGCATGCATTATTTGATCATGAAGAATGAAGACAGAGTCAAGGCAGTCCCAAAACATGAACTTTCTTAGTTCAAAGCATGGCCAAAAGGTGCTAGCAAGATGGGCTAAAGTAGCATGCAATTTTGACTAGTAAACAAGGGTTACATGGCATGTATATGAAGCAAGTGAGAACTCATCAAACCAGAAAAATTCAGTGAATAAAACATGCCAAAATATGCCCAAATAACCATGGAAATGCAACCAACACATGCACAAATGAGGGGCTCCTTTAGAGGGCATACAAAGGGGTTATTAGGCACATACAAGATAGACATGAAGCATGACCAAAAAAACTCTGGAAATCAAATATGGTAGTCCCAAAACTCACCAAATTGGGCCTAAAAAATGGCTAAGAAACATGCAAAGAGGGGTCTCTTTGGAAGGCCAAAATGACCATCAAACAAGTCAAGGTGAGAGGGGGTCATCCCCCTCTAATTTGGAGGCTCAAAATAGTGTTCTAGCCACTAAAAATCCACTGGATTTCAGTGGCTAGAAGGCCAAACAAAGCATGCAATTGGAGCTTAGGTGTAAGGCTCAAAACAAGGGACAATCGAGCATAAAAGGAAGCATGTGACCTCAAATTAGAAAATTCCCTTAATAAAGCATGAAAATGATGTCAAAATAAGCCTTTTTCCAGTTTATAACAAGTCTCAAAAATGAACATAAATAGGGCTAATCTATCATGCAAAAATGGCCCTAAAAGAGAGAATATAGACAAGGGACAGCAGCTGGCCCCAAATGGCAAAGATCCCTTGAACAAAATTGAAGAGGGGCTCAAAAAAAGGCATTTTACAGTTTACATCAAGTCTCAAAAATGAACAAAAGTGAGGCTAAATCAACATGCAAGAAAAAGGCCTAAAAGAGGGATAAAGAGGCAAGTGGTAGCATCTGACCTCAAACAGAGGAGAGTCCTTCAACAAAGTTGAAGAGAGGCTCAAAACAAGACATTTCACAGTTTATGACTAAGTCCAAAACATCTCACAAATAAGCCTAAAATATCATGCAAAAATAGGCCTAAAAGAGAGTTTAAACACAAAGGATGAGGAGGAGACCTCAAACAGAGAAAGACCCTTGATCAAACATGGATATGAGCTCAAAATATGATTATTTACAGTTCAGGTCAGAGACCAAAAATGCAAGCAACAAAGGCTAAGAAAGCATGCAAAATAGAGCCAAAAGAGAGGGAAAAGAGACTTACCCTTGTAGCCTAAGTCTTCAACAACTTTTGGTCCAAGAAATGGCGCTCCTAGCCTCTGGAAATAGCCTTTAAGTTTCTGGAATGGAGTGTGGAGGTGTGGTGCTATGGGTTGTAGTGTAAAAGGTGCAAGAACCTTAGGGTTTGAAGGGTTTGGAAGAGAGGGAGAGGGAGAATTGTATGCAAGGCTCAAAACAATTTTTGTAACCCTATAAAATGGAGCTGGGGGGTCTGGTTTTATAGAGGGAGGAGTGGAGGAAAGGGGGGAAAAATCAAATTCAATTTCCCCCCCAAAAGACCCTCCATCGGATACAAGATCTGGGGGGAAAAAAGATGGTGCAGCTGTAAGGAGCCAGGTGAGAGGGTCATGGCTGGCCAGGTTTAGAGGGTTCATGTGGCCGGCCGGCCAGGGTCAAAAGGTTCAATGAGATTTGTTGGCTGGCCACCCCCAAAAGGTGGCCTCCCATGTGTGCACAACACGGTTATGTGGAGAAAAACCAGGAAATGTGACCCAGGAAAGAGAAAAATCAACTTTCTAGAGGGGTTCAAAAGGGTCAAGGAGAGTTAATGGCCGGCCATGCCATATTGGTGGCCTCCCAGGTGTGTACAACACAAATATGTGGTTGAGGGCCAAAGAAAGTGGCCCGGAAATGGTCAACACCAGCTTTCTAGCGAGGAAAACGGGCGACGGAGAGCGACGAAAGAATAAAGCTGGTCTTTAGAACAATTTCTAGCCTCCCACCCTTCTACGACCTTCATAACAATGAAAATAAGGTCCCTGCCAAAAATGAACCCAAACCGATGCAAATCGAAGGTTCGGGTCAAATTTGCTCTGACGGGCCCCGATCATATTAAGCACCGGAGGTGGCGTTTGACCACGAAGTTGGTCTCTCGATCCACAGTGTCCCTCAAAAGGGAGTAAATAAGATGTGTGCCAAAAATCGGAGCAAACGGAGGTGGTTAAACGGTCCCGAACCGAGGCACACGGCTGACGGCTCCGAAAACCGGGAACCGGGCTCCAAACAGGAAAAAATGGCCTACGACCACGAAACGTAGCCTACGGCCACTGAGAGATGGTCTACAAGACCTTTCTCTCCCTTCGGGAAGAGAAAACGGAGAAAACGGGACCTGGTTTGCAAACCGAGGCGAGGCACAAAATAGTTCGGAAGTCTGGAGACAAGGCTCGCAGCCGAGACTCCGCAACCTCAGAACGAGCACAATATGCAACATCACCAAGTGCTCAATCAGTGACGTCTGAGTCTTATGGTCGGTCAAAAATGGGGTGTCTACAATAGGTTTGGTGGTTTAGGCCTTAGACACCAACCTATTTGAGTTGATAGCTTTTATTTCATAGTTGTCATACATATACTTACACTTGTAATAATCATCTTTGCAACCTCCCACATTTCTTGGTTTTCTTTGTTTAAGAGTTGTTTCAAACAGTTATTGTTTAAGGCATGCGGAAGAGACCTTCCATGCTTAATGGTTTAATCTCTTTGGAGGTTTATTACCAAGGCATTACATCTCTCTTATGCCAAGAATAACTTTTTGTTTGACACTTCTCTTCCTTAGTGGATGTAATTATCACTTTTGGACAAAATGATTAAAGAATGGAAAGGTAATATAAAGGGCTAATAAAATTGGACTAAAAAAGACACAAGATAATAAAATTAAGTTGGGTTCAATCGGACGTTATATTGAACCCATTGAGCCTTGAGTCATTTCATACTCTTTAGTGATGATAATGATTCAAGAATCAATGTCTACCGCTTCCCTTAAGGTAACTCCATGATAGGGAAGAGGTTTTGTTGGTCTTTTATTTTCATTCATTGAGCTTTTGTCCCATCGGTTCATAGATCATCACACAAATTGATGGTTAGCAAATCGAATCTATCCCTCCCTTGATCAATTTCATGATAGAGAGAGGCAGAAAGGATAAACATCCTTTGGAAACACTTTGTTTTTGCTTTATTTCCATTTTGCTATAGTAGGGCAGCACTTAAAAATAGTGGTCAGCCGGCCACCTCATTTTAGCCAAGCAGTGCCATTTTCATGACAGAACAGAGCAAAAGCTAGGGCAAAAATAAAATTATTTTCTAACTACGAACAAAATAGAATCTAGCAACAGAATAGAGGAGTTTCCGAGAGGATGTTCTCTGTTGCACGTATGGTTCTTCGGCTTTCATTAGAGTTCATTAGCTTATATCTCTTAGATTAATTAGTGTATTGTAATTAATTAGTTAAATTCCTTTGAATTTGTAATAGCTAGTTAATTTAGTTAAATTAGTTATTGTAATGTAATATTTAGCTTAATTAGGACATTTATTCAGACCCTCTTGCACGAGGGCAAATATTTAATAATTTGTGTAAGTCTTCTAACCCCCATTTCGATCTCCATTTTATTTACACGCTTATTGTGGTTGTATAGCATCATATTTTCCTTAGCATTTTTTATGACTCGTATCCATTCGTTTTGCATACATAAGGGTGTGGCTCATAATACTAATCAATGTCAATTTCAAATTCCTTACTTGAATACGTGCTTTGTCGCGTGCCTTGAATTGACTTACGTGCCATGCTAGTGGCCAAGCCTATTAATTGCATGCTGTATGTGTTGCATGATTCATGTTGCATTGTTTAGGGTCATGCATTTTTTCTAACTATTTTCTTCCTTTTGGCTCACTTCGGACATTTTGGGGTAAACATTTTTTCGCTTTAGCATATTGCATGCGTGCCATTGTTAGCATGTTGAACATATCTACCATGAGGCTAAATGTGTATCTGATATACCAATTTGAATGCTGGTGGATGAAGGCTTTTCCACTTAAGTTGGGATGATTTGATTAAATGTACATATGAGATCACTTTTTCAAGTGATACATATTCAAAACACTTTTCAAAATGAACATGAAATCAATGCATTCCAAATTTTGTGAAATTAGTCTATACTTGTGTGAATCACAAAGTAAAGATAGTATAATAATCGGAACAAGAACATATACTGTACATAAGAATCACATCATGATTAGTAGAGGCTGATCATTGATCAGGTGAGTGGAGTGCTCAATTCATGACATTCCCTTCTTATACCTAAGTTCCCGAGCCGAGACACTTTGGTGATGACGGACAAGAGACCTTTGGCAAGAGTCATAGGTTTCCTAAATTTTTCAAAAATATTTAAGTGGCAATTCTGAAATCTGCCAATGTGGTCCATTTTTGGCATTTTTGATTAAAAATCGATTTTCCAAAAATTTGCCGGATTTAGACTCTTTTGTGTTTTTCTGTTTCACATTGCACTTGTGAAACCAAATTCAGAACCACGGGAGTTCAAACTGTAGGGCTATCTTATCCGAAAAGACTAAACCCCTTCGAGGAGCACTAAAAATCAGCTATACTGGCACACAATTCACACAATTTTGTAAGCCTATATACACAAAGGATGTCTAGGAGGACATCCGCCCGGTTGTCCAACGGTATGCATTAATGTGGGGAGTTATATACTAACCGGATGATCAAGTGGGACAACCGGCTAGACGTCTGGCCAATCGTTCGGTACTGCCAAACCAACAGTACCAAATAGTGAAATGTATGAAGGCTCCTAGAAATCCTTTATTTGGTGAAAGATTTTTGATATTCTTGATTTGATATCGGTTTAGTGAAAGCGTTAGAGCTGAAAAGGACTTTTTTTTATTTATTTATCAAATTGATGAATTATTTGATACAGCGTTAGAGATGGCCTAAGTATGGAAAATTTAAACCAATTACAAATTGTCTTGTATTACAAAGACTTATAAAATATGACACAATTATTAGCAAATCAAATCTTTCCACATGTCTAATCGGTCTTGTGGAGGGAAACAACATAAGCCCAAGCACAAACCCAAACCTAAACCCAAACCCAATCACGCTAGCCCAAAACAAAAATTGGATAGTCCAAACTCATCTCTTGAAGCCTACGAAAGACAGTTGGCAACAACTTAGCATCCAATCAAGGCGCGTGGGAAGGGACAAGCAAATATAAAAGATAACCTTCTAGAAGGCAGATCTATAAAATAAAGAAGAGATATCGAATTAGGTATCATCCAATGGTGACAAGCGTACAACAGACAAAACTAAGGCATAGGCTGGGCCTAGCAGAGGGCAAAGCCGTCTGATCAAATTGATTCTACAAACATGACACTCGGCGAGCTAGCCACTAATGGCTAACATCATTCAGGCTGTCTATGCGACAGAGATCCAATGATCAAGGACAAGGGCAACTCGGCAAGTTGCCCGACCAAAGTTAGGTATGGGCAGAACCCTTCGATCAAAACAAGATCCAATGGATGAGATTTGAGCCAAAATACCTATAAATTCGTACGCAAGCAAGCATAAAAGGATAGTGGTAACAAGTCCAATTCTACTAAATCTAGATTAACTTCTACTTGATAAATATTTCCTTTTAAAATATTTATGTGCTATGGCCAATTAGTGTACTAACTTGATCGTCAAAGGGTCCTTCTGACCTACCCTAGTCTAAAGTGATCACTGACATTTAGTTTCTCTTTATAGAGTGCAAAGGATTTGGTGTATCATCTCGCTTTCCCTGTGGAGATAATTTCACCTTCCACATGTCTCAAATCAAGATTACATGGTAGTCAAATCAATATTGTCACGTGATAAAATGATGCAGTAAGTCTTTGATTGATCAAATTAAGCCACTTGTCACATTGAAGTGGTCAAGCCAATAAAATTATAGCATACGATTAAAGTATTACTAGCCTATCACCCGTGCTATGCACGGGATAATTATAGATATTTATATTTGTTTTCATTTTTTTTAATATATAAATTAAATACATGTGGTTTGACCGAAAAGTTTGAAAGAATTTAATAAGTGTTTATTTATTTATTTAAGAGGCATTTACACAATAATTACATGGGTCTCTTAGGGATGCAAAAAGTAAGGAAATTAGGATTTCATTTATTGCGTTATTCATTTAATAAGTGTAATAATTATAAATTAAGTGTTTATTGTAATCAATAGTATAATTATTACAATCTTTGAACCAATCACCAATCACCAAGTCAATTTTTTTAAAAAAAAATATTAAAAAATCAAGAAATTAGGATGGGCATGTTGGAGCTTCCACAAGCCTTGGGTTTTAAAAGACCCTTTTCCTTAATATATAGATTTTGGTATTTCTTTCTACATAAATCAAAAATAATTATCAAAAAAATTGAATCTATTAAGACTCTTCTCTACCTATGCCTATAAATAGGGGTGATCTAAATCATATAGAGAGAAAGTTACATTGGATTAAAGCTCCAAAGTCCATAAGGTCTTTTCACCAAAACCTATCAAACTCCATAAAGTATAAAGCTTGAAGGATAAAATCAAATTGTTCGTGACGAAACTCTATCAATCTCTATCACGCTTGAAGCTTAGAAATTCAAGTCAAATTTCATCATGAAACTCTACAAAGTTAAAGTGATCAAGCCCTCAAGTCAAAATCTTACAAATTCATCATCTTCTATGCGCTACTTGGAGAAGTTCCACCGTTCAATTTAGGAACAAACTGTCACACCTTCGAGTTAACTTTTTGAAGAAAATAATCATAGGATTTTTTTTAATTACAAAATTTATTAGAAATTGTACTTGTTTGATTCAAAATTAATAAATTTATATTTGTTACTCTATTTTTTTCTTTTTTGTCTTCATTTTGCTGACAATAAATTTTTGTGTGCACGTAATTAACAAACTTATTATTATCATCATAAAATATAATCAGCCCTCCAATATAAAAATAGCAAGATACAACTTTCTCAAATAAGGCTACATTAGCCTTCTACCGGTGATAATAAGTCAGTTGTAGAAGTTTGGAAAGGCTTGTTCATGACTGCAAGTTAGAAAATCTTGAGTTGGATACTGTTGTTGAGGCGTTGTTGAGGATGAAGGACGGTCTAGGTTCGCTTCTTGCTCTTTTGGTTCTAGGCATGACTATCTAAAAATGTCAAGGAACTGAATAGTTACAAAATGGTGTGAAAAGGTAAGCAACAGAAAAAGGAACAGAAAGGCTGAACCCTCAACTGTGGAGCATGTTTACAGTTGAAGTGGAGAGTGAAGCCACCGGTTGATTGGCCAGTCGTCCTGCTGGATGTCCCCCTGGTCGACTAACTAGATGCAGCTTCTTGTTCTGCTTTCTGCTTTCAGTTTGCAATTGTGGTGCTGCTTCTTGTTTTCGTCCACATCACAAACATACATAGTGATGTTGCTTTATAGATAAGTGAGGTAGTATATGATAATCAATAAGGTAGACGGACATATTGAATGAGGTGGTTCATCATGAATGAAGTAGGTGTGGCCTTGAATGGTTTTGAGCCTTCTCATGCAAATTCAATGTTTTGAGGCTTGCAGAACATGACAATGCATACATTGATGTTCTTATTAACTTCAAAATGCACAACTGATGTAATTCAAATAAAAAAATTATTAAAAAAAACCCCACAAAAAAAAATAGCATCAACTATTGTCAAATTGTAATTTGGAGATAGTAACTACTGTCAAATTATTTGACAGTAGTTTTTTTTTTTTTTTTTCCTCTGGCTATGAACCAACAGACCACAATGGAAAAATGTGCTATTTTCAAGATCATAGTAATAACAAATAATAGTTTGGTAGAGTGTAAACAAATTACACACTATTATCATCATATAAATGAAAAAGGTCGGTGTCATTTACACACCTTATTCAATGATTTAACTATATGTTTCAATACAGTTCTCACCATTTCTCTATTTTTCTTCTTATCTTCACTTTTGTTTTCACTTATTCTCTTTTTGTGTATTTGATCAAACAAAAGACCACTTCTTCTTCCCCTTTTTTTTTTTTTTTTTTTTTTTTTTTTGAGATGGATAAAACCGACCTCATTTATAGGGAAAAATCAAATAATATAAATACTATTTGAAGTACCAAAATAATAAAAACATTAATTACTTATGGAGGCCATTTTCAAAAATCTATTCTATAATAATTAATTTAGTCATTCATATTTTTTAGAATATGTTTCATAACATATAACCAAAAAGGGAAATTCTAATATACATACCCTTCAAACGAGTGTATTATATGCACTTTTAATTATGTCTTTTTTTTTTTCTTTAGTTATAACTAATTTTTCTTTTTTAGTTATGATATTATTTTAGTTATAACTCATGAGATTTTTAGTTTTGTTTCATGATATATTCAATTATGATATATATACATATATATATATATATATATATTTGTTATGATGTCATGACCTAAACCCACCCCTATAGGTTTAGCGTCGTAACTGGCCAATAATCCTAAGATTACCTACGGCCTATGATAGATTAGCAAAATATAAGGGGCCAGAGGAAGCAAATATCAAAAATATAATCGTCCAATGAGCTGCGATGATGTACATAAGATGGAAACTTTAAAAATTTTCATACATATATCCAAACTTATCTATAGATAAACCAAAATGGGTCTTAGCCCAATATACAGATAAACAAAAATACTTGTTCAGACTTAAACAGAAGAAAAAACAAAAGAATTAAACTTTGTTCACAAAACTTGACCATTGGAAGTGTTTCGGGAAACTCCTTAGGAGGCATGGTGGTTGGCCGACACAAAATGGATCCAGGCAGTAGCTTAGGCCTGTTTACGCACTTGATCACTTACATACATAAATGATACAGTGAGCTGGAGCCCAATGAATAATCTCATTGTAAAGAGATCAAATAAATGAGTTCTATTTATAGGAAAAACATTCTCATCACAAATGAAGCATTCATTAACAGTGTATATTTAGTATACATAAGGTTCATCATACCTATCGGAGTTAATTATATTTCATAGTATAACCCAATGATACTGAACAGAACATTAGCAAAACGACTACAATAGATCAAGGACTTAGGCATAACAATCACAATTGATCGACTTAGGCAAAACGATTACAATTGATCGACATATACATAACAACCACATTGGATCGATTTAAACATAACAACCACAACGAGTCGACGTGTACGTAACGACCACAATGGATCGACTTAAACATAATAAGCACAACGGGTCGACGTGTACATAACGACCACAATAGATCGACATAAGCATAATGGAGATTTCCGTAAATCAAAGCATGTGTTCATGGATGTCACATTCGATAATCAAAAGGGATCTCACTCATTATCATCAAATAGAAGTTTTCAAAAAACTTGTCATATCATAATCACTTCGAAATTCCATAGCACAACTTAACATTACAGAGAATACTTATCACGTTGGACGTTTCGTAAACAAAACATAGACTTCATAAGACATCGTATAGCTTAGCCACTTCAAAATGATTTTTATGAAAATATCTTTACAAGACATTACTCACATTGACTAGTTCGATGTTCTTCCACAACGTTAGAACCTACACATTACACATAATAGTACACATGTTGAAACTCAACGTTCAAACTGAATGAATCTTTTCCAATCATTTACTTATGTTGTTTCTTAGCTTATTAATCCTTAATAGGTCTAACTCATGCCTAAGAATGTCCAAAAAGAGATGGGAGTGAAGATATGTACTTAAAACATCTTTTGAAAACATACTGAAAATAAGTTATTGGCTAGAGCTAGCTTTTTGTCGCTAGAGCTAGTTGAAGGCAAAAACTGAGCTCACTCGAGCCACCATTTAGTCGCTCAAACCAACTTTTGCATAGTTCAAAATACTAGAAGCTCGCAATGTTGGCTCGAGCCACCACTTGGTCAGTCGAACTAGCCGTGAAATTCTGGGTTTTTAAAACATAAAGTTTGAACTCCAAACACAGTTTCAAAGCCTTGGGTCACGCATAGCTCATTCAAAAACACAAAATTACTTTATAAAACATATGTATATGACCCCTTAAAAACTATTTGCTTTGAAATCTCATGAATTTACCAAAATTGAACTCAAAATCTCTTGCATAAAGGATTTTCAAACTCTTTTCATGATTTCTTCAAAACATGCAAATAGTGCTATGAACCCATGAATTTCCAAAACATTATGCAAGATATGAACTCACATGCTTGCAATGGCTTCAAAACTCAAACGCAAAATGATGGAACCAAAGGTTGACTTCCAAGAATGCACATGCAAGTTATTTACAAGCTCAAGGACCCATTTTCTTGCACTCTCATGAAAGTAGCTCAAAACTTGATGAAATCATGATGCATAGAGGAGTAGCTACAGAAATTAGACATAGAATCCTTACCTAAAGCTTGTTCCCAAATTATAAGAGATGAATCTTCCTAGTTCTCTTCTTCTTCTTCTTCAAACTTTTGAGCTCTCTCTCTCTCTAAAGCCAAACTCTCTCTCTCTCTCTCTCTCTCTCTCTCTCTCTCTAGGTTGAACTCTCTCAACACGAAGAACCAAATGAGCAAAATGAATGATACAAACATTCCCTCACTCAGCTGAATATACACAACACACACCTTCACATCTTGAATACACAACACATGCACACACATGCATTATTCCAATACACCCACAAGAGTTGTAATCCCCTACACTCAACATCACAAAATACCCAACTCATACTATACTTAATCACATCTTGGATCATGAATAGGATTAGATTAGGTACCAATCACACATCATTTTAATCAAACACAAGTAGCCATACCTAACTAAGGTTAGCACAAAATTCAATTAATCCAAAATAGTTCCAAGTAAGGCCCAATTTAATCATATGCGATTTTACTAAACTGTATCAATTTTGAACAAAACTTCTCAGATGGTTCCTAAAATTCCAAATAGTCTCTCCATGTGCTCAATTTCAGTTTCTGAGATCGTTTAGGCTATTAAATTTCATATCAAAACAGAAATCATGACAGATATTGTTACGAGTAACAAATAGAAAGCCAAATAATATACAAAATACACAATAGACACATATTTTATTTTAATCACTTAATTAACATCCTTAATTACAGATTAGTAATTAATTACAGATCGGGGTTGTTACACATTTTGGTTCAATCTTTTTTCAATTTTCAGGAATTATACTACCTAAAATGAAATGAATCAAGTTACACATTTTTATCAAAGCAAATGGTTCACATTCTATTGTATAAAAAATTATACAACAAAATTTAATCATAATTAATTTACATTTTTTTTATTGACATTTTGATTTTTAAATTTTCTTTGACATTTATAATGGGACTATGCTAGTAAGGAAAAAAAAAAAAAAAAAAAAACACCATGATATCCTTATAAAATTTTATGTTATATGATCAACTCAACGTCTCGTCCTTAATGTTGATTAAGTAAATCTTTTGTTATAATTTTGTGGGGACAATAATTATTGTTTTTGTTAAATTAATCAATACAAGATTATTCTAAATATATATATATATATATTTGTATGAGTGATTTTAGAATCCTGGGTGGTTTTATCTCTCAAAGATAAATCAAGTGCTAAACTCACAAGCTTGAGTATCAAAAGCATACCTTAGACCCATGGGTGCCTCTTATTTATAGCCAACTCAATCCCAGTCAAAATGAGAGCCTAACTCCAATGAACGACTCCCAAGGGATCGGGATAAACTCTCTAAGAGTTTTATCTTTACCCAAAGCTGTCTTCTCACAATCTAGGACTCTTGTCCTATATCCAGTTCCTTTTCATTCTAGGACTCTTGTCCCTCATCCACTTATCTAAATATATGTGATGGAACCTCACACCTATGCAATCTTTTTGTCTTGAACACTTTTCACCACTTTCTTGCTATTGTTCTTGATTTTCTAGGTTTTTGCTTTCAATGATCAAACTCTTAGATTGATTAATTTACTTTTCCTTGAAATTGATTGAACCATCATCGTCTGTCAAAAGCGATCAATCAAGCGTTTTTTAGTCCCTAATTCTTTAAGGTCTTCATTTCTCTTAACAAGCTAGTGGGTCATCTCGGATGATCATATCTTATACCAAACTTGTAAATTGCTTCAAATTTCAACAAGTGGTAGACTTCATAATCTTAACTCATCTTGCAATTTGCTCAAAAATTTCAACAAGTGTTATCATTCCTTGAATGTGAACATAAGTTGCACTTAGGATCACATTAAATCACAAACCCGATGTGTCTTCTTTCTTTTGATGTATTAAAACTTGTATTTAATTTTAGACCCTCTTTCTCTTGGCCTTTGCAAACTATCATTTCTTGAAGTATTTATTCCTTTCACAATTACGGTCACACTTAGCGTGCACTTAGTGGTTCTGTTCTAAATGAATCTTTTCGACATTTAACTTTGTGCACTCTTTAACTTGTAAATTCTCTTAGAATTTCAACAAGTGTTTAAGTCATTTCTTCATTCTCGATTTTAACTCGCTTGTAAACTTTTCTCGGTTTTAACATCATCTCTTAAACATCATCTCGTTAAACATCATCTCTTGTACCTTTAGACAATGTTGTTCTTGAATGTCTAATTCAACTTTCCTTCTCTGAATGCTTGTGCTTTTGTCTTTTCTTGATTGCCTTCGTATGATTCTATACTTAGAATATTCTGCGTGTCTTTCATTCTTTGCCTTCTTTGTGCAATCTTCTGGGGGTTACATACCTATAATAACTACAAACTTTACTTCAAACTTTTCATGAATTTCAACAAGTATATATACTTATAAACTTTTCTCAAATTTCAACAAGTGTTTAAACAAATTTCTATTGCTACAAATTTTAATTAAAATATCATATATCGCTTTAACTTCACATTTGCTACAAATTTCAACATGTAAAAACATCACCTTAAGCATCATCTCGTTTTAACCAACTTGTAAATTGCTACAAATTTCAACAAGCGATAGACAATGATCTCGGTCTATCTTCAACTTGTAAATTGCTAAATTTCAACAAGCGATAGACAATGATCTCGGTCTATCTTCAACTTGTAAATTGCTACAAATTTCAACAAGCGATAGACAATGATCTCGGTCTATCTTTAACTTGTAAATGGCTACAAATTTCAACAAGCGTTAAGGAATGGTTTCAGCTCAACAACTTGTAAATTGCTACAAATTTCAACAAGTGTTAAGGAATCTTTGTCAGCTTAACAACTTGTAAATTGCTACAAATTTCAACAAGCGTTAAGGAATGGTTTGACTCAACAACTTGTAAATTGCTACAAATTTCAACAAGTGTTAAGGAATTTGTAAATTGCTACAAATTTCAACAAGTGTTAAGGAATCTTTGTAACAACTTGTAAATTGCTACAAATTTCAACAAGCGTTAAGGAATGGTTTCACCAACAACTTGTAAATTGCTACAAATTTCAACAAGTGTTAAGGAATCTTTAACAACTTGTAAATTGCTACAAATTTCAACAAGTGTTAAGGAATCTTTGTCGAACCAACTTGTAAATTGCTACAAATTTCAACAAGCGTTAAGGAATGGTTTCTCAACAACTTGTAAATTGCTACAAATTTCAACAAGCGTTTAAGAATCTTTGGTCTTAACGGTTAAGAATCTTCTCGCTTGCATCTTCTATCTTCTAACTACGGTTAAGCATCTTCTTAACAGAATCTTCTTTTAACTACGGTTAAGCATCTTCTTGGTTTAACTTAAACATCATCTCAACAACTTACGAGTTAAATCTTCTTGGCTTAACTACGCTTACATCTTCTTGGTTTAACTACGGTTAAACATCATCTATCTTCTTGGTTTAACTACGGTTAAACATCATCTCGGCTTAACCGGTTTAGCATTATCTTTGATTTAGGTTTTCAACCCGTCCAACTTTAGTCTGATCTTGTGTGTTTCCTTTTTATCCTCTGGGATCTTAGATTTGCTCATTGTGCTCTTCTCTTCTCGGACTTAAGCTCCAAGATCTTATCTTCTTAGATCTGCTCACTCAGTTTGAGCTCTTCTTTTCTCGGACCTACTCATCTAGGCCGAGATCATGTCTTCTAGGATCCGGGATCTGGAGTCTGGAATCTGCTCACTTAGGCTGAGCTCTCGACTTCTGCCTACTCATCTAGGTCGAGATGATGTCTTATCGGATCCGGATGTGGAATCCAGGATCTACTCAGCTCTTCTATACTTGAATGTCATCTCTTTGGGAGTGCTCTTGAATCCCTTCCGAAGGGTCTTCGTTCATCCGCAGTATTTATCCTTCCATACCTAGAGGTCATCTTTGTTGTAGTATCCGCTTGATCTGTTGTCTTTGATGCGTCACCTTCGCGTCTTTCACTCCGTGACTCTAGTCACGAAGCTGTTTACGTTGTCCCTTGTCGATAGGTCTCCCACATGTGTGTTTGTCTTCAATCCATCTATTCTTCTTTCTTTCCCACAAATTGTATGAGTGATTTTAGTAACAATAGATGGCACCTACAAAATATAAGAATCACGATCAAGTCGATATCTCTCAAAGATAAATCAAGTGCTAAACTCACAAGCTTGAGTATCAAAAGCATACCTTAGACCCATGGGGTGCCTCTTATTTATAGCCAACTCAATCCCAATGAGAGCCTAACTCCAATGAACTCGACTCCCGTCCGGGATCGGGATAAACTCTCTAAGAGTTTTATCTTTACCCAAAAAGTCTTCTCACAATCTAGGACTCTTGTCCTATATCGAGAGTTAAGTTCCTTTTCATTCTAGGACTCTTGTCCTCATCCACTTATCTCATATCTTCGAGATAACCTCGGCCTAGCGAGATCACGTGTTGGTACTCAGAAAATATATCCCCACAATATTTTTCTTTTTCTTTTTTTCTGCATCACAAAAAACTTTTTAAACCATATATCCGACTACTCATCTATTGTAAAGATCTAGCCTTATTAACTGGAATATTTAAATGAATCAATAGTAATCAGGCAGAAGATAAAACAGAATATTCTAATACATTTAGGGGAAGACTTCTCTCCAAATTATTAATAGGGAAGCTCTAACTGTACCTCAAAAATTAAGTTGGGCATCTTATTACTTGGAACACCCTAATTTAAAATTTAAATATTTATTTATTTGTTTGGACACCCTAAATAATAATTATTATAACCCTAAAAATAAAAATAAAAAAAAATTCTAAAGATTCTACTTTCTACACTCCAACTCTAATACCTATTATATATGTCCGGAAACTTAATTCCGAACCTATGAAATTTATTCGGATACTCAGTACCGAACAAATTAAATATGTTCAGATACTCAATTCCGAACAATAGAAATTTGGTTGCAGCTTTTTCATCTGGAAACTAATGCCGAACAAATTACATATATGTTATGAACTTATAAAATTTCTTCAAATACTCCGTGCCAAATTAATGTTCAGAAAATAGAGCCGGACATAAACAATTTGATCGTGTTAGGTTTTTATTCTTGGCAACCCCGTTTGACAAAACTCCTTTCAGTTGTAATTTTATTCGCATTTTTATTTCAGTGAGGCTATGAGTTTATTAGATGCGAATCCAACCCGAATCGAGCCTTGCAGAAAAGTTTGTGATGTCAATACTTTCAAGATTGCCACTTCGCTAATTATTACGGGGGTCGAGCTGCCCGGTCAGTTCGCGGCCGAAGCAAAATTCAAATTTGCATTCAAAATTGCATGTCAGCCGTTACTCGCTCGAGCCAAGGAGTGCTCGCTCGAGCTAAGACTTTCTCGCTCGAGCCAAGGAATTCTCGCTCGAGCGAAGGATTGCATCCATACAAAAACCTGAAAGAAGTGATTGGTCGCTCGAGCCAAGGATCCGTCGCTCGAGCCAAGGCACTAGTAGAAATCATGAAAATTACTCTCCTCGCTCAAGCCAGGAAAGCTTCGCTCGAGCGAGCCTCAGAATCCGGATTTCTCAAGGAGTTTGTTTTCTTCCCAATCTTGGATTACTTTTAGTTCTCTATAAATACTTGGTTTTCTCCCAAAACTAAGCAATTGATTGAAGTCCTCCAGATCTTCTTTTTGGTTCTTAAAGGTTTATATCTGGGGATATTTTGTTATTTTTCTTTGATGTTTTATTGAGTATTCAACTCATGGTTTAAAGAGAGTACATCAAAGGTTTGTTTGTTATACACAAAAGAGAGAGTTGTTCTTCAGTTGTGAATTCTGAAGAATTCGAGCCTGAAGCTTTGGAGGGAATCCGGAGTGGCTCATCAGAAAGACAATTCTGTGCTGAAGATGGGGTTGGAAGAGGCACATAAAGGTTGGTTCAATTAGGCGTTGTGAATTCGCTAGATAATTGAGAGTGATACCTGTGTAATTCCTTTAAATCTTCTTCGTGGATTGTTCTTGTGGCAGTTGCCCGTGGTTTTTTTATCACAATTGGAAGGTGTCCAATTGTGATTTTTTCACGTAAAATCTTTGTGTCTCTTTCTTTTGATTGCTTGATTGGGATTGTTATATTTTGCTTATTATTGATACATAATCACAAATCAACATCTAAGGTTTCTAGATTTTTCAGATCGGATATTAAATGACAATTATTTCAAAAACATACTACCGAATATATGAATTTTATTTAGAAACTAGTTTCTTAATAAATGTAATTTGTTTGGTACTAAATTTCCGAATCAATTCCGTAAACCAAACAACGAAAAACGATAAATATCAAATGAAAACTTATTTTATCTATCAAAAACTACTTGAAAACATCTTCTTTATTGTCTATTGTTGATTTAAATAAGAAATAGAATGCAAGAATGATAGATTCAAACAAGTAGGGTTGGGTATGAAGATGCAAAGTAAAGGGATTGAAAAGAAAAATTGAAGCTGATGATGAATGGGGTGTTCAAAACACTTTGATTTACACTTTTCCAATGTTAAGTACATTTTAGTCATTTTAAATAGGGACTTAGTAGTAATAAAAAAAATTCATTAAATTGGGGTGTCCAACCTAATTTTTGGAATGCAAATAGAGCCACCCCTATTATTATTCATATTTCTCCATACTTTATTTTGTAGGTTCCATTTTGAGTTCATAATAATAATCCGAATCGTTCATATCGTAAATCTCGTAATTAGAACTATTTATGCAAAAAAAAATCAGTTTTATTGAAAATCGATAAATAGATGATCAAGTCGCATTTTTGTTTTATAAAATAGACGATTTAAGTTTAAACTCATAATTGCCATTAATTTAAAAATATATATAATTTGTTCATATGTTTAATTATATCTGATGAAATTACTTTTTTGTACAACTCATATTTACTACTGAGTTTACAAATTAAACCGTTCAATTTATCATTATAAGCTCGAAATGAGACTTATTAAATAAATTATGAAAAGATATGGAAGATAAAGGTATGAAAGGGAGTCATTCCCATATATTTCTACACGTTTTTACAATTTTTCAAGTTCAGTAAGATTGATGATTACCCTTAAACAATTATGAACATTTTTTAAAAAATAAAATCAATATCAAGCTCAACATCTGGACCAGACCAAACAAAAAATCTATTCACTTTTTCTTTTTTGTTTTTAACCACACTTTTTCTAACTGGTTGAAATGTTGAATTTTTCTAAAATGTAACTTTCATGACACTTCGCCAATGACGTCCCAATTCTTGGACTATTGATAGAAAAATTACTTAACGGTTTTGGGGTAAATTCATGTTGCCCTTCAACTTAATATTAATTGATTAACATATTAAGGCTTGGTTTGAGAACTTTTATTTTTAGTTAAAAAGTCACTATAAATTATCATATCATTCTCTTTATTTTTTTGTATATTTTTTCGTAAAAAATCAAAAAAGTTACTAAAATAATATGTTCTCAAACAAGACTTTAGATTTTAAAATTTTTTGAAGAATAATTTAACAAGAATCAAGTGATAAATAATGTGAAATATTATTCCAAAACTACCAAATGACCTTCCATGTTGTGGGGGTTTGTGTGGAGTGAAAATGAGTAGTGCAAGATAAGGCGGTGAAAGATGGAAGATGATAGATGAAAGAGACAAGTTTTAATGAAGAAATCGACAATTTAATTAATTAATTTCAAATCTTATCTTTTAGGATATTTTGCGAAGATCATATGCATAGTATAATAGACACGCGGGTTGTCGCATGGCTAGTAGGGGCAAGAGGTTAAAATCTCTTCCATGTAATTGAAAAAATTATTAGTGAAGTGATCTATGATAAAGTTGAAAATTGAGGATTGAAAATTGAATATTAAAATTTTTAAATTAAAACGTTATTTGATTAAAATTTAAGTGTTAAATTAAAAATAAGTTATATGTATAAGATAAAATTTAAAATTTATTATTTTCAAATTATATATTTTAAATTTTATATTATGATGGTGGTGGATTGTGATGGTAACGGTGGCGGTGGCGGTGGCGGTGGCGGTGGTATGGCGGTGGCAGCAATAGTAATGGTAGTTACAGTAAAATAATGGTGGTACTTATGACAACAATGACAATAATGATGAAGGTAGTGGTAGCGATGGTTGTATGATGATGGTAGCGGTGACGGTGGCAACAGTGGTGGTAGTGATGGCAGTGACATAGTAGTGGTAGTGACAACAGTAGCAACGATGTAGTGGTAACAATAATGATAGTGGCATTGGTGGCAGTGGCGTGGTGGTAGTGGTGGTAATAATAGTGAATTTATAATAGTATATATATCAATATTTATATTTAATATTTATAATTTTAGTTAGAATTAACTAAGTTTCATATGACTTCAAGTTTTCTTAAGTTTTAGCTTACATTTTAAGATGTACTTAAATTTTAAGTAATATTAATTGTGATTATCAAACGTGTTTAATTGATTACTACTTATACATTCAATTTTGAGTGCTAAATCAAGTTATTAAATACCTGTAAATATATCACTTATTTATTCAAGTTGCCATTGTCCTATTAGTTTTCAACTAAGACAAGCAAGTGTAATTATTCTTACTTTTTTTTGTTACTTCTCCCTAAAAATCTAATTTTGTTAAGGGAAAGGGTCCTCTCAAGTTGAATTTTTCAATTAGAGAGTACTGTTGGGCATCCGTAAGTTCATTACAAAACTTACATCGATAATCTGAACGTTCAATATATAGAGCTTGTCAAGTACTTTATCTTTGAAAAAAAAATCACATTTATTTAATATCGATAGACAATTGATCAGATCACATTTGCGTCAAAAATTTATTTTAAAAATCATACTCACCGTTGACATAAATGTGATTTGATCAAATGGCTATCGATATCTGATCAATGCGATTTTTTTCAGGGATAAAATACTCAACAAGTTTTACAAATTGAATGATTTAGATCATCGATACAAGCTCTGTGTTGAGCCCATAGAGACCCAATAATACTCTCCAGTCTGATTTGAATTGGAGAGAAGCCTCTCCTTTATTAATGTTTCATTTTCACCAAAGGACTTTGAAAAGTCTCCACCAAACACCAACTTAGAGTGGCAAGAAACATTTGTAGACTTCTATTCCATTTCTTATGAATGTTAATTAAATTTAGTGTTGATTTGTGCTTCTATTTTATATTTTCATCTTTATATTTAACAAGTATATCCTAGAACCACCATAATTGTTTTTTGAAAAAATTCTTTTAATCTATAAATCTAAAATGATGTTGATAATATTTTTGCCTCATTTTTCTAATTATTAAATTGGGACTTAACAATGTAGCCTTATTTGAGAAAGTTGCATCCTGCTATTGTTATAATGGAGGGTTGCTTATAGTTTATGATGATAATAATAAGTCTGTTAATTACGTGTACAAAAATTTATTGTCGGCAAAATGACGACAAAAAAGAAAAAATAGAGTAACAAATATACATTTATTAATTTTGAATCAAACAAGTACTATTTCTAATAAATTTTGTAAATAAAAAAACAATCCTATGATTCTTTTCTCCAAAAAGTTAACTCGAATGCATGAAAGTTTGTTCCCAAATTGAACGGTGGAACTTCTCCACGTAGAGTGAAGAAGATGATGAATTTGTAAGATTTTGACTTGAGGGCTTGATCGCTTGAACTTTGTAGAGTTTCGCGATGAACTTTGACTTGAATCTCTAAGCTTCAAGCGTGACAGAGATTAATAGAGTTTTGTCACGAACAATTTGATTTTATCCTTCGAGCTTTATACTTTATGGAACTTGATAGGTTTTGGTCAAAAGACTTCATGGACTTTGGAGCTTTGATCCAATGTAACTTTCTCTCTATATGATTTTTTGTATGTAGTGTGTAAAATTCTATTAGAGATCACCCCTATTTATAGGCATAGGTAGAGAAGAGTCTTAATAGATTTCAATTTTTTTTTATTATTTATGATTATCTCTAATTTATGTAGAGTGAAATACCAAAATAATACTTTAATGGTATGCTATAATTTTATTGGCTTGACCACTTCAATGTGACAAGTGGCTTAATTTGATTAGTCAAAGACTTATTGCATCATTTTCTCACGTGAAAATATTTGATTTGACTACCATGTAATCTTGATTTGAGACATGTGAAAGGTGAAATTATCTCCACAGGAAAAGCGAGATGATACACCCAATCCTTTGCACTTTATAAAGAGAAACGAAACGTTAGTGATCACTCTAAACTAGGGTAGGTCGGAAGGACCCTCCGACGATCAAGTTAGTACACTAATCGGCCATAGTGCATAAATATTTTAAAAGGAAATATTTATGAAGTAGAAGTTAATCTAGATTTAGTAGAATTGGATTTGTTACCACTGTCCTCTTATGCTTGCTTGTATACCCATTTATAGGTATTCCGGCTCAAATCTCGTCTGTTGGAACTTGTTTTGATCGAAGGGTTCTGCCCATACCTAACTTTGGTCGGGCAACTTGCCAAGTTGCCCTTGTCCTTGATCATTGGATCTCTGTCGCATGGACGGCTTGAATGATGTTAGTCGTTAGTGGCTAGCTCGCCGAGTGGCATGTCCATAGAATCAATTTGATCGGACAGCTTCGCCCCCTACTAGGCCCAGCCTATGCCTTAGTTTTGTTTGTTGTACACTTGGCACTATTGGATGATACCTTATTTAACATCTCTCATTTATTTTATAGATCTGCCTTCTAGAAGGTAATCTTTTATATTTGCTTGTCCCCCTCACACGCCTTGATTGGATGCCAAGTTGTTGCCAACTATCTTTCATGTTTGGACTATCCAATTTTTGTTTTGGGCTAGCGTGATTGGGTTTGGGATTGGGCTCATATTTTTTCTCTCTGTAAGACCAATTAGACATGTGGAAAGATTTGATTTGCTAATAATTGTGTCATATTTTATAAGTCTTTGTAATACATGACAATTTGTAATTGGCTTAAATTTTCCATACTTAGGCCATCTTCAACACTATATCAAATAATTCATCAAATTTGAATTTGATAAAAAAAAAAAAAAGTCCTTTTTCAACTCCAATGGTTTTACCAAGCCGATATCAAATTGAGAATGTCAAAAATCTTTCACCAAATAAAGGATTCTGGAAGCCTTCACCATTTCACTGTTTGGTGCCATTGGTTTGGCAGCACCGAACAACCGGTCGAACGTCCGGCCGGTTGTTGTAAACACCCCATTTTTGACCGACCTTAAGACTCAGATGTCATTGTTTGTGCACGCGATGATTGTGCATGTTTGTGCTTGTTTTGAGCGCCTGAAGGACTTGACTGAATGCCTTGTCCTTGAGTCTCTTAACACTGTGTGTTTTGGCCTTGGTTTTTGTGCCAACCCTTGTTGCCTTTTGCATTGGGGAGGAGAGGGCCTTGCCGGCCACTTGTGGCACTTGTCGGCCATTTTTCTCCCTTGTAGGCCACTTAAAGTGGTCGGCCGGCTATGGAAAGTGGCCGGCCGGCCAATTAATCCACTTTTTCTTCTTTTTAGATATGTTTAGATATTTTAAGCCAGTTGTGGCTCACTGAATTCATCCTTCATACACGTGTATGGAGGGATTGAGCAAGCCTTTTGGCTTGCATTGCCTATATAAGGGGAGCTTCCTCCCTCTTGAGGGAGGTTCAGCATTTTCAGAGCAAAAATATCTCATTCTCTCTAGAATTCTCACACTCTCTCTATATTTGAGCTATTTTGTGCTTAGAAGTGTCATTTCTTCACACTTTTGCACACAAACACCTAGTTAAGCACCTTAACTTTGGAGCTAAGGCACCTTGGAGCTTGTTTTGAGGTCTTAGCATTGGTTTTGGTCCAAAATTGTTGCTGAAGTTGCTGTCTTCTTGCTATGCTACAAAGGTAAGCTTCTTCTCCTCTTAAGCTTGTTTGTTGTATACTAGTTTAAACCACCTTTGCATGCTTATTTAGGCCTGGTTGTTAACTACAAAAAGCTCTGATTTTAAGTGTTAAGAAAGGTTGTTTAAGGCCTCTTTGGTGTTGGGGGTGTTTCATCTTCTTATGTGTCTTATTTGCTTGAGGTTGGTGCCTTCTTTTAAAGCCTTGGAGGCACCCTTTGTTTGGCCTTTCTACCACTGAAACTCAAGAGGAATTTCAGTGGTAGAAACCATGTTTTGAAGTCCAAAATAGGAGGGGGTGGCCTCCCCTCCTTGCTTTTTGGTTCCATGCCTTGTCAGCCTAATTAGTGAGCATGTTTTTCTAGCATGTGTTGGCTTATTCTCAGCTTATTTTTGATCTTATTTCAGTATGTTATAGCTCTGTTTTGGCTTGGTTGAGTCACTTTATGCATGTTTTTTTACACTCATAATGTAATTTTACCATTTAGGCTTATATGCTTGCCACTTTGGCTCATCATTCCAGCCTATTTTGACTACACTCCAGCATGATTTTATCCATGTTTTAATATGCTTAAGCTCTGTTTCAAGTGGTCTTGGCCATGTGAGGCTTGCTTTGTGTAGTTGTAGTGTAAAAGCCCTTGACTAGCTTTGAGTTTTAAAGTCTCTAGCATGCTTCACTTGAGTTGTTTGCATGCTTTGGCCTCACTTCTCATATGATTTCAATGTATATAGCATAGTCATACTTTCACATGTGTCACTCTTTCAATACTTTTGGAGAGTTATGCCTTATGCCTTAATTATGAGCTAGTTTGTATAAGCTTTTGGGCTACCATTCCAACATGTTTTTGGTCTTACTTTGCCATGTTACAACTCTGATTGTGGTTGGTGGGGTCACCTCTTGCTTGGTTTTGATATTTGTAGTGTAATCCCACTCATTAGCCTTACATGCTTAGTGTTTTGGCTTACCATTCTAGCTTGTTTTGGCTACACTCTATCATGTTTCTAGCACTGTTTTGACATGCTTTAAGACTGTTTTAAGTGATCTTGGTCCTTTGAGCATTGCTTAGTATGACTATGGTGCAAGTGCCTTAGCTAGTCTTGAGTTTTGAACACCTTGGCATGCTTTATTTGAACTATTTGCATGATATGGTATCATTGGGCATGGTATTTCAGAGCATATACTTCTATCATGCACTCATATATATAGCTCTTTAATTGTATTTGAGAGTTGACCCTTATGCCTAGTTGATGAGCCATTACATGAGCATCATTATCTTGTCTTTCATGCCGTCATTTCAGAGCATTTTGGCCATTATTTTAGCATGCGAGGTCTGTTTGGGGCTGGTCTAGTCCATTGAGCATTGTATTGCATAGTCCTAGTGTTATGTACCTCACTAGCTTTCATGCTTAAGGACTCTAGTATGCCATACTTGTGTTGCTTGCATGATATGTCATCATTTGGCATATGATTTCAGTGTTTCAACCTTTGTCATGCTCTCATATATGTCACTCTTTCAATGTGTTTGGAAGTTAAGCCTTTTGCCTTGCTTGCGAGCAAATGATGAGCATGCACATCTTGCCCTTTTGTGCCTGAGTCCTAATGTGTTTTTGCCACTATTTTGAGATGTCTTAGGTCTGTCCATAGTTGGTTTGACCATTTGAGCATTGTAGTGCATGCCTCATGTGTAATACACCTCACTAGCTTTGATGTCTTAGCTTCTAAACATGCCATGCATGCATTGCTTAGCTGATAAAGTCTTGTGCATGCCACTTTAGCATTGAAAAATGAGCATCTTGTTTGCATTGCATCGTGTTTGGATCGGACGTTAATCCAAACACAAGGAATGTGGCACGTTTCATACTCAAAGTGACGAAACGTGTTGCGTTTCTTGGTCGCCAACCCTCTTGATCATGCATGATAGAGGCGGAGGCTCTTATGTGTTGTTTGTGTATTCATTAATATTGTGCGAGCTTAGCTTTTTGGCCATCATGCATTGAGATGCGTGATTGGTGGCCTGAGGGTCGAGCACTACGCCTTTTTGAGCTTGAGAAATGATAAGGAGAGTAGTTGCACACACATTTCCTTGTAAATGCATTGTTGTGCCTTTGTTGATCTCTGTTGCAGCAAAATTGAGGTTCTGGAAAGGGAAGTGCCCGACCGACCAGTTGCACTAGCCTACTGACCACTTGTAGTGGCTGGCCGGCCAGTTGAGGTAGCCTGCTGACCAATTGAAGTGGCCGGCCGGCCACTTGTAGCAAATTTGTCTAGCATGTTCCTATTTTGGGGCAGATGCAACCTGAAATGTATGTTTGATGTTCTGAGGTCACTTTGAGTGCAAATAGAGACAACTTATGGCAAAGCAATGCATTTTCCGAGCAAAACAAACTGAGCATGCATGTGTCCCTCCCCTCAAGGCCATTTTTAATTGCTTTGCTTAGATAGTTAATTTGCAGGTTTTGTAATTAATTAGTTGATGTATTTGGCTAATTTAATTCATTGTTGTAATTTCTTAATTAGCTTAGCATAGCTAGTTTTCAATTCGGTTTGTAATTAATTAGCTTAGCATAGTTAATTAATTGGTTTGTAATAAGTAACTTAGCTTAGCTCTTATTTATTCGGACCCTCCGTCGAGAGGGCAAATGTTGTAATAAGGGTGCGTGTGTATGATGCATGTCTTCCAACCCCATTTCTTTCTCCCTTTTACTTATCAACTTCGATGGTTAGTTTTAGGGCATATCTCGATTAGTATACTTATGCTTTGCATGCGTGCATCATTCATTCGTAGTGCATGCACCAGGCTCGGCGCATCATTCAAACTGTATTGTATTTCAATACACTTTCTTGAACACATTTTTCAAAGCATGTTATCAAGTGTTGCATTTATATGCCATTCTAGATAGCCGAGCCTATTTTAGTTGTATTTTTGCATGTGTTACATTAGGCATTGATAACATAGCTAGGATCATGCATTGATTACTAACTAGCTTTATTTTGGCTCGGAGTACACTGTGAGCGTTTATGCTTTAGCATCCTTGCCTGTGTGTAAGTGTTGTCGTGACAGCATACTTGCCATAAAGCTATTTGCTTAAATGTTTAACTGCATTAATGCCTGTGGATGAAGGCCTCATTACTTGAGTTGGAACAATTCATCGAAATGTGAGTTTTAAGCCCACTTGAAGTGACAAATCATCATGTTTTAAGCCTACCTTGTTTGGTGGCAAATCCGCGTTTTAGCCTACTTGCGAGTAGCATCTTCAAACTATTTTTGAAAAAAACAAACATGAGATGTTTTGTTCCAAATCGAGCGATTTAGTCTATACTTGTATGCTGTGCGCATCACATAGTAAGGTTAGTTAATAAAACCGAAAAAAGAACACATGTGTTTTCAAAATAACATATCATGTTTAGTAGAGGCCAATCCTTTGATTAGGCGAGCGGAGGTGCTCATTTCATGACTTTCCCCCTCGTACCCAAGTTCCCTAGCCGAGGCAACTTTGGTGATGACAGACACGTGGCCTTAGGCACGAGTCAAGGTTTCCTAAATTTTTCAAAATAAAATATTTAGGTGGCGACTCTGAAATCTGGCAAAGCAGTCCATGTTTGGCGCTTTTAATTCAAAATTGATTTTTCAAAACCAATTGCCGGATTTGGACTCTTTGGTGATTTATCAGTTTTACATTGCAGTTTGTGAGATTAGATTCAAAACCATGACAGGAGTCCAAACTGTAGTAGCTAGAACCCAATTCGCGCCCTCTCCGAAAGGGGAGGGCGCGCAGAACGAGTTCAGGGCGGTCTACAGTTGTCTCCTCCGGTCATCCGGTTAGTAGATAACTTCCCACAACAATGTATACCCTTGGACGACTAGGGGGATGTCCTCCCAGACATTGTCGGTGTATATAGGCTTGCAAAATTGTGTGAATTGTGTGCCAGCAGTACCAAATTTGAGATTAGCAATTAAGGGAAATATAGCAGAGGGTTGGAGGATACATGAAGATACAAAAATGCTACCTAAAATTAGCCGTTGTTTTTGCAAGGTGTCTGCCTTGTAAGGTTACCATTGGTTTTGTAAAGGGTTGCTCAAAATTGGTTTTGCTGAGGGTTGATCAAAGTTACCGTTAGTGTGGTGTCTATAAAATATGAGCTAATTTATGTTTTACTTTCACAAGATCATTACAGTTTCTATTTTCTTTGTTATAATTTCCTTCAATATTCATGTGTTCTTTAATTTTTCAGTTGTTCCTTTTATGAGCTAGTTATTGTTAATTTAAATCTCCAGGTTTTCTTTAATTTATCACTTGTTTATTTTACAATATGTTTCACTATTAACTTCAATTTTCAATCGTATTGATTTTTTTGAACTGGTTTAGTTATACAAATTTTACCTTTAAACTATGGAAGATTTTGAAATGTTTGACGAATCACAAACTTTTTTTCTAGAGCAATCATGTAAGTATTATTTCCGAAACTTCTCGTATTCCTCGTGGTAAAGTATTCACCATTATAGAAGATAAAACTTTATGTAGATCTTGGTTGGCCGTCTCTTAAGATTCCATTGCAAGTAATAGCCAGACCATGGAAATATTATGGAAACGGGTACTCGTTTATTGTAATTCACAATTGAATGGTCAATCAAATCGAAATCGCATTTCTTTGTCTCACTGTTGGTCTATGATGCAAAAGGCAATTAATAAGTTCTGTGATTTTCTTGAACAAATTCAATTGAGGCAACAAAGTGGAACAAATGAGGCAGACAAGGTAATTTTTATTGGTTGTTATAGCATATATATTTTGTAATTTGTATCTATTTGTCATACTTATTATGTATTTCGTTTTCAGGTTGCTGAAACTAAGCGTATGTATCATGCAATCCAAAAAAACACTTCACATTTGATACAAGTTAGGAAATTTTGCACCAAAGTTGTAAGTGGAATGAAATTAGAACACAGGAAAAAAACCCACACCACCAGCGAATCCATATTTGACTCCAGCAACTGAAAGTGAGACGTCGGAACCCAACAACAATATATATTTGGACAGTAATACATCAACACGACCAATTGGTACTAAGGTTGCGAAAGAAAAGTTGAAGAAACAAGCAAGTCACAGTGTTAGGTTTGATGAAGTGGCAACCAACCCGTCTAAAATTATTGAAGTGTTGTTAGTTATGTCCTTTAGAAGTGTTCATCGAGATGAACAAAAGGTGATAGAACGTGAACAAAAGGCTGTAAAACGTCGAAGAAGGTTGAGGACCGGGAGGAACAACTGAAAATATTATCTATGATGAATGAAAGAGAATAACGAAATGAGGATCATAAAATAATGTCAATGGATATGACTAATTTTATAGCAATTCCGGTTTTGACCCGACCCTTATTGTATTCTGGAGTCAGGTTTCTTGGTTTCGTACTATTGAATATGCCTTTCTTATCTTCTTTTCCGTTAAATTTGGATATCAGATTATTGTGGTTGTGTCTAGGATAGGTTGGTTGTTCGGTTTCCCAACTCTTGTTGCCCAGAATTTTGCTCTTCCGCTCGAGTGGTACTTCTTGTGCTCGAGCGGACTTTGCAAACTCTCAGTACTTTTGCAGGTCTACAAAACTACTAGGAAAGTGTAATGTACGCTCGAGCGGCGTTTCCTACGCTCGAGCGGGTGTGCTCTCGAGCGGCCATTCTTACGCTCGAGCGATGTTCTTCTATCTACAAAACTACTGGATGTGTGTATTATGTGCTTAAGCATCATTGCTTGTGTTCGAGCAGTACAATTTATTGTGTCAAACGCTCGAGCATTAACTCTTGCGCTCGAGCAGACTGTGCATATATCAGTTCATGAAAATGAATTTTTCAGATCTATTTCTCCCCAAATCCTAAAGTTGAGACCATCTCTTTCTAAAACTTACATTTTTTCTACTTTTTCATCTAGATCTAGTGATTTCTCCACCCTTGTGCCTTTGTTAAAAAGGTACAGCACATCATGGGCTCTCTTTCCATCTGATTAAAGCTTAGTTTCAGTGTCTTTGAAGTTTCTCCATCTTTTCCTTTGGTCTTCTAAACTTGAGGTAAAGATTTTCTACACTTTCATATGCTTTTTAACCTAGTTATTTGATGTTGTATCGACAAGATTGGGATTTGAGGAATTTTAGACAAATCTAGGATTTTGATTTGAAATCTCAACAGGGGGTTGTCAAATGAATGTAATGGAAATGGTTATGGGAGTAGATATGAACTTGTATTGTATTAAGATAGTTGATTTTGGTGTTTGGGATGAACTTGGGGGAAATGGGAGTTTTGCCCTAAATTGTCTCAAATATTGACTTTGCATAAATAATGAAATTGGTATTGAAAATGTGGAATTGGTGGCTTGTTTTTGTTTCTGCTTCACCTACAAGTCTAATCTTGAAAGTTTTGAAAATTTTTATAAACAGAACTCCAAAAACTAATGACCGGACACTCATATTAAGATTTGCAACCACCATTTCTTTCATGAGTATATAACATAAATCCAATTTGTGGCCAACTTCAAAATAGTAGAGCAAATAAGCATTAAAAACTAGAACAACATCAAAATGTCCTCCTTTCAAAGTGAGCTTTTCTATTATGTATCGGTGGAGAATACGAAAGTGAGGTTTCAAATATCTTGTTTGCAAATTACTTCCAGTAAATCTACTCTTACAAATAGTAAAATATACTTCAGTTATGTTGCCAACAATATCAATCATTTCATAGTCATTGTGAAAGTAGACTTGCATCTCCCCTTGCTCAACTCCAATAATTCATGCCAAAGTAGAGATGTCAAATTCTATATGTTTACTTTTTACATAAGACTTAATAGTATAGTCTCCATCATCTTCGGATATACGTTCCAAGTGAACATAAAAAAGAGAAACAAGACGAGAATATATCTTCTATGGTAAATTGATCAAATTTATCCACCCTATAGTTTCAAGTTTGGTAACAAACAGAGCATCATATTGATGAGCAAGATTAAGTCCCAATTTAATACCTAGAAAAATTAGGCAAAAATATTATCAGCATCATTTTAGATTTATAGATCAAAAGAATTTTTTCAAAAAACATTTATGGTGGTTCTAGGATATACTTGTTAATTATAAAGATGAAAATATAAAATAGAAGCACAAATCAACACTAAATTTAATTAACATTCATAAGAAATGGCATAGCGAGAATGAGTGGAGAAGTCTACAAATGTTTCTTTCCACTCTAAGGTGGTGTTTGGTGGAGACTTTTCAAAGTCCTTTGGTGAAAATGAAACATTAATAAAGGGGAGGTTTCTCTAGTTCAAATCAGACTGAAGAGTATTATTGGGTATTTATGGGCTCAATACAAAGTTTGTATCGATGATCTAAATCATTCAATGTGTAGAACTCATCAAGTATTTTATTTCTGAAAAAAATCACATTAATTAGATATCGATAATCACTTGATCAGATTACATTTATGTCAACGGTGAGTATGATTTTTAAAATAAATTTTTGACACAAATGTGATTTGATTAAGTGTTTATCGATATTTAATAAATGTGATTTTTTGTAAAAATAAAGTACTTGACGGGCTCTATACATTGAACGTTTAGATTATTGATGTGAGTTTTATGGTGAACTTACAGAGGCGCAACAGTACTCTCTAATTGGAAAATTCAACTTGAGAGGACCCTCTCCCTTAACAAAATTAGATTTTTAGGGAGACGTAAAAAAAAATAATAATAATAAGACTTACTTGTCCTAGTTGAAAACTAATAGGACAACGGTAACTTGGATAAATAAGTGATATATTTACGGATATTTAATAACTTTAGCACTTAAAATTGAATGTATGAAGTAATAATTAATTAAATACATTTGATAATTACAATTAATATTACTTAAAATTTAAGTACATCTTAAAATATAAGCTAAAATTGAAAAAAAAAAATTATATCATATAAAACTTACTTAATTCTAACCGAATTTATAAATACTACATATAAATATTGATATATACTATTACCATCACCAGGCTATCGCCACCACTACCACTATCGTTATTGTTACCAATACCACCATTACTACTATTGTCACCACCACTACTATGTCACTGCCATCACTACCACCACCGTTGTCACCGTCACTACTACCATCATCATACTGTCATCGCTACTACCACCTTCATCATTATTGTCATTGTTGCCATAAGTATCGCCATCATTTTACTGCAACTACCATTGTTACTGCTACCACCACCATACCACCGCCACTGCCACCGCCACCATTACCATCTCAACCCACCACCATCATAATATAAAAATTAAAATATATAATTTGAAAATAATAAATTTTAAATTTGATCTTATGCATATAACTTATTTTTAATTTAACACTTAAATTCTTATCAAATAATTTTTTAACTTAAAAATTTTATATTTAATTTTGAATACTTAATTTTCAGTACTCAATTTTCAACTTTATCATACATCACTTCACTAATAATTTTTTCAATTACATGGAAGAGATTTTAACCTCTTGCCCCAACCAGCCATGCGATAACCCGCGTGTCTATTATACTATGCATGTCCAAAAAGATAAGATTTGAAATTAATTAATTAAATTGTCGATTTCTTCATTAAAACTTGTCTCTTTCATCTTTCATTGCCTTTATCTTCTACTCATTTTCACTCCACTCAAACCCCACAACATGGAAGGTCATTTGGTCGTTTTAGAATAATATTTCACATTATTTATTATTTGATATTTATTAAATTATTTTTTTAAAAATTAAAAAAATTAAGGTCTCGTTTGAAAATATATTATTTTAATAATTTTTTAATTTTTTACGAAAAAATATATAAAAAAAACAAAAAAAATAATATAATAATTTATAGTGATTTTTTAACTAAAAATAAACAAAATTCTCAAACCAAGCCTTAATATTTTAATCAATTAATATTAAGTTGAAGGGCAACATGAATTTACCCCAAAACCGTTAAATAATTTTTCTATCAACAAGTAGTCCAAGAATTGGGACGTCATTGGTGAAGTGTCCTGAAAGTTACATTTTAGAAACATTTCAACAAGTCAGAAAAAGTGAGTAGTTAAAAACAAAAAAGAAAAAGTGAATAGATTTTTTGTTTGGTCTGGTCCAGATGTTGAGCTGGATATTGATTTTATTTTTAAAAAAATGTTCTTACTTGTTTAAGGGTAAGCTTCAATGTGAGGCCTCGTTCAGAAATAGATTATTTTAATAATTTTTTAATTTTTTATAAAAAAAATATATAAAAAAATAGAAAGAATGACGTGACAATTTATAATGATTTTTTAATTTCTTGACTAAAATATGTAATTGACAAACGATGCCATAGTGAAATTGAAAATTTGTAAAAACGTATAGAAATATATGGGAATGGCTCCCTTTCATACCTTTATTCTCCATATTTTTTCATAATTTATTTAATAAGCCTCATTCTGAGCTTATAATGATAAATGAACTGTTTAATTTGTAAACTCAGCAGTAACTATGAGTTGTGCAAAAAATTAATTTCATCAGATATAATTAAACATATGAACAAATTATATATATTTTTAAATAAACAACAATTATGAATTTAAACTTAAATATCGTCCATTTTATAAAACAAAAATATGACTTGATCATCTATTTATCGAGTTTCGGATTATTATTATGAACTCAAAATAGAACCTAAAAAATAAAGTATGGAGAAATATGAATGATAATAGGTGTGGCTCTATTTGCATTCCAAAAATTAGGTTGGACACCCCAATTTAACAATTTTTTTTTTTTTATTACTGCTAAGTCCCTATTTAAAATGACTAAAATGTACTTAACATTGGAAAAAGTATAAATCAAAGTATTTTGAACACCTTATTCATCATCAGCTCCAGTATTTCTTTTCAATCTCTTCACTTTGCATCTTCATACCCAACCCTATTTCTTTGAATCTATTATTATTGCATTCTATTTCTTATTTAAATCAACAATAGACAATAAAGAAGATGTTTTCAAGTAGTTTTTGATAGATAAAATAAGTTTTCATTTGATATTTATTGTTTTTCGTTGTTTGGTTTAAGGAATTGATTCGGAAACTTAGTATTGAACAAATTACATTTATTTGGAACTTATTTCTAAATAAAATACATATATTCGATAGTATGTTTTCGAAATAATCGTCATTGTTTAGTATTTAATATTCGAACAAATTATTTATGTCCGGCTCTATTTTTTTGAACATTAATTTGGCACGGAGTATTCGAAGAAATTTTATAAGTTCATAATTGACTATCTGGACATATATAATTTGTTCGGCATTGAGTATCCAGATGAAAAAGCTACAAGCAAATTTTTATTGTTCGGAATTGAGAATCTGAACATATTTAATTTGTTTGGTATTCGAATAAATTTCATAGGTTCGGAATTAAGTTTCCGGACATATATAATAGGTATTAAAGTTGAAGTGTAGAAAGTAGAATTTTTAGAATTGTTTTTTGATTTTTAGGGTTATAATAATTATTATTTAGGGTGTCCAAACAAATAAATAAATAATTATTTCAATTTTAAATTAGGGTGTTCTAAGTAATGGGATGCCCAACTTAATTTTTGAGGCACCAAGTAGTATTGTCACGTGATACCCTATCCGTACCCAATAATTTCTCGGAGAGAAGCCTTCACCTAAATGTATTAGAATTTTTCCTTTTATCTTCTGCCTGATTACTATTGATTTATTTAAATATTCCAGTTAATAAGGCTAGATCTTTAAATAGATGAGTAGTCGGATATATGGTTTAAAAAGTCTTTTGTGATGCAGAAAAAAGAAAAGGAAAAAATATATATATTTTTAGAATAATCTTGTATTGATTAATTTAACAAAAACAGTAATTACTGTCTCCACAAAATTATAACAAAAGATTTACTTAGGCCTCGTTTGGCAACCGAACTTTTTAGTCAAAAAGTTAAAAAGTTACTAAATTAGCTAAAAAGTCAACAACTCATACCAAAAAGTCAAAGATTCTCTTTTCTCTTTACTTTTTGCGCGTCTTTTCGTAAAAAGTCAAAAAATCATCCCAAACATACTAATTTTTTTTAGTTCATATTTTAGCCAAATAGCCAAAAAGTTACTAAATTAACATGTTCAACATTAAGGACAGACTTAGTTGAGTTGATCATATAACATAAAATTTTATAAGGATATCATGGTTTTTTTTCTTTTTCTTACTAGCATAGTCCCATTATAAATGTCAAAGAAAACTTAAAAATCAAAATGTCAATAAACAATGTAAATTAATTATGATTAAATTTTGTTGAATAATTTTTTATATCATAGAATTTGAACCATCTGCTTTGATAAAAATGTGTAACTTGATTCATTTCATTTTAGGAAGTATAATTCTTGGAAATTGAAAAAAAGATTGAACGTCACAATCATGGATATTAAAAAAAATGATACGCCTTTTAAAATACGCTTAAAATCTAAATTTATAATATAAATTAAAGTTTAATGTGACATAAATTACATTCATAATAAATTTTATTTACATATTTTAAACTGTTAATAACATAATACTTAAAAACATTTTTATACACTTTTTTGTTTACAACAAAACAACAGTTTTTTTTTTTTCTCTTTTTTTTTTTTTTTTTTACAGGGTAACGAGTCAGACTCACAATTTCTAAAATGTTGAGAGATTCACATAGATTTGTCATCTCATATAATAAATATACATTATTTTAACAGTATTATTAATTTTTAAATATGTATATTTTTAAATTTGTTTTTAGGATAAATTATTAATAGGTCTTAATAGTTGGACTTAATTTCCACCAAATCCTATTAAAAATAAGTCTTGATAAAATTGTCACTAAAAATAATTTTTTTTGACAATTTTTTATATGTGTCGCTAAAAATTGACAATTATTGACTTGTTTTTGCCATAATTTTTATAAATTATAGTTGAAACTTACAACTAGTAACTTTTTTTATGACAAATTTTTTTCATAAGACTTAATAAATCTACTTATTAAGATTTACATGTAAATACACCACATTTTAAAGCAGCTATACCGTTGCTTTTGAAATGTGAAGTTTGGGGTAAATTTTTTTAGGGTTTTTTTAATGAACTTTTTAAAAAAAATTAAAAACTTTACAATTCTTTATTCTAATTGACTAGACACATTGGAAAAGTAAATAATAATAATAACAATAATTTAAAAAATAAAAATTTAAAAAAGTCTAAAATAAAAAGCCAAAAATGGTGGATTTTTTTTAAAATTATTTTGATCTTTAGTGATTTTTTTTTAAAAAAAATTTACGCAACCATATAAAAATTAAAAAAAAAAAACCCTATAATTTAAAAAATAATACTAAAAATATATATATTTAAATCCCTATTAATATCTATCCATATATTATATAAGGAAGGCGGAGTTTTTAGTGAAAAACTTTTTAGGAGTTCCAAATCCTCATTCTAATTTTCTTTTTTTCTTAATTTTAAATAATTACTTTTATTTGATAATCCCACATCGGGAAAGAAGAAAAAAATGCGTTGTTTTTCTCATATAAAGATAATCTTATACTTCCATCCCATTTAGTGAGGAACCTTATAAGAATTTCAATATCTCATACTAATTTTCTTAATTTTAAACAATTAAGAAAATTTTCATTGGCTAACTTTTATTTGATAATCACACATCGGGAAAATAAGAAAAAAAAAATGGATTGTTTAGGTTGTGATAGTTTAGGTTGAAAGCTTTTATCATAGTTTAGATTGATAGTTCACTAAACTATACATTAAAAATATGTCTCTCTAATAGGAGGTCAACTTATATAATTTAAAGGCTTTTCTTAATAATTAATGTTATTATTATTATTATAATAAAAGGGTTTCGAAATTAGGAGGCCATCACTCATCTCTCCCAATTGGGTCCATCTTGCTTGCATCACTACAATTAAATATATTTTTAAAACAATATTTTGCTCCAAATACAATGATGCAAGTTAATTTCATGATTATGACCACATACATGACAATGTAACAAAGCACGTGTCGGAGAGGAGAAAATGTCAGTTAATTGACTTTAATTTATTTTCAATTTTTATTAGCAACATTCTTAACAAATTAAACTTCGATTTACTTTGAGCAATACTATCATTTATAATCACATAATTTTATAATATTTAATTTTTAAAAATAAAAAACATATATAATTTTATAAATAGATCATATATTTTTATTAAAGATAAATACATTGAAATCACGTGAACATGACTTTAGAATGAATTTGATTTTTTTTTTTTTTTTTATATGCATATGAGTTTACAAAATGATTGAGTGTGATAAATTCACCAACCTAAACTATGGCTCTCTAATTCCCGGTAGCTAGCTTCTATTTACCTTTTATTTTACAATCTCACATCAAAAAAAGAAAGAAAAAGTAAATTGTTTCACTTATATAAAGTGAATCTTATGCTCCTATTTATATAAACAAAATGAAATTTTTTATGATTAATATCTCATACTCATTTTTTTATTTTTCTTAATTTTAAACAATTAAGAAAATTCTCATTGGCTAGCTTCCATTTAACTTTTATTTTATAATCTCACATAATTTTGACTTTAAAAATAATTTTGTATGAGATTTTGAAACTCACATAATATTTAACTCTAAAAAACTTACAATCCCACATCGAGAAAAAAAAATATGAATTGTTTCACTTATATCAAGTGTTACAATCCCACGTCGGAAAAAGAAAGAAAAAGTGAGTTGTTTCACTTATATAAAATGAATTTTATAAAGAGAGTTTTAAGGGAGAAACCTTCTAGAATGTCCAAACCCTCATTCTAAAATTATTAAATTTTCTTAATTTTAAACAATTAAGAAAATCTTCATTGACTAGCTTTCATTTACTTTTTATTTTACAATCCCAAATTGGGGGAGGGGAAGTGAATTGTTTCATTTACATAAAGTAAATCTTATGATCCAATTTATATAACTTATTGAAATTTCTTAATTTTAAACAATTAAGAAAATGCCATTGGTTAGCTTTCATTTAACTTTTATTTTACAATTCCACATCAGAAAAAAAAAAAAAAAAAAAAAAAAAAAAAAAAAGGAAAAAGTGAATTATTTCACTTATATAAATTAAATTTTATACTCCCATTTATATAAGCAAAAGAAGATTTTTACTGAGAAGCCCTATAATCAATACTGTTTTTTGGTTTGTGTGTTTAAAAACACATGTAGAATACTTCTAGTATATCACGCATGCTATGTGAAAGTACTTTTATAAACATAGTTTCAATCTGCAATCCAATGTAAATATCCATTTAATTTTTATTTTACAATCCCACATTGGGAAAAGAATGAAAAAGTGAATTGTTTCACTTATACAAAATGAACCTTGTACTCCCATTTATATAAACAAAAAAAGATTTTTAGTAAGAAAATCGCCATTGGTTAATTTCCATTTAACTTTTATTTTATAATCCACGTTTTAATTTTAAAAATAATTTTGTATGAGATTTTGAAACTCTCATAATATTTAACTTTAAAATAATTACAATCACATATCGAGAAACGAAATAAAAGGTGAGTTATTTCACTTATATAAAGTAAATCTTATAATCTCATTTAATATTATAATATTGTGGATGTTTTAGTTCAAGATGGTTTAAATTTTAAAATAAAATTTAAAGGTTTTAATTAATTAATTTTGTTGTAAATTGGTTCGTCTTTTGACTTAGCCGATTAGGCTGAATTGTTTTTGGTTTGACTGATTCACTGGTTTAACCACGGTTTTAGCTGTTTTATCAAAATATATAACTTAGATTTGTTTGATTTGAAATAAACTAAGATTAACGTTATTAAAAATTGAACGACTGAGATTGCTTAATTAGAAATGAACTTCTCGTCCAAACAACTGTTAACTTTTATTTTACAATCCTACACCAAGAAAATGAGGAAAAAAATGAGTTATTTCACTATATAAATGTCATGACCCAAACCCGCCCCTATGGGTTTAGCACCGTAACCGGCCAATAATCCGTGATTACCGAAGGCCTGCTTAACAGTAAAAACAGTAATACAGAGTAAAGGGGCTGGCGGAAGCCAAAACAATAATAAAAGATGTCCAATGAGCTGTAACAAACTGTATGCAAAAAAACTTTTCTGCACATATACACATTCAAAACCATAACAGTATATACATACATCATATACAGACATTCAGGTTAGGGACCAAATCCCTACCATACAGTGCAGTGCAAGTCTAAACATTTATTACAGAACAGAGGCAAAAGGGGGAAAATTTAAAACACCCCAAAACAGCCTTGGCTTTGACGCACTCGGAACCTCGAAGTAAGGCACAATGGTTGGCTTTGACAAAACGGGAGTTAACCCGACGCTCCAAGCATCGATCCGGTGCCTGAACACCTACATATATATATATATAAATAGTGAGCTAAAACCCAGTAAATAACAGTTGTGTAAAGAGGTTAAGAATGAATGTCCTTTCAGTCATTAAAAAGTCATATAAGTTATTTAGAAACCATAGCAGTTATATGTGGTACATCCAATAGCAAAACAATATAGCAGGTCTTAACAGACCGAACAATCAGTTGATGGCTATCATAACAGTAAACAGTAGTGGCTCCAACATGGGAACCGACAGAGATCTCTGTGACAGTAGCAGTAACAGTAAATTGCTATAGATGCCACGAATATAGTTTACAAATAGGGCAAACATTCGTTGAATAAACAATAACGTTTCAATAAACAGAACAGTTGATCTTTCAGAGAATATTCATAATTGAACATATCTTTACAATATTGTTACTCATAGAGCACTGAGCTATAAGCGACTAATGAGCGTCCTCGAATGCCAACCCTACACAGTTACAGAATGAACACACACTAAGTTACACACTTGGAAATCAATGACTTAGTCCCTTTTTGACTCGGTGTGGTTCTACATCAATATCCTCATTAAGATGCCTTAAACATGGCCTGGGAATGCCTAGGATGGAAAGAGGATACAAGGATGCACTTTAAAACATTTTTCCAAATTTTTAGAAAACAGGGGTCTCGCTCGAGCGTGGCTTTCTACGCTCGAGCGAACATGCAGACAAAGGATCTCCGCTCGAGCGTGACTTCCTTCGCTCGAGCGGACTGTAAACTATAGTAAAAGTACTGGATGTACAAAAATCACGCTCGATGGGTGCTTGATCCACGCTCGAGCGTGAGACACAGGTCTTCACTCGAGCGTGAACTCTCTCACTCGAGCGGACTGTAAACATACGAAAAGTACTAGATACACGCATTTCACGCTCGAGCGTTACTTCTCCCGCTCGAGCGGGATGCATGTACTCAGAGTGTACGCTCGAGCGTGGATCCAAAATCTGGAATTTCCAGATTTGTCTCCAAGCACAAAACTCAATCTTTAAAGGTTCAAATTCGATCCTTTTGGGCCAATTTTCTGGAAAACGCTTTAAAACTCATAAGATAACATGTTTCAAAGATCAATTTGCAAAATCAAAGTCTAAAGGTAGTTCAATTAAACATAAATTCAAACAAAACTTCATGAACATAATGTATATGTAACATGCAAGTGTTCAATTGAAATCAAAGCTTCTAATACACAATCAAATGAGTCAAAACTTCCAAAAGCATGATGAATTCATGAACTATAATCAAGATATGGACATGCATGTAGCAATTTCCATGGAAATAATCTCAAAATGCTAGAACATGTACATGCATGCATGATTTAAGCCTTAATTCAACATGTTAGAACCAATTCTAAACTTAGATCACTAAAGACTCATTAACCATGCAAGGTACAACTAGAATTCAAGTTCAAGAAGATGATTCTCCTACCTTAGGTCTTCAATTTCAAGTCTAGAAGCTCAATTTTCCAATTCACTTTCAATTCTTCCAAGTTCAAGCAAGAATTCCTAGTTGAAACCAATTTCTCTCACTCTTCCTCTCACACGGTTTAGGCTCAAGAAAAGGGCTGAAGAAATGTTGTGTCTAAGTGTGTAGTTCAAGCCTCAAGATGTTAATAAAAGTGGCCCACTAGATGGCATTTTGATAATTAATGCAATTAATGTAATTTAACATTATTTAATCTAATTTAATCAAATCAAATCACATTTCAATTAAATCTACCATAAAATCACATAAACTCTAATTAGCATAAAACATTAATCGATTTCAAATTCGGCCGCCGATAAGGCCTTCAATTGACAATTCAAACTTAAAACATGAATAGATCAATTAACAGTCAAACAGATAAAAATGCGTTTAAACTAATACACTCAATCAATCAGTTCAGAATGTCAATCAAATCAGTTACTTAATCATGTTCAGTCACAGTTTAGCAGTAATCAGTGGTGTTAATAGTAAACAGTGGTAAGGGTTGTCACAGTCTCCCCTCTTTACAAAGAGTTTGGTCCTCCAAACTCGAATTACCTTCATTTTGAAAGAATACCGAATCCAGAGGGAACAGTTCAGGATATCTCTTGATCATATCGTCTTCTCTTTCCCAAGCAGCATAAATGCCACCATGGTTTTGCCAATCAACTTTTACCAACGGGATTTCTTTATTTCTCAACTTCTCGATTCGTTGGTTTACAACTTGAATAGGCCGTTCTTCATAAGTGTAGTCATCACTTGGCACTACACGGGTAGGCTCAATCACATGGAAGGGATCCTGAAGATAATCCCTCAACATCGATATATGGAAAACATTATGCATATGCTCAATTTTAGGAGGAAGGGCTACTTGATACGCCACCAGATTAATCTTCTCAATGATTTCGTACGGCCCGACATATTTCGGCGCTAGCTTACCCTTGACTCCAAAATGAATCTGGCCTTTCATTGGTGTCACTTTAACAAAAACATTATCACATATTTTATATTCTCTGTCTCACCTTCAGACATCCACATAACTTTTCTATCGGCTTTGTGCGATTTTCAATCTTTGCTGAATCAGTTTCACCTTTTCTGTGGTTTCCTGTACAATCTCGGGCCCAAGCAAAGGCCCATCTCCAACTTTTGCCCAGCAGATAGAAGATCGGCATTTCCTGCCATATAAAGCCTCGAAAGGCGCCATACCAATACTCGAATGAAAGCTGTTGTTGTAGGCAAATTCAGCTAAAGGTAGATGACTTTCCCAATTTTCCTAGAAATCAAGAACACACATCCGCAGTAAATCTTCTAGAGTCTGGATGGTTCTTTCTGACTGGCCATCTGTCTGAGGATGGTATGCATTACTCAGTCTCAGTTCAGTACCCAATGCTGTCTGTAGGCTTTGCCAAAATCTCGATGTAAACTTCGAGTCTCTATCAGAAACAATGGACACAAGCACTCCATGCAATCTAACAATCTCATCAATATAAATTATAGCCAATTTTTCTGCATTATAAATTGTTTTGACAAGTAAGAAATGAGCAAATTTAGTCAGTCTATCAACAATAACTCAAATCGAGTCCATACCTTTACTGGAGCGAGGTAAACCAACAATGAAATCCATAGTAATATGTTCTCATTTCCACTCCGGTATTGGTAAAGGCTGCAGTAAGCCTGCGGGTCGTTGATGTTCAGCTTTAACTTGTTGGCAATGAAGACATTTCGATACAAAGTCAGCAATCTCTTTCTTCATTCCCGGCCACCAGAAATTCAGTTTCAAATCTTGGTACATTTTCGTATTTCGTGGATGGATAGACAGTTTCGAATTGTGGCCCTTTTGCAGAATTCGTCTTTTCAGTTCAGAATCATTCGCTACACACAACCTTCCTTGGAATTTCAACACATTGTTCTCAAATTTAAAGTCCGGCCTTGGTTTGGACTCCCGTTCATCAATGATCTTTTTCAAAAAGTCATCATGTTGCTGTTTCTCTTTAATCTCTTCAATAAGTGCCGGTTGAGTAGAAATAGCGGCTAAAGGTCCACCTTGTTCACGCAAAACAATCTCAACTTCAAATTTTTCAAGGTCACATAGCAATTCTTTCTGCCCGGTGAGCAAACAGGCTAAATTCCCAATTGACTTCCGGCTGAGTGCATTAGCAACGGTGTTAGCTTTCCCCGAATGGTACAAAATTTGCAAATTATAATCTTTTATCAGTTCTAACCATCTCCTCTGTCTCATGTTCAATTCTTTCTGTGTGCAGAAGTATTTCAAACTCTTGTAGTCTGTATACACCTCATATGTTTCCCCATAAAGGTAGTGACGCCAAATTTTCAATACAAATACCACTGTGGCAAGTTCTAAGTCATGGGTTGGGTAGTTCTTTTCATGTGGTCTTAGTTGTCGGGAAGCATACGCAATAACTTTACCATTCTGCATCAAAGCACATCCCAAACCCTTATAAGAAGCATCACTAAATATGGTAAATCCATCTGTACCTGAGGGTAGGGTGAGAATCGGTGCAGTCACAAGTCGAGTTTTCAATTCTTGAAACGCTGATTCTCTCTGGTCAGTCCAGTCAAATGATATCCCTTTTTGAGTCAACTGAGTCAACGGTAGGGCAATTTTGGAGAAATCTTTTACAAACCTTCTGTAGTACCCGGCTAAACCTAGGAAGCTTCGAACTTCAGTAACATTAGACGGTCTACGCCAATTCACTACTGCTTCAATCTTCTGTGGGTCAACTGAAATGCCATCCTTACTGATCACATGTCCCAAAAACATTACATTGTCTAGCCAAAATTCACACTTTGTTAGTTTTGCATATAGTTTATGTTCTCTTAAGGTCTGTAAGGCAATGTTCAAATGATGTTCATGTTCTTCTGTGCTTTTGGACTAAATCAAAATGTCATCTATGAGCACAACTACAAATTCATCGAGGAACGATTTAAAAATTCTGTTAATAAGGTCCATAAATGCGGCAGGTGCATTGGTAACTCCGAAAGGCATAACAAGGAATTCGTAATGTCCATACCTCGTTCGAAATGTAGTCTTTTCAATGTCCTCTGGTTTGACTTTCAACTGGTGGTATCCGGATCTAAGATCAATTTTAGAGAAAACCTGGGCACCCTGTAACTGGTCAAACAAATCGTCAATTCGAGGCAATGGATATTTGTTCTTTACTGTTACCTTGTTCAGTTCACGGTAGTCAATGCAAAGTCTCAGTGAGCCGTCTTTCTTTTTTACAAACAAAACTGGTGCGCCCTCTGGTGAAGTACTGGGCCTGATGAACTTCTTATCTAACAGTTCCTGTAGTTGAATTTTCAGTTCTTTCAATTCAGTAGGTGCCATTCTATAAGGAGCTTTGGAAACTGGCTATGTACTCGGAATCACATCAATAGTGAACTGAATGTCCCTGTCAATCAAATCCCCTGTCAAATCATCTGGAAAAACATCTGGGAATTCTCTGACTATAGGAATACTGTCCACATTAGCTTTAGCATCAGTAGGTACAGTCAATATACAACATAGATACCTTTTACATCCCTTCTTAATCAGTTTAAATGCTTTCATGGATGAAATCAGATATGGGGGAGGTACTACCCCAACTCCATTAAACACAAATTCAGGCATTCCAGGTGGACGGAAAATAACTTGTTTTGTTACACAGTCTATGGTAGCATGATATTTTGTTAACCAGTCCATTCCCAATATTACATCAAAATGGTCAATGTTCAAAGGCAGTAAATTAATATACAAATGCACATCTCCAACAATAATCTCACATGCAGGGTACATATAAACACAAGTCATGAATCCCCCAACGAGCGAAGATACAGCTAACAAATAGTTCATTGGGTTCCAATGGTCTATTCAATTTCCGTGAAAAAGCATGCGAGACATATGAATGTGTATGCCCTGAATCAATCAGAACATAAGCATTTTGAGTACAGATTGAGAGTATACCTGACACAGCGGTTTTGGTATTCTGCACATCTCCTGGTACAAGTGCGAACACTCGGTCTTGCCTCATAGGCTCTTTTCCAATAGCTTTGGGATTGGGTTTCGGGGGAGCAGTTGATGCTACGGTGCTAGCTGTAGCTTTACTATTGCCTTGAGAAGTGGAAGGGCAATCTTTGACCATGTGGCCCACTTTGCCACACCTATAACAAGCTCCAGAAATTTTATAGCATACCCCTTTGTGTCTCTTGCCACACTCTGAACAGGGTGGTACGGAATTGTTACCCTGGCTAGAACTGTTTGAAGACCCAGTGTTTTGCTTCTTGTTCAATGAACTATTCCGGCCTTTCTTAAACTTAAAGCCCCGTCTTTTACTGCGCCACTCAGTTGCTGGTGTTTCAGTCTATTTCAATGCTTTGATATTTGACTCAGCCATTATTGCTCGGTCAAGAACATCCACATATTTCAGTAATTTCAGAACATTGATTCTGTTAAGTATTTCAACATTAAGGCCGCCTTCAAACTTTCTGGCCTTTTTATCAGTGTCCACCATGTATGGTGTATATCTGGCGAGTTCAGTAAACTTTGATTCATACTCTGCCACTGACATAGTACGTTGTTTCAATTGCTCAAATTCAGTTACCTTTCGATCCCTGACACACTGAGGGAAGTATTTCTCAAAGAAGGCTTCTTTAAATTTAGCCCAAGTCATAACAGTAGCGGTGTCACGAACAAGCATCCACCACCGTCAGGCCTCTTCTTGTAAAGTAAAGGTAGCCAGCAATACCTTGTGTGCCTCCGAACAAGGAAACACTTCGAATAATTTCTCGGTTTCTAGAACCCATGCCTCGGCTGTTGGTTCTGTTGTAGCCGCAAGGCCTCAGTCAACAATTCAACTATTCTTTCTAATCTTGCCATTCTGGCATCAGATGATTCTGTTTCATCGACATTCCTTGCATTGTCCATTTCACTATATGCAATACAGTAATAATAAACATAGGAATTGCTTACTTAAACACATTAGCACATTAGTACATATATTCATGTCATGGCCACGCACAATTTTTTAATGCTCATGTAATGCCCTAATCGTTTTTCTAGGACATCCTATAGCTCAATTGGACACGTGTGTGCGGTATAACTCGTGGTTTAGTATCGCTCTGATACCACTCTGTCACGACCCAAACCCGCCCCTATGGGTTTAGCACCGTAACCGGCCAGTAATCTGTGATCACCGAAGGCCTGCTTAACAGTAAAGATAGTAATACAGAGTAAAGGGGCTGGCGGAAGCCAAAATAGTAATAAAAGATGTCCAATGAGCTGTGACAATCTGTATGCAAAAAGACTTTTCTGCACATATATACATTCAAAACTATAACAGTATATACATACATCATATACAGACATTCAGGTTAGGGACCAAATCCCCACCATACAGTACAGTGCAAGTCTAAACATTTATTACAGAATAGAGGCAAAAGGGGAAAAATTTAAAACACCCCAAAACAGCCTTGGCTTTGACACACTCGGAACCTCGAAGTAAGGCACAATGGTTGGCTTTGACAAAACGGGAGTTAACCCGACGCTCCAAGCATCGATCAGGTGCCTGAACACCTACATATATATATATATATATATATAAATAGTGAGCTAAAACCCAGTAAATAACAGTTGTGTAAAGAGATTAAGAATGAATGTCCTTTCAGTCATTAAACAGTCATATCAGTTGTTTAGAAACCATAGCAGTTATATGTGGTACATCTAATAGCAAAACAATATAGTAGGTCTTAACAGACCGAACAATTAGTTGATGGCCATCATAACAGTAAACAGTAGTGGCTCCAACATGGGAACCGACAGAGATCTCTGTGACAGTAGCAGTAACAGTATAGTAACAGTAAATTGCTATGGATGCCACGAATATAGTTTACAAATAGGACAAACATTTGTTCAATAAACAATAACATTTCAGTAAACAGAATAGTTGATCTTTCAGAGAATATTCATAATTGAACATATCTTTAAAACATTGTTATTCACAGAGCACTGGACTATAAGCAGCTAATGATCGTCCTCGGATGCCAACCCTACACAGTTACAGAATGAACACACACTAAGTTACACACTTGGGAATCAATGACTTAGTCCTTTTTTGACTCGGTGTGGTTCTACATCAATATCCTCATTAAGATGCCTTAAACATGGCCTAGGAATGCCTAGGATGGAAAGAGGATACAAGGATGCACTTTAAAACACTTTTCCAAATTTTCAGAAAACAAGGGTCTCGCTCGAGCGTGGCTTTCTACGCTCGAGCAGACATGCAGACAATGGATCTCCGCTCGAGCGTGCCTTCCTTCGCTCGAGCGGACTGTAAACTATAGTAAAAGTATTGGATACACAAAAATCACGCTCGATGGGCGCTCGATCCACGCTCGAGTGTGAGACACAGGTCCTCGCTCGAACGTGAACTCTCTCGCTCGAGCGGACTGTAAACATATGAAAAGTACTGGATACACGCATTTTACGCTCGAGCGTTACTTCTCTCGCTCGAGCGGGATGCATGTACTTAGAGTGTACGCTCAAGCGTGAAGTTCCACGCTCGAGCGTGAATCCAAAATCTGGAATTTCCAGATTTGTCTCCAAGCACAAAACTCAATCTTTAAAGGTTCAAATTCGATCCTTTTGGGCCAATTTTCTGAAAAACACTTTAAAACTCATAATATAACATGTTTCAAAGATCAATTTGCAAAATCAAAGCCCAAAGGTAGTTCAATTAAACATAAATCCAAACAAAACTTCATAAACATAATGTATATGTAACATGCAAGTGTTCAATTGAAATCAAAGCTTCCAATACACAATCAAATGAGTCAAAACTTCCAAAAACATGATGAATTCATAAACTATAATTAAGATATGGACATGCATGTAGCAATTTCCATGGAAACAATCTCAAAATGCTAGAACATGTACATGCATGCATGATTTAAGCCTTAATTCAACATGTTAGAACCAATTCTAGACTTAGATCACTAAAGACTCATTAACCATGCAAGGTACAACTAGAATTCAAGTTCAAGAAGATGATTCTCCTACCTTAGGTCTTCAATTTCAAGTCTAGAAGCTCAATTTGCCAATTCACTTTCAATTCTTCCAAGTTCAAGCAAGAATTCCTAGTTGAAACCAATTTCTCTCACTCTTCCTCTCACACGGTTTAGGCTCAAGAAAAGGGCTGAAGAAATGTTGTGTCTAAGTGTGTAGTTCAAGCCTTAAGATGTTAATAAAAGTGGCCCACCAGATGGCATTTTGGTAATTAATGCAATTAATGTAATTTAACATTATTTAATCTAATTTAATCAAATCAAATCACATTTCAATTAAATCTACCATAAAATCACATAAACTCTAATTAGCATAAAACATTAATCGATTTCAGATTTGGCCGCCGATAAGGCCTTCAATTGACAATTCAAACTTAAAACATGAACATATCAATTAACAGTCAAACAGATAGAAATGCGTTTAAACTAATACACTCAATCAATCAGTTCAGAATGTCAGTCAAATCAATTACTTAATCATGTTCAGTCACAGTTTAGCAGTAATCAGTGGTATTAACAGTAAACAGTGGTGAGGGTTGTCACAATAAACCTTATACTCCCATTTAATATTGTAGTATTGTGTATGTTTCAGTTCAAGATAATTTAAATTTTAAAATTAAAATAAAATTTAAAAGTTTTAATTAATTAATTTTTGTATAAGTTGGTTGGTCTTTTGACGTAGCCGATAGGGTGAACTGTTTTCGGTTTGACTGATTCACTGGTTTGACTGCGATTTTAGCGGTTTTATCAAAATATATTTGTTAAATTTGTTTGATTCGAAATAAATTAAAGATTGATCTAATTAAAGATTAAATGGCTAAGATTGCTTGATTCGAAATAAACTTCCTGCCCAAACAATTATTAACTTTTAAACAATTAAGAAAATTCTCATTGCCTAGCTTTCATTTAACTTTTATTTTCCAATCCCGCATCGAGAAAAAAAGCAAAAAGTGAATTGTTTTACTTACATAAAGTGAATCTTATACTCTCATTTGTATAATTAAAATGAGATTTTTAATGAGAAACCTTATGCTCAATATCTTATATTAATTTTTTTGATTTTCTTAATTTTAAACAATTAAAAAAATCTCAATTGATTAGTTTCTATTTAACTTTTATTTTACATAATATAAAAAATTAAATATAATTATCAAATTTTATTAAATAATATATTATTTTATCCTTTGCGGGTGATATGCTATTTACTTTAGAAGAATAAGGGCAAACAATTTCTAAAAGTAGTTCAGATCCTCCAACAAACTCAGTTAACCATTTTGGACAAAAATAGCTCATTACCGTTAGTTACCTTTTATATTATTTAAGTGATTTTAAAACTTTAAAATTTAATAATTTTGATTTACATCTCCATTTTTTATTTTTATTTTTGTAAAATTTATATTTTTAGAATTCTATTGACAATATATTTAAAACAATATCCATGAGTAATGTGAAATTCTACACAAAAAAAAAAAAAATCATGAAATTTCATTGAAAGAAATTTCAATGCACAAAGCCAGTAAAATATATATATTTTGCACTAGAAAATCTAAAATTGATTACTAGTTGTAAAAAATAGGTCTTTAATTCTAAATTTATTACTAAAAAGTTTAAATTGAAGGTTTCAAAATAACAAATTTTTAAAATTTCTATATTAAATCAATAATTTCATTGTATATATATAGTACAATTTCTTTGACTCTACATGGTGAAGCTTCATTGTGCAAAAATTAGTTTTTATTTTTTTATTTTTTGAACTCTAAGGGTGTGTTTTAGTACGTTTTTTTTTTTTTTATATTTACAAAAATTTTTTAAAATTTTTTTTTTTTTTTTTTTTTTTTTATTTTAAAAAAAAAATAACAAACAAGCGTTTGTAAAAAAAAAAAAAAAAAAAAAAAAAAAAAAAAAAAAAAAAAAAAAAATGGCAATGCAATGGCAAAAAGTGTGTGAAAAAGGCGTAGAAAGTAGTAGTAGTGGGTGGTGGTAGGTGGGTGGGTGGTGGATGGTGGTGTGAGGGAGTGTGGGTGTGTGTGGTGGTGTGTGTGGGTGGTGGTGTGTGGGTGGGGTGTGTGTGGTGTGGGTGGGGTGGTGGTGTGTGGTGGGTGGTGGTGGGTGGGTGGGTGGTGGTGGGTGTGGGTGGTGGGTGGGTGGGGGTGGGTGTGGGTGGGTGGTGTGGGGGGTGGTGGTGGGTGGGTGGTGTGGTGGGGTGGTGGGTGGGGTGGTGGGGTATGGGTGGTGGTGGTGGGGTGGTGGTGTGTGGTGGTGGTGGTGGTGGTGGTGGTGGTGGTGGTGGGGTGGTGGGGGTGGTGGTGGGTGTGTGTGGTGGTGTGGTGGTGGGTGGTGGGTGGTGGGGTGGTGGTGTGGTGTGTGGGTGGGTGGTGGTGTGTGGTGGTGGTGGGGGTGGTGGTGTGTGTGTGGTGGGTGGTGGTGGTGGGTGGTGGGTGGTGGTGGGTGTGGTGGGTGGTGTGGGTGGGTGGTGGTGGTGGGTGGTGGGTGGTGGTAGTGGTGTGGTGGGCATGGTGGGTGGGTGGGGTGGGTGTGTGTGTGGTGGTGTGCGTGGTGTGGTGTGTGGTGGTGGGTGGGTGGTGGTGTGGTGGGTGGTGGTGGGTGGTGTGGTGGGTGGGTGGTGGGTGGTGGTGTGTGGGTGGGTGGTGTGGTGGTGGTGGGGTGGTGGTGGTGGTGGGTGGTGGGTGGTGGTGGTGGTGGTGGTGGGTGTGGTGGGTGGTGGTGGGTGTGGTGGTGGGTGGGGGTGTGGGTGGGGGTGGTGGTGGTGGCGGTGGGTGGTGTGGTGGTGGTGGTGGGTGGTGGGTGTGGTGTGGTGGTGGGTGGGTGGTGGGTGGGGTGGTGGTGTGTGTGGGTGTGGGTGGTGGTGGTGGTGGGTGGGTGGTGGTGTGGGTGGTGGGTGGTGGGTGGTGGGTGGTGGTGTGGTGGTGGTGGGTGTGTGGTGGTGTGGGTGGTGGGTGGTGGTGGTGGTGGGTGGTGGTGTGTGGTGGTGGGTGGTGGTGGGTGGTGGGTGGTGGTGGTGGGTGGTGTGGTGGTGTGGTGAAGGTGTGGTGTGGAAAAAAAAAATGTTGGGTGGTAAAACTCTAAATGATTACAAATTGAAGATTGCACAAATTAAGTGAAATTCCACCAGCATCGATCAGAAATTGACGGAGACTTAATTAATGAAAGTTCATTAATTGAAGCTAGTACAAGTCAAAGATTGAATTAGTAAAATTTCACTAACTAATTCTAGCAAAAATCTAAAATCAAAGAATTTGAAAAATAAAAAACACAAATCAAATAACATAATCAAATTGTCAATCAATAACATATAAACCAACCAGATCTATTTTCAAATCAACATATAAATCGGCACGACAAGAATGACTGTTGAAAGAGATAAAGAGTGAACGGTAAGATCAATTGGATTTCAACCAAAGATGCCCGAACGACGATAGATAAATGGTGTTGGAGAGAGAGAGAGTAAATTATGAGATCAACTAAATATGAATCGGAGATGTGCGAATGGTAGTGAATGACAATTGACAATAGAGAGATTCGTAGTGAATGACAGTGAAGCAACATCGACGATGGTAGTAGAAGTGGTGGCGGTGATAGTTAATACAATTATGGCGATGCCGTAGATGCCATGAATTTGAAATCGTTGATCGGAGAGAAAAAAATAGATATCATAAACAGAGAGAGAGAGAGAGAGAGAGAGAGAGAGCAATGTATGAAAAAAATTAGATAGAAAATTTAGGGTTTCTAGTAAAACGGATATTTTGGACCATGTATGTAAAAGTTTGTCTTTATATTTTCAAGATGAGTGCTGCTATTAGCACCCCATCAATTATTTTAGACTCCACATTTCTTTGGACCCCCACTTATGAATTTTAAAACCCTTAAAAAAAAAATTTCTCTCCCTAAATAATATCAAAATTATCCTTGTGAAAATATTCCATCCATTCAATTAAATGCACACCCTTACATCCCAAAAAAACTCTCTTCCAAAAACTCTAACAAAACTCACAAAGGTGATTAATATTTCATCTCCACATACTTTTTCATAACCTTACAAAGAGAATAAATATAGGGTTTTTAATCTTCAATCCTTAGAATATATCAGCAAGAAATTGGGTTGGGATTTTTGTGCTTGATAAAGAAGAAGAAGTGCCAAGTGGGATTACTGTCAATTGCCCTGACAAGATTGGCTTGGGTTGTGATCTTTGTTGCCTCATTCTTTTCTTCTATTTGACTATTGTTATAGTTGGTTATCTGTTCTTGAACATATAAGAAATGTTCAGTTACCTGTTCCCAAACAAATAAACAATGTTTGTGTGACGCCCCGATTCTACACCATTGGTTGCAGTCAAGGGAGAGTCACTAATGAGTCCTATGGTCAATAACCAAGTAAGATCCCAGATTGCCGGAGGAGTCCAAATAGCCTTCCTTCTAAGTCCAGCTTTCTTAGGCAGTGTACTACCATTTTGACAGATCTTAAGAGGTATTGACACAAGATCTCATAAGCAACGATAAGGTTCATACATAGAATATAAATACATAACAACCATATTTATACTTAATTCAAAAGATTGTTTCATTACATTACATCCCAATAGAAAGTTTAAACTCTACATGAGTTCTTACAAAATAACAAAAAGGAAATTTCTATTATTCCTAAGATAGCCAAAAGTCCTCGAAGGTTTCGGGCTCGTCGTCTCCAGCTATGAGTTCCGCTTGTTTACCTGGCATGATACGCCGTGAGCTTTGAATGCCCAATAAACACACACACACACTCTACCCCTTTTTCCCAGTCCAATACACAATCATAATGATGGCACCAAATAGTAAATCATGATTCTCAAATAAATAAATAAAGGATTAAGTTAGATGTTAGTAAACTAGAAATCCCCCAAAGAGATTTCGTCCTCCCAACCACAAGAATCAGACGCGGATTATTCAGTATGCCTCATCTTTTGCTGCTTTGTTGCAGAACTAACCTCGGATGTCTATCAACGGTTATATACCGCGTAGCGCCAACCGCAGGGCCTCAAAAGAGATGGTAAAATAGGGCCTTGCTTGAATCCCTCCTCACACCAAACCACATAGGGTCCGAATACAACCGCTTCGTTCAAGAGTTCTGAAAACCACTTGCGCAAGACTTTAACTTCAAATAGGGAACGCATCCCAATAATCCATATATCACATATTCTCATCTTTTCATCATTCAAGTGTTCAAAAACTCAATACCCACCCAATTAGGTTCCCCATTGAATTAAGTGTTTTAAGTCAAGGTTAGTCCAACTAAACAATATAATAATATCCACATAAGCATGCATTCTCAAGATAAGAAAGATAAATAACATAACATGCACATACAACATCTTGCCAAGATATGATCATAAGCCATTAAACATTTTCATGAATATAAGGGCACAAAACATCCATACATAACAAATTTCCAGATTTAACATCACATGAAGGTTAATATGGAAGGACTACTTAGGTTCATCCACCGGACTCGGTTTTCCTATGGTTCGTAGAGAATTTGATCTAGTTTCTAGAACATTTTTCGGAAATGGGATTGCTTTTCCCGATTTTAAGTTATTTAGAAAGTATTCCAGCACTGTCCAGGTTCTGTCCAGATCTGTCGACCATTACGAAAAATTGATTTTCTTACAAACCGCTTAATGTTTTTTTGATGAAACCAATTTTAGTTGAAAGCTAACACTTTAAGGAAGATTTTGACATAAAATAGAGGTCCAGAATAATTTTGTACATTTTTCTAGAATTTCTAGAAGTGGGCTGCAAAAACAGATTCTAGGGTATTTTGCCCAAAACAAGAAGATTTATGAAAAGGGGATTCCACCAAAGGAAAGTTTCATTTATTTTGTGAAGGAAATATGCTAACTATCATATATTTAACTCAGAAAATTTGTTTGAAGAAGTGCCTTTGCAAAGTCGAGAGATTGATACCAAAAAAAAAAATGGTTTTGGACCAAAAGGGGGAAAATACAAGAGAGATGGAACCAATGCTCAAATCTTAGCATTTTTAACCTAAGAACTCTTTAATAACAGATCTGAAACACATTATTTAGAAACATGTATTGAAAGAAAGAAAGAAAATAAAAGAGAAGGTTATGTTTGTGGCTTACTTGCTATTTTGCACAAGAATGCTCTCTTCTTCCTCCCTCTTCTTCTCTAGACTTCTCTTCCTTGCTCTCCTCCCTCTCTCTAACCAAAATGTGTGTATAAGTGTGTTGTGTGAGTTTGCAAGCTAGGGGGTGTGGTATATATAGGCAATTTGGTGTAAAAGGACATAAAAGCCCTTTAGTTGAAAATGGATGGGAAAGCTAGGATTTTGGTTGGTGTCAAAAGGAATAGGAGTGACTAAGGTGCTAAATCATAAGTCTAGGCATCAATTAGTTGATTTTTAGTTGAAAGATAACTAGTCTTGAGATTTGCAACCTAGGTCTAGGTCACTAGGTTTGGATTTCCTAGAATATCTCATGATGATGTGTCTTGGAAATAGATTTCTCACATTCTCCAAGGAAGGGCCAGTCATAGGGAAGTGTGGAGGGCAAATTCTTTATTATTTTATGTCTAGGCACACTTCTCTAGGCGTATATATGTATATATATTACAAGATTGATGGTACTAATAATATTATGGTACATGTACTAGTTTTTGGGACAAGTTTTGAATTTAATTAAAGGGTGAGGGCTTGGAGTTAAATACATGTATCTTATGTAGAATTAAATTAGGTTAGAGATCCTAATCCGCTTAGGGAAATTCCTGTTTTGACAAAAATAAAAATAGTAATGCTAGCCGACAAGATTCGAATTAATTCAAGTAACCGAGGGGCTTTAAGAAAATAATTCAAACATTAGGGTCTTTAAAGTGAATACATATTTTGGGGGCTTCACAGTTTGGGCTTGTATTCCTAAATTTCAGTCATATGTTCGGAAGTTTAGTCCCAAAAAAATGACGAACAACTTTTATTATTTTTGTTATTTTTTTTAAGAAACTTATCCTTACAATGCTAATCTCTTCTGTGATAAGAATATCATCAAAGTTATGAATCTTCTTTGAGTTTTTATTGTTGTACTTCTCTCGTCTCATGGAGTTGTGGTTGCTGAAAAAAATTTCATTCATTGTCATTGCTGGAGAAGTGTAAATAATCAAATGGTTGCCAAATATAGCCGGAATATTGCCGCCAAAGGGCTTTTTTAGGTTTTGAGGGTTGGCAGGTTTTGAATGTGGGATTTGGAAAAGATGGATGAGTGGTGATGGAGGTAGGTACTCTCACAAACCCTAATTCATGATGTAGTGGGTGTATGGGTTTAATTGTGAGATAAGGTGTTCCAAAATTATTGATATCCTTTTTAGTAATTTTATTTGAGGTTGTTAGTGTAATAAAAAAATAATCTAAAAAATGAGGGATTTAAAACAATTGATGAGGTGCTAATAGCAGCACTCTTTCAAAATTTCAAATCTTAGAGACCTTAACTATCAAGTCAATTTTTAGTGTTCTTAAACTCTTACACAAATAGAGGGACGTCTCCCTAATTTTTCCATAAAATAAATAAATAAATAAACAAATGTAAATTTTTAGTTGGAAACACTATGGTACGCACCTTTTAAAGGATATGTATCATACGCACTTTATAACTAAATAAAAAAAAATGACATACTTTTATACTTTCTAAGTCATAACAAAATGTGTATATATATATCATAACTAAATATATTATGAAGCATAACTAAAAATCTCATGAGTTATAACTAAAATAATATCATAATTAAAATAATATTATAACTAAAAAAAAATTAGTTATAACTAAAAAAAAATGATATAATTAAAAGTACATATAATACACTTGTCGAAAGATATGTAAATTAGAATTCCCCTTTTGGTTATATGTTGTGAAACATATTTTAAAAAATATGAATGACTACATTAATTATTATAGAATAGACTTTTGAAATTGACCTCCATAAGTAATTAATGTTTTTATTATTTTGGTACTTCAAATACTATTTTTATTATTTGATGTTTGCCCTATAAATAAGGTGGGTTTTATCCATCTTAAAAAAATAAAATAAAAAATAAAAAAAAATAAAATAAAAAAATAGAGTGGTCTTTTGTTCGATCAAATACACAAAAAGAGAATAAGTGAAAGCAAAGGTGAAGATAAGAAGAAAAATAGGGAAATGGTGAGAACTATATTGAAACATATAGTTAAATCATTAAATAAAATAACAAAACTACATCGTCATGATCTATACTTAAAAGGTTCTTAATGAACCAAATATCTTTGTGTTGAATTTGTTATTTTATTACTTTACAGTTTATTATTTTATCTGCTTTATATTTTCTCTATTTTTATAATAATAACTCAACAAACCCATATAAGTTCTTGATAAAAAATTTTAAAAAAAAAAATTTAGTAAAAAATTTTGTATCCCTAACATCACTCATAACTCAATTTTCTTATCAATTTTTTTAGGATAAATTACAAATACATCATTTGAGATTTGTTTATAATACAAATTAGGAGTGTAAAAATGGCCCGCGGTCCGTGGACGGCCTGAAGTTCGCTCGTGGCCCGAGATGGGCCTGGTCCGTTTAGGCCAGCTTGGGCCCAGGCCCGAGCCTAGCCCGAGCCCCTAGGCTAGGGCCTGAGCCATTGTTTTGAAGCTCGGCCCGACCCATGACCCGGCTTATCGACCCGCTTAAGGCCCACTTATGGCACGGCCCGAAATCCGGCCCACCTAGGGCTCAGTGTATTTTTTAATAGAAAATAATAAAATTTTGGTAAAAAAAATAATAAAAAAATGGTTAGGCCCGCTCAAGCCCATTGGCTCGGCCTACTGGCCCGCCTAAGGCCCAAATACCCTTGGGATTGGGCTTAATTTTTTGGCCCGTGGGCCAGGCTGGCTCGACCCGAATTTTGACGGGTGCCCGCGAGGCCCGACATGGGCTCAGCCTGACCCAGATTTACACCCGTACAGATTATTCGTTATAGTTTAGAAAATTACAAACACCTCACTGTCATAATTTTTTATTTAATGTAATTAACTGAAAAAATAAAATTCGTAACTACTCTCCAATATAATAATAAAATTATCTAAATTATTAATTAAAACAAATTTCTAATGTCATTAAACTCTAATAATTGATTTCATAATCTATTAATAAAAAGAATTATTTGTTATGAAATTAAAATTTTCAGAGTATGTATTTTGAAAAGATATTTCTATCTATTATCTCAAAAAAAAAAGTTTGCAGAAAAAATCACTTACCTCATATTTTTTTTATACCATTACACTCTCTTTAAGTATATTACCATTTAGGACAAAACCGTAAATCTATTGCACACTAGCCACATCTTACCTCTCCAGCCGCGGTAAACTAGACCATAGCTGTCACATTCCTAGACTATTTCCGCCGTCGCCTTTCTAGCCCCGTCTCTCCACTATCGTCATTGTCTCATTTCTAGCCCATCACACTGTTGTCGTTGTCGTCTTCGTTTCAACCCATCACTCAGCTATCACCTTCGTCATCGTTGCCATTGTCATCTTCGTTTCAACCCGTCACTCAGTTGTTACCTTCGTCACTAGTAATCATCCTCGACAACCCACCACTCCGCGAGCACCACCATCTCCTCATCTTCTTTTTTTTCTTCTTTGTATTATTCTTCTCCAGTTCCGGCTCTACGCTCTCTAGCCGCCGTTGCAACTTGCTCTGTTGCTAATGCTATAACCCTCTGTTACGACCCATCCTCACTATCACTTCCACTATGCGACCTAGCTTCTAAACCTTTCGAATAGAGAGAGAGAGAGAGAGGTTGATTTAGGTTGCCAGATCTAGGATTTGAAGAGAAGAAGAAGTAGAATAAGAAGAAAAAAACAAAGAGCTAAGGGTGGAAACATAGAGAAAAAGAGAGGCAAGGTAACGGGGGTAAGGGTTGTGAGCAGCTGCGATAAGGGATTAGTGGAGTGAGGAGTTGCAGAGGAGTTGAAGGTAGAAGATGAAAAAGGAAACGACCTCGACTGGAGAGAGACGGTGGATAAAAGCGGTACGCAGGGGTGATGCCTACATGGGGAGATGTTAGGGTTAAGGTTAGGGTTAGGGTTAGGGTTAGGGTTAGAGTTAGAGTTGAGATTATTGGGTTGAGGATGTTAGGGTTAGAGTTGGAATTGTTGGGTTCAAGAAGATAGGGATATTTTAAGAATTTTTTAAAATTGATAGTGTGCATTGAGTAAAAATAAGAAAGTCAAAATTGTGTTCGGTGTATTCGTATGTTTTGTTTGAAAAATAAGTTTATTTTTTGACTTTTTAATTATTTTAATATTAGTTAAAAAGTTTTGTTTGGATTAAATTTTTTGAGTTTTTAAATTTTTATGAGAAAAAAATAAAATAATTATAATTTAAATATAATATAATATTTTATTTTATTAAAATTTAATCTATTTTATATTTTTATGACCATTTTATTAATGCGCCTTGGAGGATTTGTGGAGACACCCAATCACTAATAGTATTAAAACACGTGACAAAATCACTGGTCCTGTTTGATAAAGGTGTAGAAAAGTATTTATAATTTATGTCTAAATAGCTTATAATTTATAATTATGAATATGAATTGATTTTTAACTTATAAATTAAACATCTCCTGTCCCACTCAAAGAATAATCTAATTTCAAACTTTAAAAAATTATACACTATAAATTAAACCAAACACATCAAAATAACTTAAACTAAATTACAAACTAAAATAAACCGCTTTTAAGCGGCACCAACCCGGCACAATGGCCCATTTACACCGGTCGAATGTCACTGTAACAGAGGTGGGATTATATCTCTCCACACTTCTCTTCTTCACTCTCTCTGTCTCTCTGTCTCTTTCCTCATGGACCGCCTTTCTCTCTTCTCTCTCTCCCTCCTCCTCCTCATACCCTCTCTCTGTTTTGCCGATGAGAAACTATCATCATCCGCCGTTGACTCCAATGACTCCGACGATCTCTTGATCCGCCAAGTCGTATCAGACGGTGGCGATGATCACCTCCTCAACGCCGACCACCACTTCTCTCTCTTCAAGCGCAAGTACGCCAAGTCCTACGCCACTCAAGAGGAGCACGATCACAGGTTCTCGGTCTTCAAGGCTAACCTACGCCGCTCCAAGGCCCACCAGCTTCTCGATCCCTCCGCCGTGCACGGCGTCACCAAGTTCTCCGATCTGACTCCGGCGGAGTTCCGCCGCAATTATCTCGGCCTCAAGCAGCGCCGGCTCAAGCTCCCCGCCGACGCGCACAAGGCTCCGATCCTCCCCACGAACGATCTTCCAGCCGATTTCGACTGGCGCGATCACGGCGCCGTCACTGGCGTCAAAGATCAAGTATGTAATCTATACTTACGTGTGTGTGTGTGTGTGTGTGTGTGTGTGTGTGTGTGTGTGTGTGTGATGGTGATTTTGGTTAATTGTGATGTTGAATTTGAGGGAATTGTAGGGTTCTTGTGGATCGTGCTGGTCTTTTAGTGCAGCTGGTGCGTTGGAAGGAGCTCATTTTCTGTCTACTGGAGAGCTCGTGAGCCTCAGTGAACAGCAGCTCGTGGATTGTGATCATGAGGTTCGTGTTCCTGTTCACCGTTGACTTCAAATAAAATTGCTTTTTTGATCGTCTATAATTTATTTCTGATGATTGTTGTTGTTGCTGCTGTTGTTGTACATATGGATTTAATGGTTTTGATTGATGACTTGGTCATTTGCGTTTTGGAATTTTTATATGATTATGTGTATTAATCATTTAATCATCGTGGTGGCTGTTGGGTATTTATTGTGTTTGGTTCTCTCTTTTTCATTTCTAAATTTCTTCGCAAATCCATGAGCATCTCCAACCCAATACTCTCAAATAGAGGATGATAATATATATATCTTTTTTTTTTATTCAAAAAGTGAATATAGAATATTTGATTATTCACCCAAACTCCAACCACAAATCTTCATTTCCTACTCTAAAGATTTCCAGAATAATTTTTGTTCATTAATAAATATTTAATTTTTTAATTCTTGTAAAATATATTTAATACTAGACTCAATTTAAAGGTATATGATTTCATTTTTTTTTTATATTGATATCAACTTTATAAAAATTAAATGTACATATTAGAAGTTGTTTGTATTTTATAACATATAACCAAAAATACAAAAATATATCTGTAGATAAAGTTGAAAGGAAGGGTTTTGAGGACAAAATTGTTATTTTTAGGAAAAATGAATAGTGTTATGGAGATATTCCTCTATTTCTCATACTCCCTCTATATTTGGAGTATCAAACCGTCCTCTTCCCAACTGGAGATGGTTTTAGAGGATGGGTTTGGACATAAAAATCATTCATATATGAAGATATAGAGGGTGGTTGTAGATGTTGAGGTTTCATGGAAGAATTTTTATTTTATTTGTTTTGCTTCTATTTTATATAGTCCATTTTCTCCTTATTTTGGTGTTCTTGAAGATGTTGTTGAATTGACTTAACCTAGTTTATGTGATTAGTTTTTCACCTCTATGTTGTGCAGATCATCATGTGCATAAATCTTTATATTTTCAAAGAGGTGTAGGTTGTTGGAATTTTAAAAAAGATATGGGTTATTGAATGATTTTGTCATGTTCTATTTGAGTGAATGACAAATATAGAAGATATTGTTTATCAAATTCTTTTCCGTAGATAAAAACATAACTTAAAATTGTTCTCAAATATCATTGTTAATATGAAGTGGTTGCACTTGACAGTATTAACATGAACTAATTAGAATATTAATGCTCAAAAACTGTTAGGAAAGAATTGAAAGCTGAGGATAGTGCTCCTCAAGTATATGCACCCTTCAGTGTGGAGGCTTTGCCAAATTCCACTATTGGTGGTATTAAGGTTCAATTATCAATAGTAAATCACAACAGCATCATGTTAATAGTCTAAACTAGCATATTTCTAATTGTTGGACAATGCTAATACATTATTGACTTTGTGATGTCTCTTGATGACATATTTTTTAAGCCTTGGCTACCACCAAGTTTGTCTACATGATCGTGGATAATTGGAGTTATTTGGGTACCAATTGACCACATTGGTATGCCTAATCAAGAGCGTTATCTATTTTTGCAGTGTGATCCAGAAGAATATGGTGCCTGTGATTCAGGGTGCAGTGGTGGGTTGATGACCACGGCCTTTGAGTACACACTCAAGGCCGGTGGACTTGAAAAAGAGGAAGATTATCCTTACACTGGAAGAGACCGTGGCCCCTGCAAATTTGACAAGAGCAAGATTGCTGCATCAGTTTCTAACTTCAGCGTCATTTCTGTTGATGAAGACCAAGTAGCTGCCAATCTGATTAAGAATGGCCCTCTTGCAGGTAGTTAGCTGTCATTAAGAATCATATACAACCCATTATTTCTATTTTTTTGTTTTAGGTCCTTGATCTGAAATATACTAATTAGTCCTTGTTGGGGTTGTAGTGGGAATCAATGCAGCTTATATGCAGACTTACATAGGGGGAGTTTCGTGCCCATACATATGTTCTAAGCATTTGGATCATGGGGTGCTTTTGGTGGGGTATGGATCGGCTGCCTTTGCTCCAATCCGGTTGAAGAAGAAGCCATACTGGATTGTAAAGAACTCGTGGGGTGCAAATTGGGGAGAGAACGGGTATTACTATATCTGCAGAGGTCCAAAGTCTCACAACGTATGTGGGGTGGATTCCATGGTTTCAACTGTTGCTGCTATCCATACCACTAAGTAGAAAGCTTACTGTTAGTTTTTGATAATCAGGTAAAAGATTATCTTATTATTATTATCATTAGTTGTATTGTGAAAATGTTCTGTTTCATTTTGTTACATTGCTCTTCCTGTAAATATGCCAAGTGCAATGTTCTGTATTATGAAAATAATTATTCAGACTGATATCATCTACTAGTAGTTCTTAGGGCTCCTATATATGGACATGCCTGGATTGTATATGTTAAATGCGAGTCATGTATTATATAAAGTTTATTTTGTGATTATTTGTCTACCTTTTGCTCCTAAAAGGTGTGATGGTCTAGTAAGTTCAACTTGTTTGTAAATCTCTTGCATGAACTATGAACATAGATGATAGCTTATTATGGTTTGTCAATTAATGGTCTTGTTGGTTTTAATAGTTATATTAGTTATATTTGGCGACTATGAACATAGATGATAGCTTATTATGGTTTGTCAATTAATGGTCTTGTTGGTTTTAGTAGTTATATTAGTTATATTTGGCGTTTTGAAGAAAACACGTTATTCATAGACAACTTTTATTGATTTGTACAAGAAAAAGAATGGCGTGTCTTCTCAAAGTGCCAAATATATATTGTTAATTAGGATAATTGATCAAGTTAGTGGAGCTTAACTTGAGCTCGGTTTGTTAAAGATTTTATTAGAGACTATTTGTTATTCATATTTTGAAGACTGTCAGTTATCAAACCACACTAACCCTAAAAATTGAAGTCTCAATATATTTTTTTACGTAAAAAAATGTATTTTTTGATATCTTAGAATAATGCTTTGTCTTTAATTTTTTTTAGCTCCCAATATGTCAGCAGTAGTATTGTTCCTTGCAATTAAGCAAATTACTCCTATTTATAGAATCAAATCATTAAATTACAATACTTCTTTTTACAGCAACAAACTGCATAATGTTATTCACAAAACAACAAAACACTCCAGAAATGCAACATACAATAATCACCCTACAACCTGATCACAGGTGATCACAGCTCGAGATTAAGGTCAACTGCCACGTCTTCTGACAATTGAACTCAAAAGAGACACCTGGCAACCGACTGGTAAAATCTCCTTAATCCAGCAGAAATAACTAACATCTCATAGAACTAAAATGGAGGGGCAATTGGGTAAAAAGCCCATTTTCTCACACATCCCCAACAATTGCCCCATTGTATTTTCCTAAAATATTTCCCATGTGAAAGAATTGAATTTGATCAATTTAAAAAATAATTAATAACAATAATCGTAATCAAGCTTTAAGATTATATCATTCCTCGTCCTCACGGAGTATTAAGGCAAACGAGAATGGACAGAACTTGTAGCCGGTCCCTTCATAGAACTTGTTCTGAAACTCTACCCAGTGAAGCCGCAAGGCATGTAGGAAAGCACTTAGGGTTTCCATTACTAGAAGCACACCGACGGTTGCACAAATAAATACGATAATGCCAATAATAAGGATAATGACATTGTTAAACCTGGAGTAAGACATTTTGTTAAAATTGCAAGACATTTCTACTATTGACTGAACATCCAAGAATATTTGTAACTTACCCCCAGGCAAGAAGCAGGACCTTCTCATAAAAAACACTTGACAACTCTGAATGGGCAAGACTGAAATTGAATAAAAGCCAAAACAAACATTAAGTAATGAGAAGTATCATGTGCTCAAGTAAAAGGGGAAAAATGAAGAAATGCAGCCAGGAGCGTATGTAAGTCAGATCATGGCCATTTATTCACAAATGATTTCTGCAACTTCTGTTGCAAATAATAGATCAAAAAGCTTAAAACATGTCAAGAAATATAATCTAGACTGGACGGTTCACCAAGGTCCTATGAAAGGAAATTTAATGCTTTGGGTTGAATTGCATCATACCAGTGAAGGTCGCTTCTTGTCTAGCAAAAGTATATAAACTATTAAATATATAGAAGGAATAAGTTCCTTTCATTCTTCTCGTGCTGAAAGCAAGGTTCCTTACCATCTAGAATGCACAATATGTACACTACAATGCCCAAAATCAATACAATCCAACCAAAGCCTAACACAGCCAAACTCACTGAGACTAAGAGAATTAGTTTTACTGTTTAGCTAATTAGCCATAGGCTCCAACTATGAAGCATGGTACTTTGCATGGCATTATGTACTGGGAACACAAAACAAGTAGCCAAATTTTTCTTAATTTGTGTCATACCTAGTATATATCGAAACTAGAATAGCATTTTCTTCTGTATAGAAGTGAAGTTAGTTTCATTGGTTGTTTTTTTTTTTAATGTGTAGCATGATTTTGAAATTAAGCTTTAGTTTATAAATTATTTAATATAATGACATTTAATTATAATTTATAGCTTACTTTTGGTATTAAATGTGAATTGGAAGTTGTATATTAACCAACTAAACCATTTATATAAGTTTTGCACTACTCCGAATTAAAAACAAACATTTTTTTACTAATGTACCCAGCCATACCCTTACAATTTTTTAGATTTTACCATATTGACATACCCAAATCCATACACGTACCCGTACCTATACCGTATGCATGCTTCATAAGGCTCCAGTATTAGGTTGACCGAATCCAATGCAATAATCAATATTTTAACATCTTTGAGCATTTGTGCAACTTATTTCAAAATTGTAGGACAATCTAAATATTAATATGTTATTTTTAAAAACCTAAGGTAAATGGCTTGCAAGCAAAAATCCAAGCCAACTCTCTGCAACCTCTAGCCATGTTGTACAAATGCTTCTAGATGAGTGCAATACTTAGGCGGTGTTTGGCATCGGGGTTGGCAGGCTATTTTAGCCTCAAATTTGAAAAAAAAAAAAAAAAAACCCATGTGGCCTTTACTGTAGCTGAGGGAGAGTTCAGGCCAGCTGGATGTCATTAACGGGGTAAAAAGACCTTTTTACCCTTCGTTGCTCATATCCACAAACCCTAAAGACAACTGATAGCATTTCATCTTAATTAATTTATTACAAACAACTTTTGAACCCAAATGCACACATGACAGACGGTGGTAGTGAAAGCAAGCCACGTGGAAATCGACATTTTTTTTTAATGAATTTCTGTAAGGACAGTTTGGTCAATTTACATTCCACCATCATTTCAAACACATTTTTCAATACAATAATTCAAATAAAAATCTATCCCATCTTCCCAAATACAAAAACTAAAATAGCCAAAAAGTCAAAAAGCCTAAAAAATAGCCCCTTCCCAAAACACCCACTTACTCAGACAGGTGTAGTTCAAAACTCCACATATTTTGCTACAAATATAAATTTGGGTTATGCACACATTTCCTTAAAATCAACTTAGTATGAAATTAGTTCATACACAAATTCTATTTGCAATAACAAGTGTCTATAAAGAACGCATACCTCTGCTAGCACATATATGAAGTGAATAGTGAGGTGCAACACTAATGAATGTTAACTGCTTTTACAGATGTGATTGTATTCTAATTTCTACCATATTGCTAAAAAAGTTGTATACATAAAATACTAATTTCAAAATTTGTTAACCTTGGCAGTCTATGAAGCACGGACACCTCTCTGGAGGTCATATACAAGTGCTTGACACGTGTAGGACACAAACACGGACACACACCGGACATGCTGGGACACTTGGAACACACTAAGGACCATTTTTTTCACAAAAATATATATATATATATATATTATTTTTGTTTTAACTAAAATAGCATACCGAAGGTTGATAAAATTGAATATTTAATATAAAACAAATAGTAAATATTTAAAATATGATATATAATAAATATATAAAATTATATGTTTTGCACATGTCCCCAACGTGTCGTGTCCTGTATTATTCGAAAATCGTTGGTGAAGAAGAACAAAAACCCTAGCTTGTTGGTCAACAAAGAGAGAGGAGAAAGAAGGTGAAGAAGAACCTGAAGGTTGTGTCTAGATATGTCCTTTGCTTCGTTTTTCTTCTTCTTTCATCACTTCGAAGGTCGTCTCTCTCTCTCTGTGTTTTTCGTCTCTATCGCAGTTCGTCTCTCTCTCTCTCTCTCTCTCTCTCTGTTTTTCATCTCTGTCGCAGTTCGTCTCTCTCTCTGGCAGATCGTCTTTCTCTCACTCTCTCGCGAGATCGTCTCCTTGTTGGTCATCATAGTCTCCTCTGCCTTCGTCTTTGCCTTCTCTCGCGCTCTCTCTCTCTCTTCGGCCTTCTGTCACGATATATACCTAATATATAAGTTATATATATATATAAGATAAAACATATAAAATCTTTAAATAAATATATATATTTAAAAAATAAAAAATAAAAAACATTAACACATTATTATTTAATATATATCATATATATACATATAAATATATAATAAAAAAAATAAAAATATTAATATATATAATCTTTATAATATATTTACATAAAAAAAAATTAACACATACAAATATTATATATATATATGAGTATATATTATACATATTAATAAAAAAAACACACACATATATGTAAAATAAAATAAAAATAAATTAACAATAACACATTATTTAAAAAATATCATAAATAAACAAAATAATTAATGTGTATTAAAATAAAAATATTTATAAAAAAACTTCTAATGTGTATTAAAAAATATATATATATATTATCGCTTCACGAGGCGCTCCCAACCTAAGAAACTTCTATCAGTTCACGCTTCCTCGCTCTCGCTCCCGCTCCCGCTCCCGCTCCCGCTTCGTGCAACTAAGGTCTGCATCTGTGTTCATGCTTCTTAGTTGCAGTCTTTCTCCATGCCCAGCTATAAATTTGATTAATGTGAAGCACACACATAAACTAGCATGCACCTTTCAGTATTAGGATACACTGTATAAAGTAGTTGTAAGTTCCCAACAGCTTACCTGAGGGCCCATAGACGTAGGTATGAAGCTGTGTTCGAGACAGCTCCAAGTACAAACTCTATGGTATGTATAAGTTGATGTACAAAAACTTCACTGAACTCAAATTCCTCATGGCCATTGGCATCATGATGCAACTCCAATTCAAAAGTGTCGTCAGCGCTGTCGAGGGGTGCATAAGATTGCCCTCGGTGCCTCTGAGAAATCACATCATGGTTGTAACTTGTAAGAGACGGAGAGAAAATAAAATTCTGGAAAATAATCGAGCATTCAACCAAAAGCATAAAATTTTGGACATACTTCCTCGTGTTGTTTCTTTAAAAGAAATGGCTTTGGAAACAGCATCCATGGTACAGCAACAAGTGCCAGTAATAGTAAGACAATCTGGCATTATGAAACAGATGAGATGTTTTGGGATTAATGACAATGTCTGTCTAGTAACACATGAAAATATTTTATCTGAAAGTATAAGAAGAATTAACAAAACCTGAAGAAATTTCTGGCCAAAAAATAGCTGATTCTCGCCCAAATCATCAGTAGGACTCAAGAACATGTATATCATTACATGGTACAGATCAGCTTTAGAACCGATGCACCATTTCACAATAATCAGGAGTGAAAGATAACCAAACAAACTGTTTAAAAATATCATCTGGGGAACAAATTGGTACCTGAAGCAATGCATGATTAATGCTGATTAGAACAGATTCACTTGATAGTCAACTACAAACATTACGACATTATTTGAGGATATAAAAATTCACATTCTTGCATTTTTCATTCTCTTTTTGCCTCGTATAAAAAGAATCAACCACTTGGGGAACTGAGAATGTAAATGCATTTGAAAACTCTTTTTTTAAACATAGGCATGTATGCAAGGATCCAATTAAATAGTTTAGCTTACCAGATATTTAGGTCATTTCTGAAGAATTTTGCATTAAAATAGCTTAAAATGATTCCAAGATTCATCTGAGCAACTCCTATAAGGATTGACATCTTCATCTTCAGTGAGTTTAGGAATGGTAATTCACTACGGGTACCATGCCACGTAGGATCCACACCAAACGGGAAAGTGGCACGCACCTTAACTAAGCCCACTGTAGAAGCATCCCTGAAAGAGAAGGATGAGTTGAAATTTGCATCCAATTGTGAGATAGTAAATGAATTTAGAGTACTCTTTCCATACCTGCACGAAGGATCACGGCATTCATACGCTGAGGGCCCAAATAGTTCAAATGGCATAGAAAAAAATTCATTATATATGAGTCCTGTATATATTGAGAATATTGCCATCATCATTATAACGTATCGTCCACCAAATGTCATCTCCATGATGTCCCCGAGTTTCTGTTGTCAACAAAATCAAGAAAATTGAACTATTACACCATAAACCTGACAAACGTAACAGACAAAACAAGAAAATAATCAAGAAGTCAAAATAATTGTTCTTTCCAGGAGCTCTGTTTTGGCAAGGGGATACTTTTCAGCAGTATCATAAGGTATTATGTTTCTTCCCCAAGCCTCAAACCAGGCTTTATTTCAGTCAATGGAGGTAAATTGTAAACATGTCCAATGCAAATCCAAAGATGATCACACAACACAAAGGGTATCCACTCAAAAGGATAATAATGAGAGGTAAAACCTTCAGAAATGACATCAAACATGCAAAGTTATCCTAGTACAACACATACATGTATAGTGATAAAACAGAATAAAAAGGAAAAAGGCCTCCTGGCACATGAATTAAAAAACCAATAGAACATAACCACAAACTGAACTTTAAGATCTCTATACCCAAAATTCTATAGTAATCCCTTTCATACTTCCAAGCGTCAGAATGCAAAGGGTATGCCACTCAATATGTTTCCTAGAGTGGTTTTACAATAAGGTAATGGTAGAACAAAGAAATATTTTTTTTCTTGTAGGTTCATGGTTACATTTTAGACAAACTTTAGACTCTGATATTTACTTCCAGAAGCACAAACAATGAACATATTTAGGGAATGCAAGAAATATAAACATACATTCCACCTATGAAGCATGGGTATGAGTACGAGTACTGGTATTGGTACGATATAAGTATATCGATACGGTAAAATCTAAAAAAGTAGGGCACAGGTAAGGCTGGGTACATTTGTAAAAAAAATATTTATTTTTAATTTGGTGTAATGTAAAAATTAGTTAAATGGTTTAATTTGTTAAAATCTAACCTACAATTCACATTTAATGCCAAAAGTAAATGTATAAACTAAAATTAAATGTCATTATATTAGATAACTTACAAGCCATAATTTAATTCTAAAATTATGCTACGCACAATAATTTAAAAAAAAAAAAAAAAGTCCAATGAAATTAATTTTACCTTCATATTAGAAGAAAATACTGTTTCAATTGAGATACGGTATAACTTGGGTATATACTAGGTAAGTCTGGGTATGAACGAAAAATTTGGATACATGAATCATGTACCTAAGTATATATGCAGAAGTACCATATGAAGTACCAGTAATTGGTACGGATACGGCATGTTTGTTGAAGTACCCATGCTTCATAGCATTCCACACCATAAAAGGTCTAATATTTTTGCTTGAAGTGAGTGTTGTGGCAACTATTGCTTTGGTTAGACAAAACATATCCAATGTAAAAGCCTAAAACAAAATCCATGGGTCTCACACCATGCAAGAAATTTTTTTGTCCAATGGAAAGTACCCCATTTAGAATCTTAAGGGTTGTTTTGGGAATTAGCTATTTTAGTTGACTTTTTGATTTTTTACAAAAAGATGTGCAAAAAAAAATAATAATAATAATAGAGAAGAATTGACTTTTTGATTTTTTAACTATTTTAGGTGGTTCCCAAACTTGGCCTTAATATTTAATCATTGAATGAAAGAAAAGCAGGGGTAAATGCTAAAATTGAAGTTTGGAGAGAAATTTCTCTAGCATTAAGAGGGTTTAGGATAGTAGAACTAAGATTAAATATATGAAACAACTTTAGGAAAATTAGTAATAGAAATGAAAGGATAGCTATTGAAGGCGAAGACATACCAAAGAGTGAACAATTTCAACACATAAGCTTTGATCATACATATGGAGGGAGAGGTTGATGTTATTGCTACTTATAGAATTAAGGTCAAATGGACTAAATGGAAAAATGTGTTCGGTGTCTTGTGTGATTGACGCACAACCTTAAGATTAAAAGATAAAGTTTACAACACAACAATAAAACCAATCATGTTTTATGGTTACAAAATAATGGAAGATCAAGGAAAATGAATATAGTTGTGATGAGTATGTTGAAGCAGATGTGTAGAAAATAGATAGATAGGGTTAGGAATGAACATACTCATGAGATTGGTAATGACAATGAACAATGACTTTTGTTGCATTCTTTTCTTACTACATAAAACGATGGCAACTATGTAACATGATTATTGACTCTAGAAGTTGTACCAATGTCATTTAAGATGTTTTTCATGAACTTGGGTTGATTACCAAGCCTCACCCTAATCGATATAAAGTAGCATGGTTGAACCTATGTTACATGGATTCGGGTGTGAGTGTCGGGTGCTAGTGAGTATCTAGAGGTCGGATCCATCAAACCTTAAATTTAAGGGTACGAGGACTCAATGAAAAAGGGTTATAGTTTTATATTTTGTTATTTATTATATGAGATAAAATTGTGCTATATGTAACAAATAGTGTCAAAAGGCATTTTACTCATTTTATAATAGTTATACAATAATATATATACATCTAATGACAGTGTTAAATACAAAAATATAAGAAGTGTCTAATGAAAAGTATTAGACACATCCAACACCCTCGTCGAAGTGTTAGGTGTTTGACGCAGGAATCTGATTTCTTTCAAATAGTCCATGTAACATAGCGTAGGGGTGACCATTGGTTTAATGGTTAAGACTTGACCAAATAACCTTGAGGTTATAGGTTCAAGTCTTGGGGCCACCACTTTGTGTATTATACCAAAGGTTAAGTGTGTACTCAATCTTTCCTCTCCCCAAAACACATTAATGTGTACTAATTGGGTGTTGTTTTTTTATTTTTTTAGTCCGTGTAACATAGCGGTGAGCAACACTAAACTTAAAGTTTATGAGACGTGTTTCGTGACATATTTCATTTGTAGTTTAGTTGATACTATGGAGTGTGATATGTTGCCAGTGAAGGTTTGTCATATCTAGTTGGGATGACCATGGCTTTACAATAGGAAGGTATAAAATTGTGGCTATAATAACACTGTTTCAAGCATGGCTACATGAGGATGCAATATGTGTCAGCAAGGTTCTGAAAAGCAATTGCGGTCGCCGTAATGGTAGCGGTGGTGCAATTGCGGTTGCGGAGTGTAAAGGCCATAGCGTAACGGTTGCGGTAACCGGAACCGTGAATTTTTTTATTTTTCGCACAATTTGAAAAAAACTTACCGATACGCATATTTTTTTTCCATGATCATATTTATTGGGTTTAAAATAAATATTGATCAATTTTTGTAAATTTTTTAATATGATCTAATATATTTCATATTTTTAAATCACCATAAACTGAGTTTTTTACGTTTTATTTTAATAATTAATGACTTTATATTATATAAAAAATCAATCACTAACTATTATATATAAGATAAACAATGACAAAAGTAAGAGAATAAATAAGAGCCTAAATATATATATATATATATGCATATACATATTTTAACCAAGCCAAATAGAAAATGACCACACTTATTAATATTATTATTATTTTCAAACAATATATAGATAGACACACACAAACAAAATGGTTGAGTGATAGCAGCTGAATAGAATAACATAAGTCTTATAGTTTCAACAAATCAATAACATATTCTTCATTTTCCCTCTTCTCTCTCTCTATCTCTTGCTCCTCCATCTTCTCTCTTTATCTTCCCTCTTCTCTCTATCCCTCTTCCCCCATTTTCATCTTTTTTTTTGTGTTTTTTTCGAAAGAAACTTTTTGGAATCGTTACGTAACGGTGCGTAATAGACCATTACGACCGCTACGGCAGTCGCTACGGCCGACACACCTGTGAATCTCAATCACACTGCAAAGCGGCCGTAACGGGTAGCAGTAACCACCACAACCGTTACGTAACGGTTGCGGCCGCTTTTTAAAACCTTGTGTGTCAGCTAAACATGTAAAACTTACAGCCATTAATCAACAAACTAAGCAGTTATTACCTGACTAGAAAGTTTCTTTTCCCTGAATATGAAATATAGGGTTGCAAGAAACAAGCAAATACCATGGCCCCAATCTCCAAACATGACAGCAAATAGGAAAGGAAATGTAATAATTGTGTAGACACCAGGATTTGCTTCTTGATAATTAGCCACCCTGCAAGTATATTGGATACATCCGTAAGATAATTACATTTTGCAAATGACAAGAAAACTAGTGAGTTAATTTACAAATGCAAACTATCTTAGTGCAGTGGGGAACTACTTCACAACAATTGGCATTCCCTCAAATATTGTTATACGCAAAGCCAGAGATGAAAATGCTATACTGTTTAACAAGCAAAACATGTATAATGGTAAGTTCAACTAGAATAAAGATTTTTTTAGTCAACTCCAACCAAATTCTCTCTCTCTGTCTCTCTCTCTCAAGCAAAACATGTATAATTGTAAGTTCAACTAGAATAAAGATTTTTTTAGTCAACTCCAACCAAATTCTCTCTCTCTGTCTCTCTCTCTCTCATACACGCATGCATGGGCACACAGTGAGAATATTATGGAATTATAGAAATATGTCAATTAGGTTGATTGTGAATATTCGATTAATATTTGATTGATTGTAGATTGATTGTATAGGGTTATTTCCTCTTATAGATTAGGGTTTAGGATTGTTATAAATATTGGTTGTAATCTTTGTATTACATACAATCGAATATACAAAAAAGCTTTCAGGAATCTTACATGGTATCAATGCTTGGTATGAAACCCTAACAGCCATCACACTTTGGTCGTTGCTTTTGATTTCTAGTTCTCTCAATCGAGCTCTCTATTCACGATCGCTCGTTGGGTGGTCACCAACTGATTTCTGGTGTTGTCCTTTGTCTCTCTATCAAACTCCTTGGTCGCGATTGTTGGGTGGTTGCCAAAATCACGATTTGTCATCATCCATCGCGACTAGTCATCATTTGTGACCTCTAGTTGGGTCGTCAGGTCACAAGTTGAATCTATGGTTCTTTGGTCTCTGCGTTTGACTTCTAGTTCGTCTCTCTTAGAGCGGTGAACGTGGAGTTCGTCTCTCAACTTCGATCTCCTTCAGTCTCTCTCTGGTTCTTGATTTGTTCGGTGGTTCTCAGCACTATTCTCAAAATCTGCTTGGGTCTTATGCTTAATACCTTATTTTTAGGTTTATTACACTACAACCCGTAGGTTTCTTGTTATTACCCTTTGCCCCCTAGTTGCCCATTTTAGGTTTATTACACTTCAACCTCTCAAACTTCTGGCTATTAAGATGTCTCTAGCTTTTGATGAGTGTGCCTTCTGCCATTAGAGGGGTCATTGGAAGTATCATTGTCCCAAGAAGGGATGTTTGTCTGCTTTGCCTGTGTCTGCCTTGTCTTCTCAGCAATTTCCGATCAAATTCTGTGCTCCTTCTCTGAGTACCGTTTAGCCTCCCGCCAGTTCTACTGCATTTGCTCCGGCTCCTAATCCTAACTTGGCTTCCTTGACTGCTCAGATTAGTCAGCTTTAGCATATATTGTCTACCTCTCAGCCATCCCTGTATGCCTCCATTGTTTCCTCTCTTCATTCAGGTTTGCTTGGATCTTCTTCAGGTATTTCTTTGTCTATGACCTTTTGACTTTGGTGTCTCTCATCATATGACTCATTATCTCTCCTTACTTCAAAATTGTACTCCTCCTCCCTTTCTTATTATTGTTAATGCTGCTAATGGGTCTAGTATGTTTGTTATATCTGTTGGGTCTGTAATACAGTCTGTTATGTTTGCTATCTCTATTCCATCTGTCCTTTATGTTCCTTAGTTATCTGTCAGTTTATTATCTATCAATCAGTTTAATGCCTCTGATTTTGATGTTATCTTTTTTTCTTCTATCTATTCTGTGCAGGATCGGATGTCTAAGCAGCAAATTGGGACTGGCCGTAGAGTTTGGGACCTCTATGTGGTAGAGAGCTTGCATCTGCCTTTGACAACCTCTCCAACTGCCTTTTCCTCTTTTCAATTAGATTCTTTGTCCAGTCCTTTTTAGTTATGGCATTCTAGATTAGGGCATTTGTCTGATGATCGATTACGGTCTTTAGCTCAATCAGATATCTTGGGTAAAGTTTCTCCTAGTGAACTTACTGAATGTCGGGAGTGTAAACTTGCCAAGATGATAGCCTTACCTTTTCGTAAAAGCACTTTTATATCTGACACACCATTTTCTTTAGTTTATACTGATGTTTGGAGTCCTTCTCTTGTCCTCACCAAAAGGGGTTCTGCAGTGCATACTATGTGTCATTTATTGATGACTGCACCCGTACACTTGGGTTTATCTTATGATTCATAAGTCTGACTTCTACCAGATATATCGTACTTTCCAGTCTATAGTCACTACACAGTTTGGGTCTACTATTAAATTGCTACGATCTAACTTGAGAGGAGAATACTTTAAAACTGAATTCTGTGAATATTTGGCCAAATTAGGTACTATTTACCAAACTTTTTGTACTGATACACCTGCCCAAAATGATCGAGCTATGCGTAAACACCGTCATCTCCTTGAGACAGCCATGTCTCTCCTCTCTGCCGCCGTTTCAGCTCCGTTTTGGGTTAAGGCAGTTCTTACTGCTGCTTTTCTTCTCAACCGTATGCCTACCCTCTTCTTTCTGGTTGGTCTCCTTATGAGGATCTATTTTCTCAACTTCCTAATTACTCCCTCCTTCGTATGTTTGGGTCTGCTTGTTTTGTCATTTTACCCGTAAAGATAGGACCAAATTAGTGCCTGGTATGTCTTATGTGTCTTTTTGGATTATAGTCTCACTCAGAAAGGTTATCGTTGTTATGACCTTATTTCCCGTTGCCTTTATGTCTCCCGCCATATTGCCTTTCTCAAACGTCTACCTTACTTCCAGCTTCCTCTTCTCACTACCCCAATTTCCAAAGAGGATTTGGTTCATATTGATCCGTTTCCTTCTGAGGTCCCGTCTGATGAGTACATCTCCACAATTACTCTTGAGCTTGTTCCATCTTCTCCTCCTGCTTCACTTTTGGCTGCTTCTCCTCCTTCGACTTCTTCTACTCCTCCATTGTTAGTTTATTCTCGTTGCAAGGCTCCTCCTCCACCGGTTGTCTCTACCCCTACTGTTGATCCCGCTTCTTATGACTCTGATCCTGCTGCACACCGATATCTAACTCGAGTGCGTCATCCTTCAAACAAGTTGGGTTGGTCTAATATATATTTTTTTGCCTCAGATCGTACTTTTGTCTGTTATTCACTCTTAATTATAACCTTAGTCTTACAAGGAGGCCTGTCAGGATCTTTATTGGGTTCAAGCTATGGAGGATGAATTGTCTGCTCTACAGAAAACTAGTACTTGGGAGTTGGTTCCTTTGCTTGCTGATAATAATCTGGTTGGCTGCAAATGGGTCTACAAAGTCAAGACTCATTCTGATGGTTCTCTTGAGCGCTATAAAGCTCGTTTAGTTGCTAAAGGTTTCTCACAAGAGTATGGTATTGATTATGAGGAGTCTTTTGCTCCTGTTGCCAAGATGACTATTGTTCGTACTTTGATCTCTGTCGCTACTATTCGTTCTTGGCCTCTTTATCACATGGATGTTAAGCATACTTTTCTTAATGGTCATCTTATCGAGGAGGTTTACATGCATCCTCCCCTGGCCTTCACTATTCCTTTGGACAGGTTTGTCGCCTTCGGCGTGCTCTGTATAGTCTGAAATAGTCTCTTCATGCTTGGTATGATTGCTTTCAGACTGTTGTTATTGAGCTTGGATTTCATCCTTATGCCTAGGACTTTGCTTTATTTCTTCTCCACACCTCTGATGGATTTGTTGCGTTATTACTATATATGGATGATATGATCATCACTGGTTTGGACTCTTTTGCTATATTTGAGGTCAAGCAACATCTTTCCGTATAAGATTCCTAAAAGCTTTTCTGTATATTCAATTGTACGTAATACAAAGATTACAACCAATATTTATAACAATCCTAAACCCTAATATATAAGAGGAAATAACCCTATACAATCAATCGATTATTGATCGAATATTCACAATCAACCTAATTGACATATTTCTATAATTCCATAATATTCTCACACCCTTGCTTAAACTCAAGGTGTTTTAGCAGAAAACACTGAGATGTTGCCAAGAAGAAACTGAAATCGAGCAGTGGTATGAGTCTTCATAAAGAAATCAGCAAGTTGCAATGCTAAAAAGACAAAAGGAAGCGAGGGGGAACTAGACTGCAAATGTTGACGGACAAAATGACAATCAATCTCAATGTGCTTCGTCTGATCATGAAAGATGGTGTTATGTGCAATCTGCGATTGTCACAGTAACGGGAAGTCGGAGAAGACTAAGGGACACCTAAATCAATCAAGAGACAGCGAAGCCAAACAATCTCAGCAGTGGCATGAGTCATAGCACAGTACTCAACTTCAGCAGTGAAACGCGCAACAACAGTCTGTTTCTTGCTCTTCCAAGAAATCAAGGAATTACCAAGAAATATGCAGAAGCCAAAAGTGGACTAGTGATTAGTGACATCACCAATCCAATCAGAATCAGCATAAGCTACCAAGTCCAAAGAGGAAGTAGAAGACAACAGTAAACCTTGAAAGATAGTACCCCGGAGATAGCGAAGAATCCGAACCAATGCCGCCCAATGTGGGGAGCGAGGAGCAGAGACAAAACACACAAACAAGCACATATACAAGTGTGCATGCACATGTGCACATAAATTCTGTCTCTCAAATGCACTTTTCCTCCATGCTGAACAAAACTATATACTAATGAATTAAAACTTGAGTTTAAAAAAAGTTTCTGCATGAGAAGTGTAAGCCCCATATTGTATGATATCCAATAAATTTTCCAAGGGCATATTAGATTTCCAATTATGTGGTACTCTGAAATCCAAATTTATCACTCAATCAGAAGTAAGATTGAGAGTGAAAAATCAACCATAGTCTTTCCAAAGCGATGATTGTTAGCTTCACTAACTCGCTAGTCTCAGTTTAAATTATAGTGGAAAGTGGATATCATGGTTACTCACCCATAAGCATCTACAATTTCTTGAATAGCATGAGTGAATTTGTTTGTACGGAAATATGTAGGTGGTGATTCCTTGGTATGCATTTTTAGCTAATCCATGAAAGATATATCCAATGCATGTACTGTGAAGCATCAAACTAAACGCCACTGCAGTTTCAGCAATATACCTGATTTGTTGCAAAAACAGGACACCAGCCTTCTGCTACAAGGCACTGCTTGGTCACATCAATGCTGAGCATATTTAAAGTGTGGTAAATGGATTTCTCCTTCTTCACCTTTGTAAGTAGGAGAAAAAAAAAGTTCAATGATTGATCCACAAACTTAGCAAAGAGTCCATCCCTCCCCAAAAGACAAACAAACAAATGTGAACATAAGGATTAACAGCAGTATGGATTAATACTAAGTGAAGGAATTGGTACCAACCACAAGATTCCAGCATTCGAATTGCTGGCTAATAGTGTGTAACAGATTGCTCCAGTGCAGAAGTCCAACATCTATGGTAGTCTTCAGCTCTGTAAGTTTTCCAGATACCTAGATATCATAATGGCCATAAATCAGATTGCACTGTGACTGCAATCAATTATTTGCCTAAGATCAAACAGAATGACATATTACTGAACCCAGTTGGCCTATGTCACCATAACTAGGGTGCATTCCATATGTCAAGACAACCAGAGTTATTAAAATTGCAATAAAATTTATTCACTGTAAGAAAATTATCATATATATAACCATGTGACTGACTTCGCCAAGATTTTCTTCATCTTTTAACATTTCTGTTGAGATGATTCTAATTAAATGATTTTAGCCCCAACCCCCAATTAACAAGCTTACTTTACCAAATAAAATTTGGAAGACATCACGTATTTGGTTATGATTGTAGGACTTGGTTTGTGTCATATTACCCATGGAAGATTATTGTTCTCTATGTGCTCAACTCTTTACCCCTAGATTAGAAACATGAAATAATTGCAGTGCCTCATGCAATACACAAGAAGTGAAAAGTTAAAGAAGTGGAAATATTTGTAAATTGCCTGGTTTCAAGCTTACTAGTGTTACTGTCAAGCAGGGTAGTTTGGTAATTTTAAGATTTATTGACATGGGCTGTAGGGGTCGCCCATGAGTCATCTAGTAGGTCAACATCTAGTGGGTCAAGTTCTTTAGTTGGTTTTTGTTTATGTTTCTTATCTGGTTTTAGATGGGTTTTGGAAATCAAAATTTTGGTAGTTTCTTATTTTGGAATCCTAGTTAATAAATGAAGTCTTTAAAGTCTATATAAAGTTATATAATGCTTCTAATTTAATACACTTATAGAGAATTTTCCAAGCTTTTGAAGCTTGTTTATGAATTGTGTGATGCAATCAAACCCTAGGTGTGATGCCTAAAATCTCGAAGCGTGATTTCTAGAATTATCTTTTTCTTCTTTCTTTCTTCTTTATTTCCTGTATAAATTCAGCAGCATAGTTACTGTGCCTAAATCACTGTTCACACCCTCGTAACAGTCCCATAACAGCCCCAAAATTCATATCTTTGACTGGTAAAACCATATCCTTTTGGTGCTCCTTTTGAAACCCTAAATTTTGCTACTTGTCCTGCTTCAGTGTTGTTAAGAATAGCTCAAGCCTAATTGATGCAAGTCATAGTTCATATATTCAGACCATCTAAATTTGACCCATGAAGACACTCCAAATAAAAAATAGCATAATCATGGAAGAAGAACTGGCCAAAACTATACTTTCAGACTAAGGACAAAACAACTGAGATAATTGCATAGGCTTTCAAAGCACGTCCAAGACTCAAATCCTCTGCCACAATAGACAGACATAGTACAATGCCACAATGAAGGATGAACTTCAAAAAAAATTCCTTTTCTTTTTTGAAAGTAAAAACATATTAAGAACCAAGTAGAAAGGCAAATTGGCAAGTCCAAGTAGATGGAAAAAGTATACCACCAAAATATAAAAAAGGAAAAAGAAAAGAAAAAGGGAAAATAAATGCTGACAGAAATTCAAGAAGCAAAGAAATGACAAACCAAATAAAGAGCCCAGAGAAATACTAGTTACCTGTAAAGATAAAGATTTTTAATTACAGATTCTTCATTTTAAAATCCATACATGAACTTGTCCAAATACATACCTCCGTAATCATTTGATATTGTTTGCCTATGTCATCAGAAAAAGGATAGCGGTTCGCTCCAAAAGCATCACATATTTTCAAAATTTTGCTCTTTGCTCTTTCTCCAGAATAGAAGACAACAAATACATTTTTCTCAACCTGTAAGTTGGTGGTTATCAGTTCCTCATCGCATAAGGGAATAACTCTAAAATAATGCCCATGGATTAGGAGACAACATTCTGCAGGAAGGTAAGTATAAATTGATTCATAGAAGTGGATTAAGGACAAAAGAAAAGTGCAGCACATGGTGGGCAACAGAATTTCGGTTACAACTTCACACAGAGAGAAAGAGAGCAAAAACATAAGGTTTCCACCACACAAAATACTTCACATTTCATAGTGACAATCACTCGAAGAAAAAACATCATGTAAAGAAGGAAGGATGCAGTCGCATCCTTTTATGGAGTTCAAGATTTCTTTTTTGAAAAAAAAAAAAAAAAAAACCCATTATTAACCTTTGCTCTTGACACAGGATCAACAACAGGATCTTCAACCACAGCTTGTTTCAAAAACACGTTTCCCCTAGTTGCACGAAATAAAATCCTTTCAAAAGCCATTGATTTCTCTCGTGGAACAAGACCACTGACAAATCCCAGTTTTACTTGTTTAGATGGATCTGTTGACATTTCCTACACAACACAAAATCCAAAAGATAACCTCAACAAATACTTGAAAGTAAATTCATATAAACAATAAAAAATTGAAACAGCTAAACTACAAATAGTACTTGCTCCATGAGTAGAGGACTGTCGATAGATCCTTCACCAAGTTGACGTGCTTCATGTTCTCTCTGCTGTGCCATAGCATTGCTTTGAGCTGAATGGAAAAATTCACCAGCCTGAAATGAGGAAATTGAACTCACTTTGCATCCCAGGTTAAAAGATCAAGGAGGATTGAAGAATTGAACATATTTCAACACTGATTGACATAATAAATGCAGAAAGAATAGCTCAATAAATATGTCTATATTAGCCATCCAACTGAATGACTAAAGTAGCAAAAATAGGCATACCTTCTGCAGAACAAGCTTATATTCTAAAAGTTCATTATAAGCACATTGTAACTTCTCACTGTTTGCATTCATTTCCATCAACTCAGCTTCAAGTTCTCCAAGTTTTACCTAGCCACACCCAGCAGAAAATTGTTGAGCTGTAAAATATATAAACAAAAAAGAAAAAAGAAGAAGCTATAAAACCAAGTTACCAAAGCTTAACATACCTCCACATCATCCAAATTAATGTCAGTACCACTGGTAGATCTTAATGAGGGCAATAAACCTCCCTTCACCATTTGCTCCTTGAAAAAACGTAGCTTCCGTGCCATTTCACTACATCTTTTGATCTGTTTAAAGAAATTTACACACATCAAAATTATATGGGTTGTAAATGGATTTTTATTTAATGAACAATGTCCAAGCATAATTTCAAGGATTATAGAAAATAATGGAAACCACATGTAGCTTGTCAAACTAAAAAGACACAAGTACACATGGCCAAAATAAAAGTTTGTATTATAACAGTAAAGGGAGGTGTTGATATAGAGCATTGACAAAGGAAGAACAAATAATGATTTTACATTGTTATTCTACAGAAGGCTCAAAATATAATTGAGACTCACATAATGAATCAAAATTATCATGCCACCTGGAAACCAAATGAAATTAAAACTAGCCCAGACAAAACCAACGGAGTGTGCATGGTCTTACAACAAAACAAATACATGAGAGCATGCATGTGCATGAAAACATCATGGCAAAAGTAAAGTGGTAGACAACTGCCTCCTTGACCATAAGCACCTTTTGGAATGTCAAGTAAGCACTTGCGTGACCTAATGTACTAGAGTAATATACTCAAGATTTTTCATTTTGCACAAGTGTATAATAAAAAACAAAAAGAAATATTGTTGATGTTTCAACCTCGTACAGGGAAAAAAGCATTTAATACGCTGTAGATGGAAAGGTTTTGCCATTAACATAAAGACATACTTTGGCACTTCAAAGAGAATTCCCAAAAGCTAGTTTTCTTCTCCATTACAAGCTTTTAGTAGAGTACATGCCATCCTGCAAGGACACTTCTATAAAAGCTTGAATTTACATCACAAGGACACTTCTATAAAGAAGCCATGACCACGCCAAATGACATTCAGAACATTTGCTGGACATGCCCGAGCAAGTTATCTTATTAAATTGTTTTTGTATGTATTAAAAATTATATACATATTATTTATCAAAAATAAAAAATAAAAAATTATATACATGATATTACAACTCCTTTTAAATGAAATCATATATTAATGACCAAAATCATAAAATAGTAGTGTTACACGACGCCTTAGAGAAAATTGGGACCATTAACTTTAAGGCTATGCCATCCTAAGGTTATAATTGCTTCCTGACTATATTTGTCGTTTTATGGTTCTGTCACCCCAGAATATATGTGCCGTGTTGAATCCACATTCTATAGGTTCTGAGCCATTCACTGTGGTTCTGAACATACTTCATTAAAAAGCTCTGAAGATGTTCATTTTGCTTCCCACTATCTTAAGATTACATAACACATTAAGATACATAAACATACTCGTACTGTTGCCAGACCATTTCTTTAGTGAATAGCAACTAACCATCGACAAACAGAGATTTTATCTCTTAGTGATAAACAAGCTGATAGATCTACAAAGTCAACATGGATACTGTACAAAAATCAAACCTATGGACCTGGAAGAGCCGAAACCAGTTCTAGAGGCCACCACTTAACTGGTTTTAAAACTTCGAGTGTTTGGAAAAAGCATTTCAAAAGTGCAGGCACACCTTTGTTTGAGGAAGGGGAAAAAAAAGAAAAACACACAACAACAACAGATGACTTAATGGAATTGGGCATGATCTGGTCCTCTTTTCAGATCACCCAAACAATCCCTACATTTATGTGTAAAGCCACAAAAGCAGAGATTTACATAATGATGTACCTCAGTCCAACAGTAATAAGGATGGAACCAAAATGTACCTGAGTAGCATATGTCCGCTGGAATGGGCTCTTTTCAGCATTAAGCTGGGGAACATAAGACACAGCAAAGATATTAACATCAAGGTTTGAAAGTAGAAAATGTTGACGTTCAAGAACAATTCAAAGATTCAGACATTAGGTTATCATCAACTAAGGTATACATCCATAATTTGTCATTCAAAACCATCAAAAACATGCTCATCTTATAGCTATAGTAAGCAAATGATGAGAACTTCTACAAAGTGAAACCATTCGTAATACAGTTCTTCACCAATTATTATAAAATAAGAAGTAACAACTGCAAGTACAAAGAAAAGATGAAGGCTAATAAACAACTTGAGAATTTGGTTCACACAGCCTGTACATGGCATAGCATTCATGAAAATTCACATAAAATCTAGCACAATACAAGTCAACATGCTGGTGCGAGATGCAACGATTGCAACTCATGGACTGAATCTTTTGCACTGCACACATCTCCCCATATATCCAAACCTTTTTCACATTTTTCAGACAAACATTCATGAACAAAATCATTGAATAGTCATCGAAGCTGCAGCATTTGTCAACCAAATCACTACGGCCATCATCATGGCCCTATTAATCTTTTTAAGAGCATCTCTAATTCTTCATCAAATTCAAATTTTATGAAAAACAAAAGTGGCTAAAAGTGTGATCTAACCATTTCATCAAATCTGTATCAAATCAAGTAAGAGGCCTTTTTTTTTACTAAATCAAGGATGAACCAAATCCTTCACCAAATTTCCAACAGTCTTATTTTTACTCAAATTTGATGAAATTTTAAAAGGAGTAAGAATTAAAGATGGTTCATTCATAAAAACATAAAATAAAAATTAAAAAAATTGGTTAAAACAAGTTTCAAGGACAAGTTTGGAATCTTTCAAAAAAGGTTTGATGAAGAAAAAAAAAAAAAAAAGAAAAAAAAACAGAGAGTAAGGAATTTTTACTCGGATTAGATGAATAAGAAGAGTAAGGATTGGAGAAAAAATTTAAAACAAACAAAAGAAAAAGAAGTAAAAATCAAAAAACAAAATGTGCCAATAAAAAATTAGGATAGAACAAGAATTCAGTGGAGAATCAATTTATGTACCAACCAAAAACCTCCAATCTATCATAAAAAAAAATTGAAAAAGTCTAGAAATAAAGATAAATTCAAGCAACAGGCTAACAAAGATCAGATGCACATATATATAGATAGAACTTACGTCTTTGAATTGGAAGAGGCCAAGGTCTCCGAGATAGGAAATGGTTCGGTGAGACGATTCAATAGGGATGATAAGCTGAGCCAACTGCATTGGCTCCGACCGCAACAGATCCATCGTCGCAAAACATCCTCCATTCTCTCCCATCTTCTTCAACGATAATGATGATCACAAGAATTACAATTACAATTACAATGAATGTGAACGTGTTTTTGTATAGATTGATTGATTCATATATACATATCGCGCAATGCTTTGATTTGATTTGATTTGATTACTGCAATGTGATGAAGCCGGAGAGAATTAATCGGAGGAAGACGACGGTGCGAGCGCATCTGAGTTGGTGAGAGGACAATGAAAGAGGTTTGTTTTAGTTGGGGGGGCCTCTCTGGATTTCATTTTGGGGATGTGCGGATGAGTGATCTTTCGCTGCGTTTTCGTAATGGTTCGTCGTGTTGTCCTCTTTACGCAAGCCTACTGCTATCGCCTACCAAACTCTCTCCATTGCTTGTTAAAGTTGCGTTTGCTAAAATTCTTTGTTTGGGATTCATTTTTAAAAACGTAATGCTTGTGAATTCAAAATTTAATAAAATTTTTATTAAATGTTTTTTTTTTTTTGATTATTTCAATATTTTAGAAGATAGAAATATAATTATCGTGTGTCAATAATGATTTTGAAAAATTTTATGTGGTAAAAAATATATGTTGACTATTTTGACACTACAGAATATAGAAATGTAATTATCGTATGTAAGTAATGATCTGAAAAGTTTTTACAGAATTTATAAGTCAATTTACTAATTAGGTGATTGTGATTAGGTTTTTTCAACCTCAATGAAGAAAACTTCACTGGTTATGTTTTAGTAAGAACCAATGCAATATAACTTGAATTCGAAACAGAATATGAGGGAGAGATTGGACAGAAAATGTAATTGATTAATTGAATAATACAACTACAAAATGTTACCTTTAGTAATGGCAATTTCAAATGTTAAATTTTGAAAATACAAAAGAACTTTAATCTATTTCTATGAAAAGTTAAGTGCAGTGCTGAAATTTAAAGATAAATAAAATGACAAAGACGTAGAGTCTGGATTTGTTTGAAGGCCTTCTTTTATCTTTACTTTCATCTATTTATACATTTTTCTTGGCCTTTGAAGCAGTTGAGCTGCTTTTCCTCACCATGATCTCCTTCCTTGTAGCTATTTCTTAGGGTCATTTCTTCTCTTTGGGTCTGCATAATCGCTGATAACTGCTATTTTGGTAACTTCCTTCCCTTGTGCTTTTCATGTGTTGAATAACTGTGTTTTAGGTGCTAGAACTCACTTTTGTTGCTCACATGAGTTGCTTCAAAGGTGAGATTCTTAAATGGCTTGCACGCTTGAATATTTACCCTTACTTGACATGTATCACTTTCTAATTGGATAATTTAATTATGACACAAACAGTCTCACATGGTATGAGTCTTACACCTCATTTGATAGAAATTTAAAGTAATTACCAACTAGTCACATTAAGTAGACTTAAATACCATAAAGTCCTATTGACTCTTTTGCAAATCATCTACCATCTATTAAATGAGATTCGAGTTAAGAAAATTCTATCCACACCGCAACTGACCACCACTTGTGGTTTTGAAAAAATTAATGAATAGATGTGGATTGAGTTAGCGGATTGAGCCTTATTGTTTTGGACTTATTTTCCTAATTATTTTATTTACTTCGTCTTTTTGAAGAGAGAGACAGCAATACGAGGAGAGTAAGCTTCTGTTTTTTTTTTTTAAAGTGAAAAGCATTTTACGTTTTAATACTTTATTTATAGAACAAATAAATAGTATATTACATAAATAATATGTACATATATTTTGTGCTGTCTTATCAGGTTGAAACTTGAATGTCTACGATCTGATCGGAACATAACTTTTTTGAAATTTTTTGACCCACCCAATTTATTGAAATCGCACATTTGAGATCGGCCTAGGTGAGTTGTTGAATGTTTATCTAGCCCTGAAACAAATATTTGCCCTATCTTCAAATTCACGGAAAACCCTTCATATATGAAAAGTTTAAGCAAGAACTCATGCAAATTTAGCCCAACCAAGACTATGTATATATTTATTTTAATTTTTTTTTCCAAATACTGCCTACTTAAGTTAATTTTGCACACAAAGAAAATGCTACATGCTAGAAATTTTTCTCGTTTGTTTTTTGTTCACATCTTAATTTTTTTATTTATTTATTTATTGGGAAGAAAAATATCATTACAAAATCGATAAAAAAAAAAAAAAATTCTAATCAATCTAATATAACGGTATCACAAAATTTCAAAAATAGATAAAAATCTTCATAGAAGGAAGGATTCAAACCTCCATATAGAAGGAGAAAAGCCCCTTACAAGGGAGGGAAATAAACCTCCACACACAAAGGATTATGACATTAACAAACTAAAAATTAAAAACATAAAATAGAAGCGGAAAAAATAAAAAAAAATAAAAAAATAAAAAAAAAACAGATCTAAGTTATTACTAAACTCATCCAAAACTCCATTGCTCTGCAACTTTAAACTTGGAATCTGAAGACTCCACATCCGCTGGGCAAGATAGAATATTGGGGTTGAAGTGGTCGCTTAGCATGAAACAAACGCGTTATCCAGTATCGACTTTCGTACTGTGAAAAGATGTGAAACTAGATCATAAAAGTTTTCGGCTCGAGGGTGGAGAAGGTAAGGCGGTGATGGCCAAACTAGTGAGGCAAACATCATATCTGAAGGAGGATTGGAAATAGGGAGAGGAGAGGGAGATCAAAGAAGTGGGGAACCCACCACTATCTATCTCCCTCTCCGTTGGAGGAAAATCTAAAGAGAAAAGAAAGGGAATTTGAGGGTTTTGCTAGATTACTTGAGCTTCACTTGGTCACATCTTAATTACATAAGTGATTATATTAGATTTTCATTTAAAACATATTTGTTACTTTCATGAATGCGGTAATATAAGATGGTATAAAAAATATTAGGATAAATTATGAATATACTTTTTAAGGTTTGTTTAAATATAATTTGTCTTATATAGTTTTGGAAATTAGATCCCACCCCTTAAAATTTCTAATTTCATATCAAATGACTCATTTTATTAATAAATAATCAAATCAATTAGTAGTTTTTAATGATGTTAAAATTTTATTTCAATTAATAATTTAGGTAATTTTATCATTGTATAGGAGAACAATTAGGAATTTTTTATTTTTTCAGTTAATTATGTTAAATAAAATATTCTGACAAGGGGCATTTGTAATTTTTCAAACCATAAGGGGATTATATTTTAAGAAAACTTCAAGAGGTGTGTTTCTAATTTACCCAAAATATAGTAATAGTGCTACTAGTATTGGAGAATGAAGAAAGAACTTAATTTCAATCTTTAAAAGATAGTTAGCATTACAAAAAGGTGAGGTTACAATGTGCACATGCACATGTAAAAAAAGTTATACTTTTTATAAGAGAAATTATACAGTTTGTGAGATGAAGTTACGATTTTTATGATGAAAATTATGAATTTTGAAGTTATGATATGCACCTAAAAGTCATGTATAACTAAAGTTATACTCTTTGTGAAAAAAGTTATACACTTTGTGAAAAGCAAAAAGTTGTATTTTTTGTGAAGAAAAAATGTTATATTTTTTGTGCAAAGTCATACATTTTATGAGAAAAGTCATGCTTTTTGCATAAGGTGCACTTGCACATCATAGCATTTTCTTATTTATTGAAAATATCTTTAATGGTTTAGCCAAATAACTTGCTAAAACTAAAAAATGGCTAGACCATGTAAAAATACTCCTAGTGATCCAAAATCATTGCTAAATAATGGCAAAGTCAAATTTTGAGTTAAATTTAGTACAAAGTTTGGCAAAGTCATTTTGTTGCCACTTCATATTTCTTATCAAAACTCAAAACTTTTTGTTTCACAACTTTCACGAATCAAAACTCTACTAAAGTTTTTAAAATTATAGAAAATCTACAAATTACAAAAACACAACATATTAAAATTTATAGTTATAATTATATATTAGTTACTCACAATTTATCATCTCAAGTCCTATGACTCTATAGGTGCAACATTCATTTCATCTCTTATGAGTATTAACTTTAATTCACTGCATTTACTACTTGAATGGTTGAAAATTTTGAAAATTAGTTGAATTTGTTCCTTGGTTGTGCTAAAATACACAATGTCACCATTGGAATGTATAGTTTAAAAAAAAATAACTTTTTTACACTATAGCAAGCCAAAATATAACTTAGGCAAAGTCATTTTGACTTGTGCAATTGGAGATAATGCAATACAATAATCTCTCATAAGTATGTTTGCCAGCCAGTCCCAACAAAAAATGAATCACACTATAACTTATATTGACCCCTCACAGGCTAGCCAAGTCCTAGTCATGGTTTTCTGTGAAGTGTTCTTTTTTTGTTTTGTTTTTGTTTTTGTTTTTTTTTTTTTTTTTTTGTTTTTTTTTTTTTTGGGGGGGGGGCTAAAAATGATAACATGCATGAGAATGCATTGGAATAGAGAGATAGAAGATCATGTAACTGTTGGACAATTTTTCCTGTATTTAAAAGATTTTAATTATATTGTGTATAAAACAATAATTAGAATTTAAAGAAATAAATAAAAGGAGAGAATTTGTTTGATTACAAAAATCAAACTCGAAATAATAAATAAATAAATAAAACAGATTTTATTTTGTTACAAAAACAAAATTGAAATCTGATTTAAATAAATAAATAAATAACAGATTTTATTTTATTACAAAAACAAAATTAAAATCTGATTAAATAAACAAATTAAAAACAGAATAAAATTAAACAACTTACTTGGTTAATTTCTTTGAATAATTTTTCTGATCAAGTCCAGTGTTTAACACTGTGTCCTTAAAACAGATTCGTCTTCTTCACGGTACTTTCAGAATTTGGACATCTATCTCCCAGGATGAAATGATCTATCAACGAATAAATGCAGCACTACAATTTATTCGTCCGTCGAACACACAAAATGTTTACATTCTTTCTTTCAGAAATAAAATGCAGCAATATGGCAAAGATCTAAAGCAGAAGAAGGAGTACGAAAATTGAAGTGAAAATCCAAATGGGAGGCTGGTCTATTTATAGATGTATAGGTGGCTCTTGGTTTTGAATTAAATAGGTGTTGTACCTGTTCAATTTGAATTAAACAGATACAAACAGGTTAGGCACTGTTTGGTTTGAAATTCAAACAGATTTAAATCTGTTGGGTTCAAAAACGGGAAGGGCCATGTTTGGATGAACAATAAATCCAAACCAGTTTAATTCTGTTTGAAAACGGGAAGGGCCTTGTTTGAAGAACATTAAATCCGAACCAATTTAATTTGAATTCTTTCAAATGTTTTTGGCCTAAAAAGATTAGTATTGGGCCGAACCAAATTTCAACCTCACTTCCCACACTACGCACTGACGGCGATGCAGCGTGTGGTGGTTTTTGGGTCCAATGGGTTTAGCCCATTTTGCCCATAACCTCTCCCTCTAAAACACTTGGGTACCCCTTGGGGCACACCCCAAGTACCAAACCCATGCCTTATAAACCCTCTCAAAACCTCCCACCAAATCAATGTGAGATAAGCCTTATACAAACCTTTAAGGAATTTTCACCAAAACTCCATTTCCATGGAGCATACTTTGGCTTCAATTTCCCATTCACTCGGTAATGGTTTTGAACAACCAAATATACCACGTGAATCACAACGTGGCATAGAACGCGTTACCACTTTGACCCGTGTAAATCGAAGCACGAGGCCCACCTAAAAATTAGACCAAACTTAGGAAAAAAAATTCAGGTTTTACTCAGAATTTTATAACCATTTCCAACAATCCCCTACATAAATGGAATTTGATGACAATGGAAATGCAACAATATGCAAATTTAACGAAAGAGTATAAGTCGAAAATATCTTGCATCAAGATAGGTAGTTTTCAGCCTTGAACCTTCCCTAGTGATAACCTATCGAACTTACTAGCTAACCAATGGACGCGATGCCTTGAATTGTTCAGCCGTTTGTGTAAGCCAAGACAATAGATTTCACACAAAATATCTTCTGACACATCGTGGTTCTCACTGTTGTGTTCATTTTGGCCTTGAACGCTCTTGGTTTTCATGAGTGTTTCTAGAGAATGTAGCCTCTTTCATTCTCATAGAATCGGCCCCAGTTCAACACTCATATAGGTGATTCTTATTTTGAGTATCTCCTTATACTCGTCTTGATTTTATGCCTTAATCAAGATATAAGTAATCATTAAAAGCAGTAATCAGACAACATATGTTGTAGATATCACTCTCACCATAGGAATGGGTAGGAATTTTAATCCCTTGGTGATTTCTGGCGAGCCATACATAACTTAGTTGTCCCTTTGAACTTAGTTCTTGGGATCTCTAGTCATATAAGTAGGGTTACCATTATGACGACTCTTATGTAATAGGCTTTAATCCCATCCCCTTTGATGAACTATACACTAGCTCTTTTGTCAAACCTTTTGTTAATGGATCTGCAATATTCTCTTTAGATTTTATATAATCTATTGAGATTATTCCGTTTAACAACAATTGCCTTACGGTATTATGTCGACGACGAATATGTCGTGACTTACCGTTATACATGTGATTCTGTGCCCTACCTATTGCAGATTGACTATCACAATGAATGCAAATAGCTGGCACAGGTTTTGGCCACATTGGAATGTCTTCTAAGAAGTGACGAAGCCATTCTGCTTTTTCACCTGCTTTATCTAAAGCAATGAACTCGGATTTCATTGTGGATCGTGCGATGCAAGTTTGTTTCATGGACTTCCAAGAAATAGCAGCGCCTCCTAGAGTAAAGATATATCCACTAGTGGATTTTGAATCTTTAGTATCCGATATCCAATTGGCATCACAATAACCTTCAAGTACTGCTAGATATCGAGTAAAGTTCAAACCATGATCACGGGTGAATCTTAGATATCCAAGAACCCGAATGATCGCTTTCCAATGGTCTTCTCCGGGGTTACTAGTATACCTACTCAATTTACTGATAGCATAAGCTATATCAAGACGAGTACAATTCATTAGGTATATTAGGCTTCCAATGATTTGGGAGTATTTTAACTGAGACACTGCATCACCTTTATTTTTCGATAAATAAAGACTGATGTCTACAGGTGTTCTTGCTAAATTCAAATCATCCTTGATAAATTTATCAAGAATTTTCTCAATATAATGAGATTGAGATAATGCATATCCGTCAGATGTTTTAGTAATTTTCATTCCTAATATAACATCTGCGACCCCCATATCTTTCACATCAAATCTTTTGTTAAGCATTTGCTTAGTTGATTTGATCATGTTTTGACTGCTTCCAATGATAAGCATGTCATCCACATAAAGACAAACTATGACATATCCTTGGTCAGTGTTTTTAACATAGACGCATTTGTCACATTCGTTTATTTTAAACCTATTAGTAAGCATTGTATGATCAAATTTTTCATGCCATTGCTTAGGTGCTTGTTTTAATCCATAAAGATTTTACAAGTCGACAGACTTTCTTTTCTTGCCCTGATACTACAAACCCTTTGGGTTGCTCCATATAGATCTCTTCATTTAGATCACCGTTTAAGAAAGCTGTCTTAACATCCATTTGATGTATTTCTAAATTAAACAACGCTGCTATAGAAATAAGCATGGGAATGGATGTTATTCTTGTCACAGAGGAATATGTGTCAAAATAATCCAGACCTTCCTTTTGTCTGTAACCTTTAACTACAAGTCTTGCTTTATACTTGTCAATTGAACCATCTTCTTTCATTTTTCTCTTGAATATCCATTTATATCCAAGAGGTTTAGAACCTGGTGGAAGATCCACCAATTCCCAAGTATGATTTTGCATAATGGATTCAATTTCATTATTAATAGCCTTTTTCCACAAAGGTGCTTCAGGACTTGTCATTGCTGCCTTAAAGCTTTGAGGTTCATTTTCTAACAAGTATGTCAGAAAATCTGGACCAAAGGATTTTGATGTTCTTGCTCTCTTACTTCGTCTTGGTTCATCATCAGTTAAATCCTGTTGGTCGAGACCCTTACTAGTCTTTTGTGTTTGATTGTCATTAGTCTCTTGACTTTGTGTACAATCATAAGTTCTTTTCTGTGAACTTAATTCTTGTCTTTTCTTGTAAGGAAAGACATGTTCAAAAAATACAGCATTCCTTGACTCTATAATAGTGTTCACATTTATATTAGGTATTTCTGATTTATAAGTCAGAAATCGATATGCACTACTATTCTGAGCATAACCAATAAACACACAATCTACTGTTTTTGGTCCAATCTTAGTCTTTTTAGGAACAGGTACTTCAACTTTTGCCAAACACTCCCACACTTTCAAGTATTTGTAGGAAGGTGGTCGACATTTCCACAATTCATAAGGAATGCTTTTGGTTTTCTTGTGGGGTATTCTATTAAGAACATAATTAGCAGACAATATTGCTTTCCCCCACAAGTTCTGTGGTAAGCCTGAACTTAGTAACATAGCATTCATCATTTCTTTTAGGGTTCTATTCTTCCTTTCAGCAATTCCATTTTGCTGTGGAGAATAAGGGGCTGTAGTTTGGTGAATAATGCCATGTTGTGCACAAAATTCATTTAATGGTGCATCATATTCACCACCCCTATCACTTCTAACCATTTTAATGGTTTTACCAAGTTGATTTTCAACTTTTGTTTTGTAGAGTTTAAACATCTCTAAGGCTTCATCTTTACTTCTAAGTAAATAAACATAACAATATCTTGTGCAATCATCGATAAATGTTATGAAATACTTTTTGCCTCCTCTAGTTTGAATAAATTTTAGATCACATACATCAGTATGAATTAATTCTAGAGGTTCGGTTTTTCTTTCAACCGATTTAAATGGAGCCTTAATTAGTTTTGCTTCTACACAAACTTCACATTTATGATTATGATTAATTTCAAACTTTGGTATATAATCCAAATCAATTAATCTACGCAAAGCATCATAATTTACATGACCTAATTTACCATGCCATAAATTCGACTCAAGAATATAAACAAAAGATGTGTTATTCTCATTCATAGCAACTTTTGGTACAACTGTCATTACATTTAGCTTAAAGAGACCATCACTCATATATCCCTTACCAACATACATACCACTCTTTGTTAATACAAATTTATCAGACTCAAAGACAAGCCTAAAACCATTTTTACTTAACAAAGAACCAGAAACTAAATTCTTCCGGATGTCAGGTACATGCAGTACGTTGTTGACGGTCAGTTCTTTTCCTGATGTCATTTTCAAGATCACTTTTCCTTGTCCAGCCACAGTAGAAGTAGAAGAATTTTCCATAAAAAGTTGTTCACCATTTGCAGCCTCTTTGTAGGTAGTGAACGTCTTGTTGTCCGCACATATGTGACGAGTTGCTTCAGTGTCAACCCACTACTCTTTGGGATTTCCAACCAAGTTAGTCTCAGACACCACAACAGAGAGGTTGATGTCATTTACTCCATCAGAGATGTAATCCAATTCTGTTACATTGGCCTGATTGGTGGTCTTTTTACTTGTACTTCTATGATCCTTCTTAGGGCGACGGCAGTCAGAAGCTCGATGTCCAGTTTTGCCACAGTTATAGCATTTCCCTTTGAACTTCTTGTTGCTAACGCTTTGTTTAGGACCATCTCCAGTAAACTTCCTCTTTTTGTTATGTGGTTTATGAACTTGTTCAACCACATTAGCCTTGGACTCAATGGGATTTTTCTCATTCCTCTTTTCAACCTTTCGGTTATCTTCTTCAATTCTCAGTCTTACTATAAGTTCATCCATGGTCATCTCTTTGCGCTTATGTTTTAAATAATTTTTGAAATCTTTCCAAGCCGGTGGTAACTTTTCCACCAAAGCAGCGACTTGGAAAGACTTGCTAAGAGACATACCTTCTGAATGAATATCATGCAAAATTATCTGAAAATTTTGAACTTGAGATATTACCGTTTTAGAGTCTACCATAACAAAATCCAGAAATTTACCGACGACAAATTTCTTTGTGCCGGTATCTTCTGTCTTGTATTTCTTCTCCAAAGAATCCAATAATTCTTTTGCTGACTTCAGAGGACTGTATACATTATACAGCATGTTGTCAAGGTCATTGAGGATGTTGTTTCTGCACAGGAAATCTGAATGTTTCCAAGCATCTACAGCGGCAACAACTTGCCGATCACTTTCACCCTCTTTAAGTGCTGGAGCTTCTTCATGGAGAAACCGGGCCAAATTAAGAGTTGTAAGATAGAACAGCATCTTCTGCTGCCATCTCTTAAACTCGGTACCGTTAAATTTTTTCAGTTTTTCTCCATGATTGATAGGTACATAAACATGGTTCTGGATAGGGACCGATGTTGGTGTAACAATAGGAGTACCACTGCCAGATGCAGTTTCAGTTGTAGTAGTCATAATCTCTGATTACAAAAATCAGAAAAATTAAAACATAAATTAATTTTCTAGTTACTAAAACCAGAAAATAAATTATAATACAAAATAATTTTATTTTTCTTGTTACTAAAACTAGAAAAATAAAATAGCACAATAATTTTCTGTAAACACAATTAATATTCTGCAATTGTTAATGACACCAGTATATTACTACTAGTTGTCAAAGAAAAGAGACAGTATATTACTACTATCTGTCAAATAGCATAAACACTATTTGTTTTTCCAACCAGAATATGTCTTTATGAAAACAGAAAATTAAATACAATGAAGATACCAAAAAGTAATAATCTGTCTTAAGATTGTTGGACAATCTTCACTGTATTTAAAAGATTTTAATTCTATTGTGTACAAAACAACAATTAGAATTTAAAGAAATAAAGAAAAGGAGAGAATTTGTTTGATTACAAAAATCAAACTCGAAATAATAAATAAATAAATAAAACAGATTTTATTTTGTTACAAAAACAAAATTGAAATTTGATTTAAATAAATAAATAAATAACAGATTTTATTTTGTTAAAAAAACAAAATTAAAATTTGATTAAATAAATAAATTAAAAACAGAATAAAATTACACAACTTACTTGGTTAATTTCTTTGAATAATTTTTCTGATCAAGTTCAGTGTTTAACACTGTGTCCTTAAGACAGATTCGTCCTCTCCACGGTGCTTTCAGAATTTGGACGTCTATCTCCCAGGATGAAATGATCTATCAACGAATAAATGCAGCACTACAATTTATTCGTCCGTCGAATACACAAAATGTTTACACTCTTTCTTTCAGAAATAAAATGCAGCAATATGGCAGAGATCTAAAGTAGAAGAAGGAGTACGAAAATTGGAGTGAAAATCCAAATGGGAGACTGGTCTATTTATAGATGTATAGGTGGCTCTTGGTTTTGAATTAAACAGGTACTGTACCTGTTCAATTTGAATTAAACAGATACAAACAGGTTAGGCACTGTTTGGTTTGAAATTCAAATAGATTTAAATCTGTTGGGTTCAAAAACGGGAAAGACCCTGTTTGAATAGTTTAATTCTGTTTGAAAACGGGAAGGGCCTTGTTTGGATGAACATTAAATCCAAACCAATTTAATTTGAATTCTTTCAAATGTTTTTGGCCCAACCCAACCTCACACCACGCACTCGCGCCCAAGCCCAGCCCAGCTCGCCCGATGAGTCTAGCTCATTTTGCCCATAACTTCTCCCTCTAAAACATTTGGGTACCCCTTGGGGCACACCCCAAGTACCAAACCCATGCCTTATAAACCCTCTCAAAACCTCCCACCAAATCAATATGGGACAAGCCTTATACAAACCTTTAAGGAATTTCCACAAAAACTCCATTTCCATGGAGCATACTTTGGCTTCAATTTCTCATTTACTCGGTAATGGTTTTGAGCAACCAAATATACCATGTGTGTAATAACCCCGACCCTGATCAACGCTAAGTGGGACTTAATTATGCCTAATAATAATTAAGGGAAAAATCTGGAATTTAATTACATGTGCATTGCATGACTTATGTGTTTTTACCTGTTCGGTGTCGGAATATCTGTTCGTGTTTTAGACTTTAAACTGCAAATTGGAAGCCTTATCGGCGCCCGATTCTGAAATCGATTGGAGTTTTAGACTAGTTAGATTTTATGTAAATTTATGGTAGGTTCAATTAAAATTCGATTTGGAATGTTTAAAACTAATCAAAATAACATTTTAATAATGAACCTAGCTTAATTACAGAATTGCCATTGAGTGGCCATTGTTTAATTTTATTCTTGAGTTCATACACTTAAACAAAACATCTTCCTTCAGCCTATTTTGAGTCCTCAACCGACATTAGAGAGAGAAGGGGGAGAATTGAGTGGGATTTTGGCTACAATTTGATGATCTTGAGGAAATTGAGGTATATGTTGGCAAATTGAACTTCAAGGCTAGTAATTGAAGACTTAGGTAAGAGAATTTAACCCTTGTTTAATGTCTTTGAACTTGTTCATGCTTAGTTCTTGAGCCTTTAGTGATTGGAGCCTTGGATTGGTCCAAATATGTTGAGTTGGAGCCTAATTCATGCATGCATGTACATGTTCTTGGTATATGAAGTTGTTTTGTATCAAATCTCTACATGCATGTTCATGTTTTTGCTTAAGTCCATGAATTCATCAAAATTCTGGGTTAAATGTTGCCTTGGATCATGATTTGAAGCTTTGGAATGAAATTAAACTCATGCATGTGTGTTTGAACATTGTTCTTGAAAATTTATGGAAATGGTGCTCAAATTGACTCACCCTTGGCTCTTGAATTTACAAATTGGCTTTTGAAACTTGATATACTATGAGTTTGAAATGTTTTTCCAGAATTTGGGCCCAAGGGGTCGAGTATAGAGTGGTAGAATGCTTGGTTTGAGCTGGGAAGGCAAATCTGGAAATTCTAGATTTGGCTTCCTCGCTTGAGCGAAGGATTCCTCGCTCGAGCGACCAACGTTTACTCTGAGCCACGCTCGAGCGAAGGATTGGTGGCTCGAGCGTAAAATTCGAGCATCCAAGATTTTTCTTGTTTCATCGAGACGCTCGAGCGAAGGATTGTTCGCTCGAGCGAAGCCTTTGATTTTGGAAGCTCGCTCGAGCGAAGGAAGGCTCGCTCGAGCGAGACTCCTGTTTTCAGCAACTTTTGAAAAACATTTTTCTAAGGAAATTTTGCACCCTCATTCCATCCTAGGCATTCCTAGGCCATGATTAAGAGTCCATAATAAGGGTAAGGGGTTAGGTACACACCTAGAATCGTTGATGTAAGTTTTGTACAATTGGAGTGCATATTTCAAAGTGTGTATCCGTAATGTGTTATGTAGGTCACGTGCCGCAACCCGTTTGACCCTCTTGACTTCGTCTACTTGTATCAACGCCCACTGTGAGTAATAGCTTTGTAAAGTTATGTTCAATGTTATGTATTTTTAGTATACTATGATACGAAATGATTGATTCTTTGAAAAGGTATGATATGTTGGAAATGAATGAATGAATGTCCAGTTTTTCTGAAAAGTATTTGTGGCACCCTTAGTCTGGATGGCCCTTGCCCGGGGGTAACAATACCGTGGCCTATGGCCCTTGCTTGGGGGTGACAATACCATGGCTACTTGCGCACAAGATATGGACCTTTGTGGTCGTTCGTACCAACTTTGTTGTGGTCTTAGGACCTGCCTGTTGTGGTCTTAGGACACACTGTCTTAGGACACACTTGTGGTCTTCGGACACTTTGTTGTGGTCTTAGGACCTGCCTGATCTGATAGCTAATGGGTGTACCACATATGATCTTATGCAAAAATCTGAGTTTGACTATGAATATGAGCATGTATCTGAATCTATTTCTAATTGGAAATCGGAATGTGCACAAGACTCTAATTCTGATAAGACTGTGTTTCTGATATAAACTCTGACTTCTAACTCTGTGATGGACATCATTCATTAAACCCCTTTACTCTGTTATTATTCACTGGGCTTTCGCTTACAGTTTATTATATATATGTAGGTGAGCCGGCACAAGACCCTGGCCAGAGTTGATGGCCCTCTGTTTTTGTTTTTGGTTAGCCACCTGTTGCGCCTCCCGAGGAGGTTCCGCCTGAAGCCTAACACCGTGGCAGTTTTGCACTTCATGCTAGTCAGTGGTAGTGTTTTTGTAATGTCGAATCTGGGGACGTACTTATGTAAATATTCTGTACATATTGGAGTACTTTGACTGGCATGCTATGTATATAAATAAGTTTTAAAATTTTCTGTCCCATGTATGTCATCACAGCTCATTGGACCTTGTTTATTTTACATTATTGCTTCCGCAGCCCCTTAAGATTTGTTAATGTCTTCAGAGGCCGTAGGTAATCCACGGATTACTGGCCGGTTACGTCGCTAAACCTATAGGGGCGGGTTTTGGGGCGTGACAGAGTAGTATCAGAGCACGAGTTATACCGCACGCACAGGTCCTTATGAGCTTAGGATGTCCTAGTAAGAATTAGGGGCATTCCATTTGCATGTGTGAGTGTGTGGTAATGCAACTGAATATTGAAACTGAATGTACATTTGAATATATAAAGTCTTGTTTACCTATAGCCATGGACAATGCAAGGAATGATGATACAGCAGGGTCTTCTGATGCCCGAATGGATAGAATGGAACAAATGTTGGCAACCTTGACCAAAGTGGTAATGCAGCAACAGAGACAACCACCCTTACCCCCTCCACCTCCGCCAGTACAGGCTGAAGCCGATAATAGTGAAATCATTAATCTGACACAGAAATTCCTGAAAATGAAACCACCGATGTTCTACGGTGGGATTGAGCCCTTGAAAGCTGAAACATGGTTGCTTGAGATGGAGAAGTTGTATGAGGTGTTCCCTTGTTCTGAAACTCAGAAAGTCTTGTTGGCTACCTACACACTGAAAGATGAAGCTCGCAGGTGGTGGTTACTGATTCGAAATGGTCACGAAAATATGACATGGCCACAGTTCAACGCAATCTTTTATGATAAGTATTTTCCCCAGTGCTTTCGAAATCGGAAAGTCTCAGAATTTCAGGAACTTAAACAGGGCAAGCTGTCTGTAGCCCAGTATGAGGCCAAGTTCACTGAGCTAGCCAAGTTTGCTCCCCATATGGTGGACACAGAAGACAAGAAGGCCCGCAAGTTTGAGGATGGATTGGATCTGGACATACTGGATAGGGTGGGAGTTCTGAATCTACCCACATATGTGAGTGTTTTGGATAGGGCATTAATGGCAGAATCAATCCTAGCAGCAAAGAAACAAACTCTTGTTCCACGGACTGATTGGGCAGGGAAGAGATCTGGGAATAGTTTTAAAAAGGGCCGTTCATTTTCCGGAAACAAGAAGCGTAACACAGGGTATTACAGTAACTCAAGCCAAGATAGTGGCTCTACGCTAAATTGCCCTGATTGCGGGAACAAGCATAGAGGTACTTGTCACCGAACAGCAGGTGCGTGTTTTAGTTGTGGCAAGACAGGCCATTTGATGAGGAATTGTCTGCTTAGGTCTGAGACTACTAGTCGTCCTGCAGCGAGTTCAGTGGGATCCGCTTCTGTGGCCAAAACCAACGTCAAAGCCAATGCAGGGAAGGAACCGTTAAGACAAGGTCGAGTGTTTGCTTTAGTGCTTGGTGATGTACCGAACACCTATACCATGGTGTCAGGTACACTCTCTGTATGTTCTCAATATGCATATGTGTTGATAGATTCTGGTTCTACGCACTCCTTTGTGTCGCATGCCTTTTCTCAAAAATTGACTAGGCCATTAGAACATATGACATGTGTATTATCTGTATCTACACCTTCTGGAAATTCTATGATGTGTACTCGGGTTTATCCAGCATGTGATGTTGTGGTTGGTGATATGATGTTGTATGTGGATTTATTGCCGTTAGACATTCATCATTTTGATTGCATTTTGGGGATGGACTGGTTGACTAAGTACTGTGCTACTATTGATTGTGCGAACAAAACTGTGGTGTTTAGACCGCCAGGTATGCCTGAGTTTACCTTTAGAGGGAATGGGGTAGTTCCTCCCCCGTACTTGATTTCGGCTATGAAAGCTATAAAACTACTTAGGAAAGGTTGTAGGGGTTATCTATGTTGCATATTGACCACATCATCTGACAGTCCTACTGTAGAAACAATCCCTGTTGTTTGTGACTTTCCTGATGTATTTCCAACTGATTTACCGGGGGATTTAGTTGACAGAGAAATTGAATTTATTGTTGAGGTGATTCCGAGGACACAACCTATATCCAAGACTCCCTATAGGATGTCTATCTTTGAATTGAAAGAATTGAAAACCCAACTCCAGGAACTGTTAGACAAGAACTTTATCCGTCCGAGTACTTCACCTTGGGGTGCTCCAGTGTTATTTGTCAAAAAGAAGGATGGGTCTTTGAGATTGTGTATAGACTATCAGGAATTAAACAAAGTGACTATCAAAAACAAATACCCTCTGCCCCGAATAGATAACTTATTTGACCAACTTCAGGGTGCCCAAGTGTTTTCTAAAATTGACCTCAGGTCTAGGTATCATCAGTTAAAGGTTAGAGCCGAAGACATTGAAAAGACTGCATTCCGAACTAGATATGGACATTATGAATTATTGGTAATGCCGTTTGGAATGACAAATGCACCTGCTGCTTTCATAGATCTTATGAATAGAGTGTTTAAATCGTATCTGGATGATTTTATTGTTGTATTTATTGATGATATTCTGATATATTCTAAAGGCAGGGAAGAACATGAAAAGCATTTGAGAACCACTTTGCAGATATTGAGAGAAAAGAAGTTGTATGCTAAATTGTCTAAGTCTGGTCTGGACAATTGTGGCATTTCGGGCCATGTGATTGACAAAAATGGTGTTTGTGGACCCTCGAGAAAATTGAAGGCTGTTGTGGATTGGCCGAGGCCTACAAATGTAATGATCTGAAGTTTTACGGGACTTGCGAGCTACTACAGGAGATTTGTGAAAGACTTCTCAAAGCTTGCCTTACCATTGACTCGATTAACTCGAGAAAAACATGCCATTTGGTGGAATGATCAAAGAGAGCGACTTTCCAAGAGTTGAAAACCAGGTTAGTGACTGCACCAATTTTGACTTTGCCAAATGGTACTGATGGGTTTCAAGTGTACAGTGATGCTTCTTATAAAGGCTTAGGGTGTGTACTAATGCAAAATGGGAAGGTGATTGCCTATGCTTCTAGACAACTCCGACCTCATGAAAAGAATTACCCAACACATGATCTCGAATTGGCAGCCGTGGTGTTTGCTTTGAAAATATGGCGTCATTACTTGTATGGGGTAACTTGCGAAGTGTACACCGACCATAAAAGCTTGAAGTATTTCTTCACTCAAAAGGAATTGAATATGAGACAGAGGCGTTGGTTGGAACTAATCAAAGATTATGACCTGCAAATCTTGTATCACCCGGGAAAGGCTAATACTGTGGCAGATGCCTTGAGCCGAAAATCCGGTGCAACTGTGTCATGTTTGTTATCCAGCCGAAAAGACTTGTCAACTGACTTAGAACAAGATGGACTGACATTTGCTATCTCTGCCCAACCTGCTATTCTTGATGAGATTAAACAGAAACAATGTGAAGATGAACACTTGAAGAAGATTATAGAGGAGTTTGATTCGAAACCGAGGCTCGAATTTGTGTTTGAAAATGGTGTGCTGAAATTTCAGAACCGTCTTTGTGTGCCTGATTGCTATGACTTGAGGAAACGTGTTATGACTGAAGCTCACAGTAGTAAATTTGCTATGCATCCAGGGAACACGAAGATGTACCACAATTTGAAACAGAATTTTTGGTGGCCTGGAATGAAGAGGAGTATTGCAGACTTTATGGCTAGATGTCTACACTACCAACAGGTAAAAGCTGAACATCAACGACCTGCCGGTTTGTTACAACCACTCCCAATACCAGAATGGAAATGGGAGCACATCACCATGGATTTCATTGTGGGTTTGCCTCGTTCTTCTCGAGGTATGGACTCTATCTGGGTTATAGTTGATCGTTTAACTAAATCTGCACATTTTCTGCCTGTCAAAACCATTTATAACACTGATAGACTGGCTAACATCTATATAACTGAGATTGTGAGACTGCATGGAGTGCCAATGTCTATTGTGTCTGATAGGGACTCGAAGTTTGTGTCTAGATTTTGGCAAAGTTTGCAATGAGCTTTGGGAATGAAATTGAGGCGGCGGTGCTTACCCATGCCGATGGCCAAATCAAATTAACAAACCAAACTCTGGAGGATATGCTCAGAATGTGTGTATTAGACTTTTAGGGAAATTGGGAAGCTTATTTGCCATTAGCTGAGTTTGTATACAACAACAGTTACCACTCAAGTATTGGGATGGCTCCCTATGAGGCGTTGTATGGAAGAAAGTGTCGATCTCCAGTATGTTGGGCTGAAGTAGGCGACAGACCTTTGTTGGGACCAGAATTTGTACAAGAAACAACTGAAAAAGTGAAACTGATACGACAGCGTTTGAAAACTGCACAAAGTAGGCAGAAAAGCTATGCCGATATTCGAAGAAGAGAAAGGGAGTATGAAGTGGGGAACCATGTGTTTATTAAGGTGACCCCGATAAAGGGTCAAACCCGATTTGGTATTGAAGGAAAATTGGCTCCAAGGTATGTTGGACCTTACGAAGTCCTTGAAAAGATCAATTCGGTGTCCTATCGAATAGCCTTACCTCCAGTGATGGAACATATGCATAATGTCTTCCATGTATCGATGCTCCGGGAATATCTGCGAGATCCACTCCATGTCATCGAACCAACGCATGTGCTTTTGAAGGATGACTACATCTATGAAGAAAGGCCTATACAGATTGTGAATCGAAGGATTAAAAGACTGAGAAATAAGGAAATACCGTTGGTGAAAGTTGATTGGCAGAACCACGAGGGAACCTATGCAACTTGGGAAACCGAAGAAGACATGAAGAAGAGATACCCGGATTTGTTTCCTCTAGACCCGACATTGGCTTCGAATGAAGGTAACTTGAGTTTGGGGACCAAACTCTCTTAAGGGGGAAAGACTGTAATAACCCCGACCCTGATTAACGCTAAGTGGGACTTAATTATGCCTAATAATAATTAAGGGAAAAATCTGGAATTTAATTGCATGTGCATTGCATGTGCATTGCATGTGCATTGCATGACTTATGTGTTTTTACCTGTTCGGTGTCGGAATATCTGTTCGTGTTTTAGACTTTAAATTGTAAATTGGAAGCCTTATCGGCGCCCGATTCTGAAATCGATTGGAGTTTTAGACTAGTTAGATTTTATGTAAATTTATGGTAGGTTCAATTAAAATTCGATTTGGAATGTTTAAAACTGATTAAATAACATTTTAATAATGAACCTAGCTTAATTACAGAATTGCCATTGAGTGGCCATTGTTTAATTTTATTCTTGAGTTCATACACTTAAACAAAACATCTTCCTTCAGCCTATTTTGAGTCCTCAACCGACATTAGAGAGAGAGGGGGGAGAATTGAGTGGGATTTTGGCTACAATTTGATGATCTTGAGGAAATTGAGGTATATGTTGGCAAATTGAACTTTAAGGCTAGTAATTGAAGACTTAGGTAAGAGAATTTAACCCTTGTTTAATGTCTTTGAACTTGTTCATGCTTAGTTCTTGAGCCTTTAGTGATTGGAGCCTTGGATTGGTCCAAATATGGTGAATTGGAGCCTAGTTCATGCATGCATTCATGCATGCATGTACATGTTCTTGGCATATGAAGTTGTTTTGTATCAAATCTCTACATGCATGTTCATGTTTTTGCTTAAGTCCATGAATTCATCAAAATTCTGGGTTAAATGTTGCCTTGGATCATGATTTGAAGCTTTGGAATGAAATTAAACTCATGCATGTGTGTTTGAACATTGTTCTTGAAAATTTATGGAAATAGTGCTCAAATTGACTCACCCTTGGCTCTTGAATTTACAAATTGGCTTTTGAAACTTGATATACTATGAGTTTGAAATGTTTTTCCAGAATTTGGGCCCAAGGGGTCGAGTATAGAGTGGTAGAATGCTTGGTTTGAGCTGGGAAGGCAACTCTGGAAATTCCAGATTTGGCTTCCTCGCTCGAGCGAAGGATTCCTCGCTCGAGCGACCAACGTTTACTCTGAGCCACGCTCGAGCGAAGGATTGGTGGCTCGAGCGTAAAATTCGAGCATCCAGTACTTTTACTGTTTCATCAGACCGCTCGACCGAAGGATTGTTCGCTCGAGCGAAGCCTTTGATTTTGGAAGCTCGCTCGAGCGAAGGAAGGCTCGCTCGAGCGAGACTCCTGTTTTCAGCAACTTTTGAAAAACATTTTTCTAAGGAAATTTTGCACCCTCATTCCATCCTAGGCATTCCTAGGCCATGATTAAGAGTCCATAATAAGGGTAAGGGGTTAGGTACACACCTAGAATCGTTGATGTAAGTTTTGTACAATTGGAGTGCATATTTCAAAGTGTGTATCCGTAATGTGTTATGTAGGTCACGTGCCGCAACCCGTTTGACCCTCTTGACTTCGTCTACTTGTATCAACGCCCATTGTGAGTAATAACTTTGTAAAGTTATGTTCAATGTTATGTATTTTCAGTATACTATGATACGAAATGATTGATTCTTTGAAAAGCTATGATATGTTGGAAATGAATGAATGAATGTCCAGTTTTTCTGAAAAGTATTTGTGGCACCCTTAGTCTGGATGGCCCTTGCCCGGGGGTAACAATACCGTGGCCTATGGCCCTTGCCTGGGGGTGACAATACAATGGCTACTTGCGTGCAAGATATGGACCTTTGTGGTCGTTGGTACCAACTTTGTTGTGGTCTTAGGACCTGCCTGTTGTGGCCTTCGGACCTGCCTGTTGTGGTCTTAGGACCTGCCTGTTGTGGTCTTCGGACCTGTCTGTTGTGGTCTTAGGACCTGCCTGATCTGATAGCTAATGGGTGTACCACATATGATCTTATGCAAAAATCTGAGTTTGATTATGAATATGAGCATGTATCTGAATCTATTTCTAATTGGAAATCGGAATGTGCACAAGACTCTAATTCTGATAAGACTGTGTTTCTGATATAAACTCTGACTTCTAACTCTGTGATGGACATCATTCATTAAACCCCTTTACTCTGTTATTATTCACTGGGCTTTCGCTTACAGTTTATTATATATATGTAGGTGAGCCGGCACAAGACTCTGGCCAGAGTTGATGGCCCTCTGTTTTTGTTTTTGGTTAGCCACCTGTTGCGCCTCCCGAGGAGGTTCCGTCTGAAGCCTAACACCGTGGCAGTTTTGCACTTCATGCTAGTCAGTGGTAGTGTTTTTGTAATGTCGGATCTGGGGACGTACTTATGTAAATATTCTGTACATATTGGAGTACTTTGACTGGCATGCTATGTATATAAATAAGTTTTAAAATTTTCTGTCCCATGTATGTCATCACAGCTCATTGGACCTTGTTTATTTTACATTATTGCTTCCGCAGCCCCTTAAGATTTGTTAATGTCTTCAGAGGCCGTAGGTAATCCACGGATTACTGGCCGGTTACGTCGCTAAACCTATAGGGGCGGGTTTTGGAGCGTGACAACGTGAATCACAACGCGGCATAAAACGCGTTACCACTTTGACCCGTGTAAATCGAAGCATGGGGCCCATCTAAAAATTAGACCAAACTTAGGAAAAAAAATTCTGGTTATACCCAGAATTTTATAACCATTTCCAACAGTAACCATGGTTCCCTCTAACTCAAATGCAAAGATGGAATAAAATAAAAGAATGGTAGAAAAATAATTTTGGGATTCAGGAGTTCATTTTAAAAATGAATAAGGGCTTCCTTATGAACTCTGCCCTGACCACTAGGCGATTTTCGAAAGAAGAAAAAGGTAAAGGGATTGTAATGGATAGACACTCAAATCCCAATAATTTGCGATGTTCATAGTCACCCAACATGTTTTCTTATCTAGACCAACTTGAAATCGTTCTAATCAAGAAAGAATACACTATCCGATGATTTTCAATTTGACTGGGACACTCTTTTAGGAATCTCAACAATAGTGTTTTCAAATGTTATGGATGAAGATAGTAAAGAATGTCGTTCCACTGAAGCAGAGCCAGGCAATGCCTTGGGTTACCAATCTTGGAGGTGATTCAGGCAAGAGGGGTCCATCATGGAATCAAGGTCTGCTTGAAGGTGTTGGCAGTGAGATAGAAAGGGGTTCAACGAGTGGTGCTACTCTCAAAATGCCTTTCAAGCAAAAGAAAACAGTGATTTTGGGCAGAAATCTTCTCCTCATTGATCGTAATTTGCGTCAAAATCTTTAAGTTGTTGGTACATTTGAGTTTTTACATCAGAAAAGCTAGTTGATTGCCAAGGTTCGAACAAAAGAGCCTGCCTAGACAAACGTGCAGGTTGGTATGTCCGAAGTTCCCAACCTAGATGTTCAACCTACTACACTTCATCCTCGTGAAAATGAACCACCAAAACAACACTCCCCAGTTTCTCAAGGCTAGAAAGAGCAATGACATTGACAGTTGTTGTTGAACTCCTTCAGCCCTATGCCCAAGATCGTGGCAAGCGCAAACAAGCCCAGCCCTAAGATTTCCAGGGCCTAAATCCGATAATTAACTAATAAATTTCTGGGACCTTTCGCATTTTTTTTTTCATTGAATGAAAAAAAAAAATTAAAGGTAAATAACAAAAGATTTGTGTCAAAATCACAAAAAATACTTAGCATTACATCATAACAACTAATAAGTATTACTTGATCCTCGTTCTTCTTGCATTTTTAGAAGCAAATAAATCAATCATACTTGCATAATCTAGTCTTTTTTGAAAAATCATTTTCAATGGATAACAATGTTAATCCATTCAATCTTTCTTGTGGCATGGTTAATCAAAGGTAATTTTTGATCATTTTCAATTTTGAAAAGCTTCTTTCCCCCGATGCAACTATAACCAGAATAGTCAAAAGTATCCTATAAGCAACCCACGAATTTGGGAAACAATTTGCCATCAACTGCAAATGATTGAGCACTTCAATTGGTTTATTGACTTCTTTGGACAATCTCTCTGTTGGAAATTAGGTCAGGTTTAGTACTTGGACCCAATTGGGTCACCCATGGTCGCATGATCCAATTATGAGAGATCCAAATAAAATAATAGATTATATTTCAAGTTATGAGATAATCTTGATATGGGATAATCTTGATATGGATAATTGTCAATATATTAGATGATAATTATTAATTAGACATTATTGATATGGGATAGATATTATCTGGGATAATATGTCTATCATATGAGTCTCCTAACTCTCCTATATAAATAGACCTTGGGTTCTGTATTTCATACAACAAAAATGATACGTTCTCTCTTTCCATAAACCATTCCGCCTTTATACTGTGAATACTATGGGTAGTTCTCTAGTAGTTCTACTCTACTACTAGGAATTATTTGAAAACATCAATGGAGGCACGTGATTCACCCATATAATCTATGGATTTGGTTTAAGCGTGAAAGGTATGCCCAAATCCATTTATTTCCATTGTATATAGCATACTAATTTCTACATTGGTATTAGAGTCATTGTTAGGTGTTTTCGTGTTATTTGTGTATGAATATATGTATAGATATGATTTGTGCATAAAATTGATAATCATTCTGAATTTCATACATATTGTAGTCTGTATTATTTAGTCCATATCTGCAAAGTTTTATAAAAATTGGATGGTCGAATTTTGAGAAAAATAGAAACTTATATTTGATTTTGGTAATTTTCATTGCATGCTGGTTTTGCATGCTTTGTTTTCATATTGTGAAAAATATATATTTGAAATCCTTATTTTAAGGCCTTCGAAACGGTATATTATGGGTCTGATTCCGACTTTCGGTTGAGGAGAAAATTCAAAGCCTAATTTTAGACGGGAGTTGAAGCAAACGGAGAAAAAGACGAATTTGCTAACGTCATCTGCACGATTTGACTTGACGCTGAATGACACACTGACGCGTGTGCTGACGTCATCCGCTTAGGTAAGCAATGACACAAGAGCTGAAAATTTTAAGGCTCTATTTGTTTGTTTTAAATTTAAAAATTACGTTAATTGCTTCTAAATTATTCGATATAATTCTGATTGAAGCATGACTTATACCGTTGGACTCATAATTAATTTTTTCTACAAGATATTAAAGTTTCAGAATTGTATGAAAAATAAAATATTTTTAATTAATGAAGAATTCAATATTTTTACGTTAAATTGCTCTCGGGGGAGCATGACTTGGATTCTGAACTTGAAATTTTTACAGTAGACTACTGTTATGTAATCTTATTTACTGGTATAATTTTTGTATTTTTTGCAGATTCTATAATATTTATTTTTGATTTTCTGTGTAATTATTAATTACTTGTAATTCTAGAAAATTTTAGAAAATTGTAGAAATTATAGAAATATGTTATGGAATTATTTAAATATTGTATACAACATGTTAAGTTCTTTTAAAATTATTAGAACTTGTAGTATGTTGTTATTTCAAATAGCATGATTTATTTATATTGGTGAATTTTAATTCTATGATTAAATATTGTAGCATGTTTTCTATTATGAATTACATTGAGATGTTATCATGTGGAGTTAAATATTTTATCATGCTTTAGACGTGCCATAGTTAGTGGGAGGTTGTTAGGTTGAGAGAAATCTTTGTAGATTTACTCCCGAAAACTAATGTTTTGCGCATGAATTAAATTAAATTTTAGATAATTGTCACTTGTGGCGCAAGAGATGATTACGAGCATAGCAGATTTTCGATCTTGCAACTTATGTAATATTGTCACTATTTAATTTAGATTTTTGCGGTAAAATTATATTATAATATGTTAATTAAATTAATCTCAATGCGCATTTTTTTTTTCTCTAAATTGACTTAGCTTATGGAAGTTAATTTGGTTGACCTAGATTTAGTAGAGATGTTTAAATGTGAACAATGTAATCCTATTCTTTAGATGAGCAGAAAGTCTTAGAGACTTTAGGTCAGACCTTAATTGAGTCAAAGTAAGGAAACATGACTCAAAGTTGTCGTGGCTTTGTTGCCTTGTTTGGCGCAATAAAAACTGATGTATGCATTATGGTTAGTGACATGCTAAGTAGTTTTGATTGGCGAGTTTGGAGTTGTGAAATGAGTAAACCCTCAATAGATCTAGATATGATCTTGACTATTGAGTTGCGCAGATTGACTTTGTAATTTGACTTGTAATAATGTTGCATCATTGGATGAAGCAATATTTAAGAGTCATGTCATCCAAGAAATGTGAGCTTAAATGAGTTAGTCATTAAGTGTAAGACGAGTAGCTAGTATGAGCAGTGTATTGCTCTCTACCCAGCTGATGGGAGTAGATGAAGCAAAATTTTATGCACTATAATAGTGTGCGTTGAAGTATCACTTGAAGTTAAAAGATTAGCATTTAGAAGTTGCAAAATCTATTAACATTAAGTAAAAAGATTAGCGCCTAGTGGCTGCAAAATCTATTAACATTGCTAACTTGTCCAAGTTTGGACACTCTGTATCTACACTTGAGTGTGAGACATGAGCATGTGCTTTTTTGTATGATTCGTTAGCTAGGCTAATGCTTTTGAATGACGTTTACCACTAAGCCCCAAAGTTGCAGTATAGTAATGAAAAGGTCAAGGCTGACAAGGTTGTTATGACTCTAAGAATTCGACGCATTGCTCGTGAGAGCATTGTGTTGAATTAGACTCTTTAGCCTAATTTGCACTTAAGTTACTTCAGGAGATGTCATAGATTGATAACTTATTCTCCCATTCTTGTGGATAGTAGAATTAATTGCAACTAACTATGAAGCGAGAAACAGAGATGGCAGGAGTATCGTCATGTTTCAACTAAATGAAGTAAGGTGTATGGAGAATAAAATTGACTTGAAAGTGCAGAGGATTAACACTTACTAGTTAAATTTGCAACTTAGGCGCACTTGATATCTCCATGACATCCTTTTATGATCTAGTGAACATGAATTAGTCGTGAGTCATTACCTAGTTGGACCTAAACCTTTACACTTGTCTTTGAGAACTCACACATTAGGATGATTGAAATTAGTTTATGACATTGGTCATAAACCGGTGACTTATTACACTTAATCACATTAATGAAAAGATGACATAGATGGTTTGAGTAGGCCTTTTTAGGCCCACTTACTTGTGACATCCTGCTCTCATGTAAATGTGTAACTTTGTTCGCAATGGTTGCGCACAAGTAAGTAGGAAAGCCGCAGAAGGGCACCTGTATTGGCGCATTTAGTTCACTATGATATTTGTGACTGGATATGTGTAAGGGTATGATAGCTAGCCCTAATCTCGACACATTTATTGATTACGACACGCATCTTAGTCAAAACTATTTGATCTCTCATAAGTCAAAAGTTTTAAGATGATTTTTGACATTGCACATATGAGGTCGAGATCAATTAAATAAGAGCTTTCGTGCTTTTAGTTTTGACTAAGGTGGCAAGTATCTATTTGAGTTGTTAAAAGCTCTGTGAAGAGAAATGGATGCTTAGAAAATTGATTATTCCTAGTACTCAGCAACACAATGGTGTAGTAGAGATAATGAATTAAATATTGTTTATGTTAGGTGGATGATGGTCAATATGTTTCCCAATTGAGAATTGCACTTTAGTTTGTTGCCTATGTTCCTAACTAAGTGCCCTCAATATCAGATTTTACACTCTATTTGAGTAATGAGTTAGCGAAGAGCCATTTATGGGCGATCTGTAACCATCAACCAACTTATCTTTATTTTACTTCTCATAAGGTTGCGAAGTTAAGACCTAGAGTTCTAGGGCACATTATCATATGTTGTCTTGTAAACGCTTAGGATCATGTGGCGCATTATTATATGCTGTCATGTAAACTCTCCGGGTCATGTGCTTATAGGTGAGCAACTTTGTGGGAATGTAACTAAGTCACATAAAGTTTTCTTAGTAAATGTGATATGAATAGAGTTTTGGAACTCTATAAGATAAAGAATTCTAAATACGGCACTTTATGTAGCCTAGTTAAGAATGGAAAGAAATTTCCAATATCCTAGGGATAGTGGGAGCGACGTGCCTACTAGTGGATTACTCTATTAGAGAAGAATACTCGACATTCGTAGTTGCGTGGTAGCGAATGTGAAATTTTTCTACATCATCACTGGTGATTGAGAGGGAAACATTCATGATTATTCCGCAAGATGATAAAGAGCCTAGGATAATGCCAAAGGCTCTCTGGTTCCCTACTTTAAGAAAAGTGGATCAATGTTGCGCATTTTAAGACAAAGTCTTTGAGGATTAACCATTTCTACGATTTGGTTGATTTTCCATTATGACGTAAAATTGTTCTAAAGTTATGCGCGATTTGGATAGTCACTTTTTGAGGCATAAGGCTTGCTAAATACGGAAAAATCACACCATTGAGAAAGGTGTGGACCATGAGAAGACTTCCCCTTGGGAAGTGAGATTACTTTGACTTAGGCCATGATTGATATGAGTTCAGAATTTTACTTTGTAGACATTGTGACCCAACTTCTCGTTAGAGAATTGAATAAGTAGATCCCTAAGGATTTACCTTCTGCTTTTATGGCAAAAAATTAGGAGCGCAAAAAGATTGCTAGTTCCAATAAATCTTTTACAGCCTAAAACAGTTACCCAAATAATGGTTCTTAGATTTCATCGAGCCATGATGGGCCAACGATGATCGATGAAGACCACTGAGGCATGATCAATGGTCTAAAAGAAGTTTTTCCTTACTTAGTGATTATGAGCCATGAATTTATAATGTTGTTGTCACCTAGGGTTGGCAGTCATCTGTTTTAGATATAATGGACATGGGTGATGTAATTTATATGCTCGGATCTACTATCCTCAGGGATTGTTTTGGGAGAATTCTCGGTTTGTCTTTGATGACTTACATAAGGAATATCCTATAATGATTTTAGATGTGAAATTACAAATCCATTGACTTACCTATCAGTAAAAGCTAGAGTCTTAGTTATTGAGTGAATCCTCAGATTGTCTCTGGAAGAAACAAATGACTTATATTCCTTGATTTTTTTGTTGTGGGAGCCTGAAGTACGTTATGTGGGCGTCTTCGGCATGATGAGTGTTATCTTTAGTAAATGGTCAACTGATTAGTTTAGACATTGACCTTACTTATTAGATAGTGGATAGGATACTCTACTGGTAGTGTATAAATCTACCCCTTGTAAGATTTAATGCGCATATTGGACGCATCTTGAATGAAAGCAAATTGGTCACAAAATATCTTTAGAGAGGTAATTGCGCAAGAGGTAGTGATCTTAAACCACTTCACGTGAGGCGCACAAGGTGGATTGCGTTGTATATGCTTATCGCAAGAGGTACAGATAAGGCTTATGTTTGGAATCTATAATTGCGCATACTGTGGTTGTGTTTTTTCAATCAATTACTTATTTGTTGTGAGATTATGGGATATTGATACTATTATGGTTTGTGTCATAATAATTAGTAGATGATGATATTAGTAGGAAAGATTGGCTCACTCACACGAGCAATCGCCCTTGGCACTTAGGAACGAGCAAGAATGAAACTAGTGGTTTATTTTAATTAGAGCCAAGAGCGGCTTAAATTATCCACTACATGTGCCGCCTTAGTTGCAACCAAGATGAGGTCGTGTTAAGGACCAAACATGGATAATAGTACCCACTTTCTATGTTGTGCCTATTATGATTTGCCAGATGCGAGATCTTATGTGGTGCTTGGAAGGTGAGCAAATAAAGAATTTGGGTTAGGTACTAGAAAGTGACTAGACTAAGATCTGTACGATGTATCGAGTATGATGTCACTCTTTGGAAGAGTTACTCCATTGTAGCATGTATTCATACTACATGTGCTTGGTAACTGAGTAATGAGATGAGAGAATGAATCCCTGTTTCCTCACCATGTGAGTCTTACATGCCATTATTTATATGACTTTTACTTATTCACCATTTTGTGACCTTTGACTATGTCATAAGGTAAGGGGTTGATGTTCTGCTACTTTGGTATGTTGCTTGCGGTTATATATGATTCGGCCTTAAGGGACATCACTGAGAAATCGGTCAATCCTAAACTAAATGGCATAATGTCAAAGGGAAGATCATCTAGTATTACACCACTGTTGTATATTCATTGCTAGTAACTCACATTACTCTATATGAGAGGTGAATTGAGTGTGAATATATTGCAAGATTAAGAGGGTCAAACATGCTCTTTTAAGGGATTAAAGATGTTTTTTGAATTGGTGTAATTAGATGGGTCTGGGGTATATGAGACACTATTTTTATTTTTGGGTTGATGTCTCTATGCTAGCTCCTTTTTGAGTTTCTAGTGTAGAGCTCCCACATGCAGGTGTTCTCAGTGGTCGCACGGTCCATTGGCTAGTATGATTGTGTTTATTGGGTAGATTGAGATACAATAGGCGCAATGTCATGTCAGCACATGTTCGAGTGGGAGATGTTAGAAATTGGGTTGGGTTTCAAACCCATACACAATTGGGTCGCCTATGGTTGCATGACCCGATTAGAAGAGATCCAAATAAAATAATAGCTTATATTTCAAGATATGAGATAATCTTGATATGGGATAATCTTAATATGGATAATTGTCAATCTATTAGATGATAATTATAAATTAGATATTATTGATATGGGATAGATATTATCTGAGATAATACGTTAGGTCTCCTAACTCTCCTATATAAACAGACCTTGGGTTCTATATTTCATATAACAAAAATGATACGTTCTCTCTTCCCATAAACCATTCCGCCTTTGTACTGTGAATAGCGTATGTAGTTCTCTAGTGGTTCTACTCCACTATTAAGAATTATTCGAAGACATCAATGGAGGCACGTGATTCACCCAAATGATCCATGGATTCGGTTTGAGCGTAAAAAGTATACCCGAATCCATTTGTTTTTGCTGTATATAGAATACTAATTTCTACACTCTTTTTCAAGACTTCTAGCTCCATTAATAAATCTCTTCTATTAATATCGGAAATCTCACCATGTTTTAAAAATTCTTCAAGGTTCACAAACCCCGCCTTCAACGATTCATCGCTGCACTTTTGCAAGTCAAACAAAAAGCCAAAGTTTGTCTTATATACTTTGAATTGTTCGAACCTATTTTTCAGTGAACAAAGGGCTTAATCAAGAAAATAGAAAAAGTAACCAATTCTAAATGATTCTTCAGCCGATTGGGTCACCTCTTCGCTAACATTCTCATCAAACTGTTTCTTTCTAGAAATGATGCGCTTTTCAATTCACTTACCATTTCTTTAGCTTCAACCATAGTCTCCACGAAACCAACTTCTCTATACATTGCAACATACTTAACAAGCCTATCTAGCTGCTTTATAGCAATTGCTATATCTATATCTTCACTTTGAAGAAGCTTGCTAACAGAGTTCACATGAAACAACAAATTGTACCAAATTACAATACTATACAAGAACTCAAAAGTCTCAAGTTCATGAGTTACCAAGGATTTAGCTTCACTTTTTGCAATCGAATTTGTGGTAGGATTGTTGTACAAGTCAACTAAAGCATCTCTTATTTTTGAAACATAGTATCTTAGTGGTTTAACACTTTCAATGTGACTTTCCCAACGCTTTTGCGACAATGACTTAACCGTGAGGCCTTCCTTTAGATTATCTTTTAAAATTGCCCAACGTTGAATGGAAGATGAAAACAATACATATATGCATTGTATCACACCAAAAAAAGTTTTTGCTTTAGAACAAGAGTTGGCCATATCACAAAGCATGAGGTTAAGACTATGACAACTACATGGTGTATAGAATACTCTAGGATTTACTTGAAGTACTCTTGTTTGAACACCTTTGTTTTTGCCTTTCATGTTAGAGCCATTATCATATCCTTGCCATCTTAAGTCATCAATATCAAGTTGAAGGTTAACTAATGCTTCTTGAAGTTTATCAAAAAGTCCAATCCCCGATGTATCATCCACATTTAAGAATTCCCAAAAAAAACTCTTTCACCGTAATTGGACTTGTTGAAACATCCATGTATCGAACAATAAGAGACATTTGTTCTTGATGGCTTATATCTGGAGTATAATCAAGTATGACCGAAAAGTATTTTGCTAGTTTGATTATCGACAAAATTGCACTTTTGACTTCCCCAGCCAACATTTGTATCACCTCATTTTGAATTTTGTGACTTAAATAATGGTAATGAATCTCACCATTTTCTATCCGCCACAAGTGCTGTTCCATTGTTGGATCAAACTCACCAATCATTTCAATTATGCTTAAAAAAAGTCCATTGCTCTCTTTATAAATTTTCTCATGGCTTCCACGAAAGGGCAAATTATTCTTAGCAAGTGTTTTCACAACTGCAATTATCATCAATAAAACTCGTCTCAAGTGCTCTCTTTCTTTGTTAACTTATTCTTGTATACTTTTATTTATTGTTTGATGCTTTCCCAATCTTTCTTCCAACTCAATCCATTTGCTCATGCAAGTAATGTGCTCATTACCACTTTCATGGCCTTTAAGTCTCTCACCAATATTTCTCCAGTCTTTAAATTGAGTCTTATTTCCTTCTTGCTTAAACAACTTACAACAAAAGCAAAATACTCTATCTAAAAGTTTCAAATATATCAACCATGTCCTATCAAATTTTTCTCCATTTAGTAAACACTGAATGTAATGAACAGGTGAGAAATGCCTATACCTCGAAGAATCATCCTTAGGGAAGTTAGACTCAGAATTTCTTTTCATAGGACCTCTTTTGACTAAAAAAATCTTGTAAACTCTAGTCAATTATTTTCTAAGTCCCCGAATCATCTATATTTGAATGCTCACATTCCACATTCATCTCATCATCTTGATTGACTTCTACACTCCCAAATTCCCCATTTCCTTCTTCATCTATCAAATTTTCATCCTCATTATTCACAAAATTTTCATTCTTATTATCCATCAAATTTTCCTTCTCATTATTCACCAAAGTTTCAAATTCTTCATTATTCAAGTCTTCAACTGATTGTTCTGCTTGTTTGTCACTTGTAAAGAACTTATCAATAGCTCCTCTTTGACACTTGACTAATTTTTCAACTCTTTGCTTCTTTTTTCTTTTTGCGAATCCAGACGGATAATTTCTTTTAAGAGTCATGATGAGCTGTGATCAAAATACTTTTTTAGATCAAAATTCAAAACAAGAGCACTGCAACCACTTAACAAAGCACAAAACTTTTAAATTATATGATGTGAACTATTAAACTTAAACAAATTCTTCTTGATGCTGTAAATACCAATATTATAATAGTAATTGAGCAAAAAACAAGACAAATATTTAATTAATGGAATAGAAAAAAAAAATCCTACTTGTGCTTGTTGTGCTGATGTTGCTCTGTGTGTTCTGTTTTGTGTGCTGCTGCTCCGTTGTGCTTTGCTGGGCTGCTGCTGTTAAATTGTTGGGAAAATTGGATTAAGAGTTAGGGTTAAGAATTAGATAGGGCGAGAGAATGGGCCATTTTAATTTGAATGGGCCTTTCAATTTTTTAATAGGTCAATTTATTTTAAGTTAGATTGGGCATTTTTTTAATTTTTTTTAGATTTAAAATATATCTAATATATTACATCAAATTATAATAGAAGGGCCCCATTTTAAAATTATTTTGAGGGGCTCTAAGCCATGACCTGGTGGGCTTATGCCTAAGACTAGCCCTAAGCACAAGAGAAAGTCATGAATTAAAGATAACATCAACAACTTAAATCTTTTTTGACCACCTCGGCGCTAAGCTTTTTGATCCGGTACCCTCAAGTTGTTCTAATCCTTTCTTATTTGGCTGTGTTTTTTTGGTATTATTACAGGGTCTTGCTAATGTTGCTTGCGGTTGCAGGCAGAGTTCATGGTTTGTGTTTGCGTTTTCTTCTTTCGGATTTAGCATTTAAGGGGTTCTTATGTGTGGAAACTTTATGTTGTTTTGCCTTTATATATATATATATATATATGCAGTTTGCTTGTCCTCAAAAAAATGAATAAAATATATCAAAATACAGTAAGCAAGTGGAATGACAACCTAGGGCATGGGCCTTGTGGTCCGTCCAACACCCAACTCCATCCATTGTTGTAAAGGAAAATTACCAACCAGTGGTATTATGAGAAAATTATTATAGATTCATAATAAAGTTTATGAATTTAATTATTAATGTGTATAAAATTTATCACTTATTTATAATTTTTTTTTTAAAGTTTACCTGAAATGAAATTGCCCCTGTTTGAAGGATTTGCTGTTTGTATTTTAGTCCATAAAATTAATTGGGTTGATTTTTTAAGCAGTTTATTACATGGATTGAATTTGTGAATAGTCATTGAAGCCTGAACGGCCCAACTCGATTGTTGTATTATATATATATATATATATGTATTATGTAGAGGTACATATATAATTTATTTAATTTTCCTTTTGTTTTAATAGAAAATTCATCTATTTAAAAAAAAAAATTGTTGAGGTGGTCATTTTTTTTAGTCAATGTCGATTCTACAAAAATAAATAAATTCTTTTATTTGATTCACTTTGATGGAAGTTTTATTTTTCTAGTGTGTCCTAATTTATGGTCACATAATAAAAAATAAAAAAGGATTTTTTTATTAATATTGATTAATTTTCTTCTTATTAATTTCATAGTCCAATAAAAAAAGAAATAAATCTAATTTCTTTTCCTTTAATTTATGTTTCTATTTTTTATCTATAAATTGAAAAAATCAAAAATAACTTTAGGATAATGTGTAATATGTAATGTTCATGAAGTAGATCCATTGAGAAGAAATTCTGTTTACGTATTATTATTTCTCTCAGTTCATGTCATTACTTATTTTTTAAAATTACCATTAGGTCCTCTAATCAAATTTCTATTTTAGACAAATTCTTAAACTAATCTCTCACTACATATCATTACATTAGGGCTGGGCAGCGTGTTGCTCGACCCGCACAACCCACCCAATATGACCCTACTCATAAGGTTTTGGGCGGATTTGAGAGATAGGTAAGGTCAGATGTGGGTTGAGTTTTAGATAAATTTGCGAGTTACGGACTGGTTGTAATTCGCTTGCAACCCACCCACATTTTTAAATAAATAAAAATTCTCTAACCTCTTACATGGGTTGTTCATTTTCTCAAAACTTTTTATCTCAACTTCATTATCTTTTTCCACTTATATGAAGCCTTTGTGCCTATTGAAAGTATTAAAAAAACAATGTGGAATGCAAAGTAATGAAAACATGAGGCCAAATCATGTTTGTTTGTATATATATATATTTTTTAAGTCCACTTGTGGTTGTCCCACGTGAATAAATAAAAAAAAAATTAAAAAAAAAAACCTTCAAATCCTCAACTCTTATAAAAGTGTGTCCATCCTATCTATTTCCTTAAGAAGTAACAAACAACGTATTAATTATTTGTAAATTTACAAATAAAAATTGCTTGAAAGTAAAGCGCAAGTTTGACTTATTTGGTAATCAAATGAGTTTAAATGACTTACAAATTATTGAGTTTCATAAATAGTTTGATTTTCTTTTTTTGTTCATTATATTTTTTTATAATAAAGTCTCAAACTGCACAACCGAATGCACCCATTCGCACATTCGATTAATCCACCTGCACAAATTGTAAACCACATTGCGGACGATTGCGAGTCCAATTTTTTGCAACCTGCAGGGTTGCGGGTAGGTCCAACCCACAACTCAAACCGACCAAAATCGGCCTGTGACCACCCATACATTACACACCACCAGCCATTTCTAAAACTCCATCTATCATTCCTCTCAATACACACCATGCTGCTTCTTTCCTCGCCTAATCGCGACCCCACCACCTCGTGACTATTATCATTACAGTTTCCACGACTGACAATACACAACCTCTATTACCCCTAACACTTTACCTCTACAATGCACAACTATGACCGTCCGCCCTCGTAACCTCTCTTCTTCCTTTCTACATTCACAATCTCTCTATCTCTATCAACAACTCTAAGGGGTTGGCCTAATGGTTAAGGCTTGGGACTTTAGAGTGTGGTCTCTCCAAGGTTTTAGGATCGAAATATCCTAGCTATAAACAATTTCTTGGAGCTAGTCTATTTGGAGCTTTTACCTTGACTTTACTTGGGACTCTCGCAACTAGACAGTGGGATTGATCCTCCGGATTAGTTGGTTTAGGAGTGTAAAAATGGCCCGCAGTCAGTGGGCAGCCTAATGCTCGCCCTCGGCCCAGGGTGGGCTCGGGTCCGAGCTCAGTCCGAGATCCTAGGCTTGGGCCATCATTTTGAAGCTCGACCCGGCCCATCGGCCCGCTTAAGGCCCACTCAAGGCCTGACCTGCCCGAGGCCCAGTGTCCTTTTTTGTGAAAAATAATATAATTTTGGTAGAAAAAAATTTAAAAAAAAAAAGAGTTTAGGCCTGGCCCACCCAAGGCTTGAATAACTCCTGGACTTGAGTCTAATTTTCTGGCTCGACCCAAATTTTGACGGGAGCCTGCGAGGCCCGACATGGGCCAGGCCAGACTAAATTTACACTCCTAAGTCGGTCCAATAGGCTAGATACCAAGTTAACATGATCTCTATCACGATCTCGATCTCTCTCTATCTTTATCTGTTGTGATTCTTAGAGGTTGTGGCGTTTATTGTTAGGGTTTGAGAGGGAGACGCAGGGGTAGGGAAGAGGACAGTTTCAATGGGGGAATTGTATGCCGGTGGAGGGGGTGCGGTGGGGGAGGGTTGAGGGGGTTGGTGGTAAGAGGTGGAGGAGGAGGTGGGGCAGTGGCAGTGGCAGTGGCAGTGGGTGGTGGTGGCTAAGGTTAGGAATAAAGTTAAGAGTTAGGATTTGAGATTAGAGAAGATTATGGTATTTTAGTATTATTAAAAAAAATATTGGTGTAAATTAAGAATAAATAAATAAATAAAAATCAAATTACGTGTGGTAGTAAGTGGTGATGAGGCCCATCCTAAAAGAACAAGCAAAAGGATTTAGCCATCATGCAGAGGCTATACAGCAGAATGAAAGGAATCAGGACCACATTATTAATTGCAGCTCTCATTCATTTAACAAACAAAGCCAACAACAGAACAGAGGGCCAGATTTACAGCAGATTCCCATGCGCCTGAGCCTCATCTAAGCCTACCCAATCCTATACTATGTATTATTCTAAACCCTATATCTCTATACATTGCATGTAATACCATATACATACTGCTACTTCTTCTGGAAGATCTGCCCTGTGAATTGCCACCATGGTGCATTATAGTCTCTTCAAATTCATTATGAGTCCTAGGGTTTGTCTCAAGCAGAAGCAGTGGTGTAGAGAGAGAGAGTTCCCTCTCATCAACTTATATCTATCCCAGTTTGGGATAATATGAAGAAGAACAATTATGGCAACAACTGATGCTTGTCTGCATAAATATCATTAGTAAAAAATGTTGGGTAAACTACACTTTGTCCTCTTTATATTTAGCCACTTTTTCACTTTGACAGTTAAAATTTAATTTTTCTTACTTTAACATTTCATTTGGTTTTTTTTTTTTAAAAAAAAAAAACTTCTACTCAAAATTAGATAGAAAATGTCACAATAACTGTCACATAATATAAAAAATATATTATTATATTGAAATTTAAGTTTGTGTTAGATGTGTGAATTATATATGCTAAAATATTTTTATACTACGTGATTGCTAATGTGCCATTTTTTGTTTAATTTCTAACAGAAGTTAGCTTTAAGAGTAAATTAAGAAAAACTTCAAACATAAAGGGTCAAAGTGGAAAAAAAAAATAAAAATAAATTTAAGAACCAAAATGAAAAAGTGACCAAACATAAAGGAGGTAAAGTGTAATTCACCCAAAAAATGTTATATAAATTAACAAATTTTAGAAAATTTTCTTAGTTACTAATATGGCATCTATCATATTAAAGTAGATTATGTTTCAATTTTCAAAATTTCATTATTACATGACAAATTAGCTACTAAGAAAAATTTGAAAAATCTTTTTGTTTGCTTGGATGAAAGTAGGTAACGATATTCATTGAATGCTTTCCTTTTCTTTCTTTCTTTTCTTCCGATAACTTAGGTTATTTTTTGCCCAGCTCAATCCAATTAGACTCGAGTTATATTATATTTGAATGGTCGAAAACTAATCCCTGAAGGTCTTGAAATTAACCACCAAACAAAACTTTCAATAATTCTTTAAGAGACTCAAATTCAAAACTTCCGATCTTATTATCAAGTTTTTATCACTCGGTCAACGCTTGCGTCTCATAAAATGCTATTATATGTATGTGATTCTAATGCTTTCATTGAGCAGCAATAATAATTTCATGTTCGTTTCTCTCTCTCTAGCCATTCAGGTTTATGATTCAAGACAATGTTGAAAAAGGTGGTCGGGCTTTAACTTTGCTTTTTCGAGTCTAAATACGTTTTATGTCTCATAAAACATTGCTATCGTACGTAGCCATGCCAGATTCTAGCAAGTTCATCCTTATCTTAATTCCTTCAAAAGAATTTTCTATTGTTTATTGATAAAGCATTTGATTCTCCCAAGAATTTAACCTGTAAAATCAAATGGTATCAACAACCACTTCAGAAAATATGTATAAAGAAGAGATATGTTGTGCCGAGGTAGTGGCTATGCAGCGCGGATACGGACATAGGATACGATATGAACATGTAATTTTAAAAAAAATGAGAGATACGACACGTTGGGGGTACGTTTAATATATATAATTTTATTTATTTATTATATGTCTAAAATAAAAAGAAAATCATTAATTTTTATACAATTACAATAATAATAAAATTAATAAACATATTTTTTTAATTTTTTTTAATAAAAATGAGTTTTTTTAAATAAAAAAAATTTATTTTATAAATTTTAGGTTTAACAAAAAAAATAAGGATCAAAAAAAAAGAAAGAAGAAAAAGAAAAAAAAAAGAAAGGAAGAGAGGAACAGGATAAGAAAAAGAGAAAAAAAAAATAAAAAAGAGAAACAATAGAGAAGAAAGAGAGTGAAATCAAAAAGGCTGAGAGAGAGAGAGTCAGAAAAGCAGAGACGAAAATGAAGAAAAGAAGAACAGGGAAGACGAAGAGAAGAAGGAGAATAAGAAGAGAGAAGATGAAGAATACCACCTCCTCAGCTTCTTCGATTGACAGGTTAGGCTTCTTCCTCTCCCTCAATCTCTTTTTCTGTCTCATTTTCTCCCTCGATCTCTTTCTCTGTCTCATCTCCTCCTTCGATCTCTTTCTCTCTCTCAGTCTCCTTCGATCTCTCTCTTTCTTTGTCTCCTCTGCAACCGTTAGGGTTTCTCTCTTTCTCTGTCTCCATCGATCTCTTTCTCTCTTTCTCTGTCTCCTCTGCAACAGTTAGGGCTTTTTCGATCCATTCATGCGTGTCTGGAAAGTGTCCCGACGTGTCCATGGTGTGTCCGACTAGAAAATTTCAAAAAAAAAAAAAAAGAGGATACGTTAGAGAGAGTGTCAGACACGTGTCTACTGTGTGTCTGTGTCCGACACGTGTCCGACACTGGTACGTAAGGCTTGGGGACATGTCGGTGCTTCATGTAGAAAAACTGAATATATTTCTATTTACTAATTCTGGAAAGCAGTAATACAATTGGTATATATATTGTACAGGTTGTGCACCGACTTAAAGCTAACTCAACCTGACTTGTACATGCTAACTCAACCTGAGTTTAATAGAAAAACAGTTACATACAAAATGACAAAGTGTTCTACTCAATAGCTTGAGGAGCAGGATTCTCTTCAGGCCCCCGCAAACAAATGGGCGAAGGAAAGACCATGAGTTTGGCAGAAAGTGTGTGAAACCGAGAGGCAGACAATGGCTTAGTGAAGATATCAGCAACCTGGACTTCAGTAGGAACATATTTGAGCTGAATAAGCTTGGCAGCAACTTTGTCGCGAATGAAGTGACAGTCAATTTCGATGTGTTTGGAGCGAGAGTGAAACACGGAATTGGTGGCAAGAGAAAGGGCAGAGAGATTATCACAATAAAGAATAGGGGAAGATGACTGAGGAATACCAAACTCAGCAAGCAACATAGTCAACCAAGTAAGCTCAGCCGTAGTATTAGCAAGAGAACGATACTCAGCCTCAGTAGAACTACGGGACACAGTGGGTTGCTTCTTGGAAGACCAAGAAATGAGATTAGACCCAAGAAAAACACAATAGCCGGAGGTGGATTTGCGATCCTGAAGGTCACCAGCCCAATTGGAATCAGAATAAGCCTGTAAAGAGAAAGACCCAGGAGAAAAGGAGAGACCATGAGAGAGAGTGCCTTTCACAAACCGAAGAAGACGCTTAAGAGCAGCAAAATGACCAAGAGAAGGGGCATGCATGTGTTGACATGCCTGATTGACAACATAGGATAAATCAGGTCTGGTGATAGTCAAGTATTGCAAGGCACCGACAAGGCTGTGGTACAGAGACGGCTGAGAGAAGGGCAAAGAATCACTTGGAGACATTGGAGACTTGACAGCAACAGGAGTGGAACAAGGCTTACAAGATTGCATACCAGCCTTGACTAGAATGTCAGAAGCATATGTCTGCTGGGAAAGAAAATACCCCTGAGAAGAAGAGTGAACAGCAATCCCAAGAAAGTAAGAAAGATCACCAAGCTCCTTCATAGAGAAAGCAATATGCATTTGATTAATAAGAGACTGAAGCTGACTGAGATTGTTGCCGGTGAGCAAAATGTCATCAACATAGACCAAGAGATAAGTAACAGAACCAGCAGTGCGATGAACAAATAGAGATGTATCACATTTGCTTTTGACAAAACCTTGAGACAACAAAAACGAGCTAAAAGTAGAATACCAAGCGCGGGGGGCTTGTTTCAAACCATAGAGAGCCTTATGAAGCCGACAAACATGAGAAGGAAGAGAAGCATCCTCAAAGCCAGGAGGTTGAAGCATAAACACTTCTTCATCTAACCGGCCATGTAAAAAGGCATTAGAGATGTCTAACTGTTTGAGAGGCCACTGATGATGAAGAGCCATACACAGAAAAATCCGAATAGTAGGTTGCTTGGCAACAGGACTAAAGGTTTCATGAAAATCAAGACCCTCTTCTTGTAAATAACCCTTAGCAACCAAACGAGCCTTATGTCGGGCAATGGAACCATCAGAATGGCGTTTGATGCGAAAGACCCACTTACAGCCAATGACATTCTTGTGAGGTGGAAGAGGAACCAAAGACCAAGTACCTTGGTTTTGTAAGGCAGAAAACTCATCTTTCATGGCTTGGGTCCAAAGAGGACTGGTAAGAGCAACTTTGTGAGAAACAGGTTCAATATTAGAAGAAGAAGAAGAAGAAGAAGAAGTAGATAAGAGACAAGTGGAGGCAAGAGTTTTGGACCGGGTTTGCATAGGATGAATATTGAGCAAGGATGGAGAAGAAGATAAGGAAGGAAAATGAATAGAAATACTGTTAATAGGAATACCAAGAGGAGAAGTGGCGGAGAAGCGAGGACGGAAGCTGCGGGAAGATAAAGAGAAGAGTGAGAAGAGGAAGCCTGAGACTGTACTGCAGGATTGCCAAGGACAGGAGCAACAGAAGCTGGAGTAGAAACAGTGGCTAAAATGGGAGGTGAAATATCAGGAGAAAGAGGAACAGTAGAAGGAGAGGACCAAGAAAAAGAAGGAGAAGAACTAGGAGTGGAAACAGATAAAGAAGAAGAGTCGGATTTCTGAAAAGAAAACACAGTTTCATGAAAGACAACATGACGAGAGATGTAAATCCGACCGGTAGATGGATCCAAACAGCGATATCCCTTAATAGAAGGATGATAACCCAGGAACACACAGGGAAGTGAGTTAGGAGTAAGTTTAGAGGGAAAATATGGTTTAAGCCAAGGAAAACACAAACACCCAAAGACTTTTAAGAAATTATAATCAGGAGGACGATGAAAAAGCATGTCAAAAGGAGTGGAGTGAGCAAGTGAAGTGCTAGGTAAGCGATTAATAAGATAGGTAGCAGTGGCTAAAGCATCAAACCAAAACTCAAGAGGAAGGGAAGAATGATGTAAAAGAGCAGTGGCAGTCTCAGTTAAATGCCTATGTTTGCGCTCAGCAACTCCATTTTGGGATGGAGTGTGAGGACAAGTAGACTGATGAAGAATGCCATGTTTAAGAAGAAAATCAGCCATTTTATTACTAAAATATTCACCACCACCATCTGTGCGAAGCACAGTGAGAGGAAAGCCAAATTGTTTTTCCACAAAAGCTTTAAAAGCAACAAATTTGGAGAAGACCTCACTCTTGTAATGTAAAGGGAAAAGCCAGGTAAATTTGCTATATTCATCAATGAACAAAACATAGAAGCGAAAGCCAGATACAGATGGGGTGAAAGGGCCCCAGACATCACTGTGTATTAAGGACAGTGGTTTATTAACAGTAGAAGAAGAAAGTTGAAATGGAAGCCTATGACTTTTAGAAACAGAACAAGAAATACAATGTGTAAGAGACTTAGTAGGCACATGAGAATGCAAATGTTGCAATTTGAGAGACGACGGATGCCCCAATCTGTGATGCCAAACAGAAGCTGAGACAGATGAAGTGGTGCTGAGAAGCGCATGAGGAGAAGACAAAGCTGGAGGAAAAGCAAACTGGTACAGACCATTGACATGGAAGCCTCTATGAAGGATAGCTTTCGTGTGTTTGTCCTGGACAATAAAAGCATCATGATCAAATGTAATAGTGCAGTGATTATCTTTAGTGAAATGATGAACAGACACAAGGTTAGAAGAGATGGAGGGAACATGTAAGAGAGAATTCAATTTAAATGAAAACGGAGGTGTAGGAAGGATTCCTTTACCAGTATGGTGAATAGGAATAGAGGAACCATTACCCATAGTAACATGCTCAGGTCCTGAGTAAGGATGGTAGACACTCAGATTGTTGAGATCATGAGTCAGATTGTCTGTAGCTGCAGAATCAAGAAACCAAGGAGAGATAGGAGACTGGGAGGAAGAACCATGACCATGCTCAGCAGGAGAAACAAAAGCTCTAGAACCAGGCCCCTGTCCTTGTGAAGCAGAGGAGAAGAAACCATGCCCCTGTGACTGTGAAGCGGTGAAGGAGACATCAGGAGGTTGATAGCCAGGATCAAGCCGATGCCAACAGTCAAAGGCACTGTGACCAGATTTGCCACAAATTTGACAAGAAGAACTAGAGGAAGCAGGACCACGATTGGAAGATCTGCCACGGAAGGAACCACGACCAGGCTTATAGAATCGGGATTCACCACGATAAGAATAACCTCTGCCCTTCTGAGTGGAAGCAAACCGCCCACGAGTAGATGGAGAAGATGACCGGGGAGAAGCACCTTTGAAAGCAGTATAAGCAAAAGTGAGATCAGAGGCCGTGACCTTACTCTCCACATGTATGGCCTCTGAGCAGAGTAAGGAAGATAATTCCTCCATGGATATACTCTCAGACCGAGCACGGATTGCCGTTTTGAAAGAATCATATTCAGAGGGCAAACCGTTTAGGGCAATTAAAACAATATCCTCATCATCAATCGAAGCAGATGCCAGATGCAATTGATCAACAATGGCCTTAATCCGATTCAAGTATTGCTCCGAATCGATTTCTTGCTAATGGAGTTTATTTTATCCTTCAATTGGTGGATATGGGATCGTCAAAGAGAAGTAAACCGTGTATCCAGAGCTTTCCAGATGTCAGATCAAGAATGGAGATGAAGAACGGATGAAAAGATGGAGGGGCATAATGTAGCGGTGATACAGCTGAGGAGGTGAGCATCGATGGATTGCCAACGAAGATACTCAGGATTGCATATCTTCTTTCCAGTCGCATCTGAAGTCTTAATTTCTGGACACAACGACGATCCATCAACAAACCCTGGCAAATTCGTAGCCCTAAGAATGTTATGAAATTGATTTTTCCAAATCAAAAAATTTGTGGAATCAAGTTTGACAGTGATAAACGAACTGAGATTAGAAATCAAGAGAGTCAGATTTGAAGGTAATGAAGAATCAACAGTGGAAGATAGATTTGAAGGGAACTCAGCCATGAGAGAGAATCGAAGCTCGTGAGAGCATTCAATGCTCTGATACCATGTAGAAAAACTGAATATATTTCTATTTACTAATTCTGGAAAGCAGTAATACAATTGGTATATATATTGTACAGGTTGTGCACCGACTTAAAGCTAACTCAACCTGACTTGTACATGCTAACTCAACCTGAGTTTAATAGAAAAACAGTTACATACAAAATGACAAAGTGTTCTACTCAATAGCTTGAGGAGCAAGATTCTCTTCACTTCATAAGGTAGTGGTAATCCTTTGGAGTATTAGACATTAATCACTTAATCACATTTACGATATTTTCGCGCTTATAACTTGTTATTTTAATTTTGTTTTATATATTTATAGTTGAGAAATATCTCTTGTAATCTTTGTCATAAAAATGCAATAGTCATGAAGATCTGCAAAAGAAAATTTTATTGATGGAACCAAAAAGGTAAACAATAATGGGATACATCAATAAAACCACTTAAGCCATGTTCAATTGCATTTATAGTATTTCCGTTCTTGTAACCTATTATCCTAATTTTTATATATATTTATAGTTGAGGTGATGTAACTATCTCTTGTAATCTTCATGATTACAGTAAAAACTACAATAATTGTGGACATAAGCCAAAAAGTGAACAACGTAAGCCTTATATTTTTTGTATGCAAGTGTGCTTTACCTTTCTTATGTGTTTATTCATTTACGTTTCACTAGTCGTAATTAAGTGCTACAGATTCCTACTATATGTGACTTGATACTATTTTCATTCTTCAAATTTTAATTTAATTTTTAGAGAACAAACCAAATAAAAAAAAGGCTAAGAGTGTCCATACCTTTTGTTCAAGTGTGGAGAATATCACCAATGTCACGTATTATAAAAAGCGTTCAAAATTTAAAATGCGTAGATTAGAGCCATTTGTGGTGTGACTTGCACTATATCAAGTTACATCATACATTCAAATTTGGGGGAAGTAAATTTTCATTTTTCCCAGTACAATGGATTTCTGGGAAGCTATTTTCGCTGCATGCAAACCATTTGCCTGCCTAAGTGTAACTCCAACACTAATAAAAATGAAATAAAATACATTTTGTATTTTGCTTAATCACATTGCATAGTGTGCACTCCAACAACACTCTGCACTTCTGAAATTAGTTTGCTTAGTCTCCAAAATTTTTCAAATGTAGCTAACCAATCGAGGATGAGCCAAAATGCATGCCGGTTGGAGCTCCATTTTGTGATAAGGCTAAAATGACTAAAATGCCTCTTCAATTGGAGATGCTTAGGAACAAAATGAAGGGAAAATGATTTATCACTTCCTATCGCATTGTTCATTGTCTTCTCTCTCATTTTTTTTTTTTGATCAGCAAAATTCAGTTGTTAGTTATTAGATTAGCACTTACAAAAGTTAGCTTCCCTGTTCTTACAAAGTATCAAATGATTGCCACCTAATTCAACTCCTTAGAGAAAATTGAACCTATGACCTCTCTTTTAGACTAAACCCTTAAAAGAATCATGGTGGCCAACTAGGTTAGGCCTAATTGGTTCGTTATTATCTTCTCCCTCGTAACAAAATAAAAGAAAATAAAGTACCCAGGAAACATGATGGAAAGTACAATCATGGATTGATATATAGTAATGTCTACTTGCCCCCCACATTAGTACTAGTGCTAAATGGCATAAGCATTATAACTACGATAGGGTTATGTTTGAATTTTGAAGAACATAAATTAGTAGCCAATACTTGGGGAATCACAACTAGACAAACCAACTTAAAAGAGGGCATTTACAAATTATCTCTATACACCATCAACTGGTACTAGTCATTATTTACTTCCCACAATGCAAAAATTAATCTTCATTGTCAAGCATCCATGGAAAGCTCAAATTTATATGGATTGCAACCAAAATTTGAGGAGAAACCTTTTCCAATGTCAAATACGATTCATTTTTCACGAAAGCTTACATGCTGATATATATATAGTATCTACATATATATCACTTTGGCATCGAGAGCACTAGGCATAAATCACTTTGACATCTATATATATATATATATTATCATCTTTCTCAAGAAGAGACTGATTGTTGTTTGGTATTGGAATGACATTTTTCCAATGCAGCTTTTGAGATACACTTAACGAGGAATATAAGGAGGGATAGAATAGAATCATCTTATACCATAAAAAAGAAGAAGATTAGAATCATCTAGTGAAATGTATAATTTGGACAGCTAAAAATGGAGTCTATTTAACCACATGAACAATGGAGAATATCCATTGAATTTAACTGGTATGGAAACACAATAAACTTATTTTTAATTTAATCTTAAAATACGATGGTCAAATGTATACAAGATTTCCAAGCATAAGCTAAGAAAATGAACACGCTTTCTAAGCGATTAACTTTAATGTAGATTGCTTTTCAATGTATATTTTTGACATTACTGATTTAATTTGGATTTTGTGGCAGGCATAAATGTATAAACAAATCCCTAACATTATTGATTCTCTTCACATTCATATAATATAACATAATCAATCTTACATAGATCAGATGATCATAAGACAATTCTCATTCTAATCAAACATCATTCCATGAAAAGCATGATTGTTTCCAAATTGCGTCCATGTTCATAGAAATGATATTCTATAAGTTTTAGGAAAGTGAAATCGAGACATATTTTCTAGATAAATTCATTTTAATTCTCTTCTTAATAAGCATAGAGTCCAATGTGTAAGAGAAATGATAAGGTATATAACTTTTAGGAAAGTGAAAATCGAGACGCGTTTTCGAAATAAGATCATTTTAATAATTGCCTAATGGAATGGCTACCGAAAGCTTAATAGTTTTTGCATTTTATAATACAAAATTTTCATAACCGATTGAGCAGGGACTTTTTCTCACCATGTTACAGTTTTCATGATTTTATAAATGGAAATGCTTCAATCACATTTTTACCTCTTCTGGTTTTTTTTTCTTTTTTACCATGTGAAAGTGCCATTTTAGGTTTTTTTTTTGGATAAATAAGTAATTTTATAACTAAAGAGGAAGATGTACAGTGAAATTCAACACATCTTTGTAAGGAGCAAAAAAATAAACAAAACTAACCTACTCCCACCAAAGGACACAAAACTAAGACTACAAGAGACATAAAACAACTATCACAACAATGAAAATTCCAAAATTTCCTTCTCGCACTTTTTTCAGGGTATGAAGTTTTTCTTTGAGTTTTCTTCTATTTTCCTCCTTAGAAGTCTCCACATTACTAGGGTCCCTTGGAGATGAACTCTCTCTTTGATTTGGAATATTCATTTGATACAACAACTCTTGACTTGATTCGCCATTCCCAAACTCTCTCATTTCACAAGATTTAAGAACTTCAAAGGCATTAGATATAAAGGGACCAAAAAACGGTGTCCCTCTCTTCATTTATCTTTGTTGTTGAAGCTTGAACACCATATCTTCCCTTTTTCTTCTTCACCACTTTCCAATTAATTAGAATTTGTGTTTTAGTCTCCATAATTTCTCCACTGTTATTTGAAAGATGGAGGATTCAATGTTTTCGACTTTTGCGGGCACATATTAGTGGTATGGCCAAATGTCTTACGAACATCACACCTTTGGGGCTTCCATGAAATCTCAACTCTAATCTCATACAGGTCATCATAACCAAAATTTATTTTGAAAGACTTGGAGATCTCTTTATTTGCTAATACTTCAATACATATTCTCTCGAACGTAAGTCTGCTTCTGTTGAAAGTGGACTCATCTAAATAAAGAGGAGTTTCAATAATGCTAGCAAATAGTCCAAAGCTCATAGGAACATTATACCTCCTTTTTAGTTTTTCTACACTATTGGTTTTTATTCCTATCCCATTATTAGGTTCTTTATTAGTCTCTATCAATATTTACATATTTTTTCCCCAAAACAAAAAAAAGAAAGAAAAAGAAAGAAAATCATCAATATGGTGATGCTGTTTTATCACAAAAAGAATCATATCATCCACAACCCACAAGCAGAATTTGGGGTCAATGTAAACATCACTATCAGTCAGTCACAGAACCATAATCATGGAATTATTTCAAGAATGGACTGTGACCTACTTCTTATGCTTTATTAAAGTTCATAAAAAAGATCAAAGAGAAAGAAAAAAAAAGAAAGAAAAAAAGAAAAGGAGGAAAATGATCACGCAAGAAGCACAAGAAAGTATATGAATGAGCATCTATTAAGAGTGTGGTGTCTTAATCAATTAAAGATAGAAGTACTTGTTATGGATCAAAAAATTTCAAAACTAAGGAAAGCTTCTTAATCTTTCTTTTTCTTTCACTGTACCAAATCTAGAAACCTATATAAAGCCCTTTAATCTTTATCATATGTAACCCAACCCTATATCAAGTATTTTTATGTCTACATATAACATGCATCACATGATACACTTGCAGTTGCAGAAGCATTAAACATTGCAGCAGAAGTAAGAGATCCTCAATTTTATGCCAATGGTCACCTACATGCATGTCTTCACCAAGTTTTTATTTATTTATTTATTCTTTGAATTTTAATTTTTGGATTTACAAAATAACTATTGTTAGGAATTGATATACTTAGCCAAAATTAAAGAGACACAAAACACACACAGAAATTGAATAATAATTTAAATCAAACACATGCGTATATAAAGATTTATGTAATTTATTTTAGAGTAAAATTACGTTCATGATCTTTGTAAATAGTGTTCAATTCTTAGCCGAATTCAAATGACTCAATAATTATTAGCTCATATAAATTTCAAAGGAATATAGAAATTATATTCATATATATATATGTGTGTGTGTGTTGATGGCACATAAGATGAATAAATTTTTAAATCAAATTTATTTATTATCTTAGAGCTAAATTCCATACATTGTAAGAGATGTCGCATCAAATCAAATCAAATTATTAACAAACTTAGATTATTCTACTATTATGTATAGAGAGATCTGCTGGTGACTACACTTTTTGAAGTGGTTGCCAAATGCCAATACATGGAAGAGTTGCAAAGCTGGACCGCCAATGCCCATGAACTCTTTTTTTACCCCTAATCTTTCTTTTGTTTATTTTGTTTAATGACTTCATGTATATTAAAGAATCTTTTTAATGAATATTTTAAAGGTATTAATTAACAAAAATTTAAAGAGCATTGTTACATTCACTAAATTTGGACTTGTCCAAATTGTTCGAATTCGTACATATTGGTCGTCCGGCTAGTCATCTGCTAGGATGCTGGTTATTTGGGCGGATGCCAATTGACACACTGGTAAAGAAAGGTGATAGTCGTAGTTGACAAAGGTGACGCCGGTAGTTTGGGAGGTCATCCGGCCGGAAGCTCGGCTTATGTGATTTGGACAATTTAGACTAACTCAAATTCGGTGGATCAATCATTTTTTTAAATTTAAAATAGTTGTGTATTTTTTTTACGACACTCATAAAAAATGTACAATTATTTTTAAAAAATGATATAAAAACTTACATTTTAAATCTAGTGATGTATAAAATAAATTATTAATTGATAATTAAAAAAGATATAAGAGAGAGAGAGAGAGAGAGAGAGAGAGAGAGAGAGAGAGAGAGAGATGTCCTAAATATTTGAATAGACTACCACATTATTAAATTTGAAAATAGAGTCTAACTTTTGAGTTAGAGTACTATTACTTTAAATTTATCAACAAGTGCATTTATAACACTAATTAATAAAATTCATTGAAGGAAAACAATTTAAGAATTATTGGCTAACTAATTGAGTAATGATATAATTCTTTTATTAAAAATGATATATATAGCATTCTCAAATCTTATGATTTTATCGATAAAAACACATCAATGTGACATTTTTCCTTTTTTCTTTTTTTTTTTGCCACATCAATGTGACATACTTTCAAGAAAGTAACTCGACACATTGAATAAAATTTTCATTAATACTATGCTTATCACATTTAATTTATTATTTAATGTGTCAATTTATTATTAATATAATGAATCTCACCATACATGTTTATCTCTAATGCAAAATTGACATAAAACGGTTCAGTAAATGTGTGATTTTAAAAATAAAAAAAAATGATGAGAGTAACTTTAGTTTACATTTTTTATTTAAGAATCAAATTTTAAAACCAAAAACACAAAACCTGTTATCCGGCAAGCAAACGGGTAATCGGGAAAAAGCAGCTTCGAGTTCAAAACCAAGCAGAAAGCAAATTGAATATCAGCTCTATAAAGAAATGTAAGTAGATGAAACCAACGCACAATGATAATATGCACACATCCATATGTGTATATATATATCATATATGTAGTGTAGAGCATCATAAAGCAACAACAAAAATGTCTATCGATAAGCTCATCAATCAATAATAACAATAACCAAGGAAATCAAGATTGAAGTTCCAACTTAACCAAACAGCCCCCATCATATGAAGTTCATTCATTCATGCATTCCTTTTCTTGGCCTCAATGGGTGTTAATAATTAAACTGTTACTAATAATAATACACTAGAAAAAAAAAAAAAACTACTAAATAAATACTAACAACAATTCAATGATAATAATTAATGTCAGCCAACTGAAGGGTTTTTTAGGCTTAAAGACTCCTAGAGAGATGTGAAGAAAAACAACAGTACATTGAAGCTGTCAGTTCTTCTACATGCATAGATTTCAATCTAATTACAGGATTAAACACAATTCTCTCAACCAACACATTTAAATGTTTTAATTCAGTGAGAGAGTTGTATTTGATTCTATAATCGGATTCTGCTTAGAATTTTCTTTTTAAGGTCTTGGTGGTGGGAAGAATTGCGTACCGGCCATGAAAGGGTATAGAGAAGGGTCAAGCATTGTGATAGCCGGATTGCTGGCTGTGGCGGTGGCTGCGGTAATGAGATTAAGTTGCTGAGCACCACCGCCGCCGGACGAGCTCTCGCCTCCACCATAATGGGTTTCGGGGCCTTGATCATAGAGAATTCCCTTGAAAACATGGCCTCCAATGTTAACAGCAGTCTGATAAGCATATTCCTCATCTGCATCATCCATGGAGCTCACTCTCACACATCTAAACACTGCTGGTGAATTCACCTCAGATGGAAAGTGACCCACTTGAACTTCTAACCCTAATTACAAAAAAATGCACAGCTTAGCTCATTAAAATTCACAGACAAAACAGCTTTGAAAAAAACTGTACACAAATCAATCACTATTAGTACTACTAACTCCATAGAAACTTTTCGTCAGTTTTACTCACTAACAGTAGTAAAGCCAAAAAGAAAAGAAAAAAGAGAGGGTGGGTCGGTGGGTGACTATGAAATGAAGGTGGACTAGACTTGTTCATTCATTCATCATCACACGCAAACGATTTGGTCAATCAATCTCTCTGTCTCTCTCTCTCATTTCTATAGCAACACGGCTCGTGAGATATGGTTGTTACTTAGCTATTCAAAATTTTCAAAAAACAAAACAAAGAACACCCATCAAATCTTGGGGTGTTTTTAGTGTATTTGTTATTCGAAATTGAGTTTGTTTGTATTGAAAACAACAATACCTGAGGAGGTGGAGGGTAAACGAGCACCTGGATTTTCTCTCAGCCTCTTGGGATTCTCTCCTCTCATCATCAGACTCAACTGTTGATCTTGTTGTTGTGGGTGTTGTTGAAAAGCAGTGAGGGGTTGTTGTTGTTGTTGTTGTCTCTCTCGGCGTTTGGAAGCAGGAACCCAAGTACTCTTGACGTGGGTTTCGCAAGGAAACCCTCGGCTCTTGCAACAAGTCCTACACCTCATGTGTCCACAGTCTTTCTTTGCTTGGTTCCCACAATCTTGACAGTTCATTCCCTCTCCGCCTCCTCCTCCTCGCCTCATATCACTACTACTCTATCTAAACCCTCAATCTGATCTGTCATACTCATCACAACAAAATCCTTGTTCTAGATCTCTTGTTTCTTTACTTTCTTGCTCCTAAAGAACCAAGATTTGAGATTGATCTCAATTTGACGACAAATTCCATAGCACAAGCTAAAACAAGTGAGTTGTGGGTACAACAAAAGAGAGATCTGTGGTATGATTCTCTCTCCGGAGATTTTTTTGTTTTTTTGTTTTGGTTTTGGGGGAGTCAGCTTTTGGAAGAGAAAGTTTTGGAATTATGTTTTAGGTCAACAAAACGACGATGGATCGTTGGTTGCTTGCTTACCTTGACTTCTTCGCCTTCAATTTTCTGTGGCTTTGTTTGTTTGATGCATTAAAGTCACGGCTCTGCAAACGCCGCCATGGATACTGCAACCTCTTCTGCAACATCAATTTAAGACAACCAAACAGTACTCCCCACCCAGTCCACTTCCAGCTCCCCCAACTCCCCACTCTCTCTCTCTCTCTAAATGACAACTCTTCTTAAGAGAGAGCACAAAATCTAATATCTTACCACTTCACTTCTTCTACTACAGTTGTCTTGCAGTTGGGAATAAATCTCATCATCAAAGAATTCAATCTCAGCCGTTGCATGTCCATCAAAGGGTCTACTTTATTCCACGTGTCAAAGCATCAGCTTTTGCTTCATCGTCCTTGCACCGGAAAACACGCTCTACTTTTCTTTTTCTTTAATTTTTTTAAGTCTGATGCTACATGTATCCATTAGTATCAATACTAGTTATAACTTTAATATTAACCTTACTCCTTATACGAATTATAAATATAAAAAATATCTTAAATTATATCATATCATTAATTAATATATTAATCAATACACTAATTAATAAATATAACATTAGTCTATATTTTGTCTTGTTTGTTGAAAAATAATTAATGTTATCTAAAAAAATAATTAATGTTATATATTTAAAGGTTATTAATGTGTGTTTTAAGACAGATTTTGGATTCGTTTGGAAAGTTGATTGGTTTTTTAATGATTATGGGTTAGATGTGATATTTTGTTATATTAAAAAAAAAAATTATTTTATTTTATTTTATTTTTGGACTATTTTAACCAAAAAAAAAAAAAAAGAAGAAGCCCAAACTCACTCTTTTCAAACGAGCACTTAAAGGTTCAATTTGGGGACTTGACTAAAAGTTAGAAGTGAATTTTTAATCTATTTTATATCACATTATCACTTTACTTTCTATATGTTTTTTTAAAAAAAATAAAAAAAATAAAAAAATTAATTTTTAACTAACTTTTCAAAACCACCTTCAACTTACTTTTTTTTTTTTTTTGGTTTAAATTTGAATTTAAAAAAATGTAAAGAGTCAATAGAGGCCATCATGAGTCTCATTTTGATAATCTAAATTATTCATCTTACTTAATGATATATTATCTACGGAAAATATTATATAGGTCAATTTGATAATTATAATATTATCACTTTATAGTGTTTGTACAAGTTTGTTTTAAAAATAAATCATCTATTTTTTTATTTTTTTGACAAACATTTGACAAAAGGGTTAGGGGTCCTCAAATCCAAATTTAAACATAAGAAAAGTCAAACTCATTTAGAAATAATAAAACTTTTGAGACCTACAAATTTTTTTTTTTTTTAATACAATTTAACTCACAATACAATGGTGTGACATGTGTAGTCTATTTGATGTTTACATGTGTAACTTAACCTCTTATTCTATTTATAATTATAGACTTTGATTTTATAATTTTTAATTTACTAGAGTCAACAACACTGTGTGTGCATTTTTACATCTAAAATTGAAGGCTTTCGCATTTCTCTTAGAAATGTACATTCTTTATTACATTTATTTTTAGGGAGAATTACATTTCAGTTATTGTCAGAAAAAAAATTACAAAAAAGGGTAAATTATATAAATATTAATAATTATAATTATAATTTTTTTTCATGAATATGTAATAACTTTTCAAAACACCTCGTGAATTGTAAGATGTACAATCTCTTTAAATTTGTTAACATGGGTACACATTTATAACAAAATCTTATATTTTAAGTTTAATATAATTTTAATTAATTATATTATAATTAATGAAAACTAATTGTTCAAAATAGAATGTATAATGTTTACTAAAACATGTTAAATTTTTTAGAATTGTTATATATCACTTTAAAAAACTTTAATTAATTATATGATAATTAATTTTTCAAAGTAAAATGGATAGTGTTTAATACATGTTATAGTTTTAGAGTTGTTATACATTACTTAAATATATCACTAGAATTTTTCACTTTCTATATAATTTTTCTTTGATGAGTTCTATCATTAAAAAATAAATAAAAATAAAAATAAAAATAAATAAATTAAGAAATTTGAAAAGATTATCCACAGTCTAGAGCCTTCGTTTGGAAAGTGGGTTGGTTTTTTTGTTTTTTTGGCTTTTTTGGCTATTTTAGCCTGGGCAAAAAAGCTTAGTTTGTGAAGAACTTTTTGACTTTTTTGACTTTTTTTGTGAAAAAAGAGTGTAATAATTATGGATTGGATATGATGTTTGTTTGTTTGTTGTGGTTAAAATAGCATATTTTATCTTTTATGACTAAAATAGCCAAAAAAAAACTCTTCTCAAACGTTCTAATATAAAAGTGTGTTTAATAAAAACTGTACAATCTTCTAAAGCCATCTTAACATGTGTCTTTAACAGGATACTAGCAAAACAAATGCCACTAGGACATTATTTATATTGAGATTTATATAAAAAGTATATTGAAAATTATGAAAAAAATTACAAGTTTTTTTAATTGAATGAAAAGCATTTTAAAATTAATGAAATATAATGTATATAAATAAATAAATTTTAAATATTTTTATTAATTATTGTTACACTTATAATATTATTATAATAAATCTTAATTTAAAATTTAGAATTTTACTTTTTGTATGTCATATGTGAACTAAATCTTTATATAAAATTTATTAATTTATATAAAACTCCAATGGTTAGTTTGCTAAGGATCTTCTATATATATTTTTTGAAAAAATTAGTGATACATTATCCGGACTTTTCTTAAGTGTACAACTTACACCTTACATTTTTTTTTTTTTTGTTTTCTTCTTGTTTTTTTTATTTATATATCTTTTCTTTGTTTGTTGGTTGGTTATGGCCATGGTGCAACCTTAAAGGTTAACACTACATATCCTCCATATAGTTTGAGTAGTATAAGAGGTTCAAGATAACTTCCCTTTACTTTGTTCCATTTTTTACATTGTTTAAGTGATTTTCAAACTTTACAATTTATTAACTTTTCATTTACAAATCCTTTTTTTTTAAATTTATAAAATTTATATTTTTAGAATACTATTAACAAGATCTTTCAAAGATTCATGAGTAATATAAAATTCTGAAAAAAAAAGGTCGTAAAATTTCACTGACTCACTAACTTGGTTTTTGAAATTTCACCAACCAGCCAAAATTTTACTGATCAATCGAAATTTCACTGACCTAGGTTAGTGAAATTTTACTAGTTCATTTATCAAAATTCCATTGACTTAGACTGACTTGTTCATCGAAATTTCATTGATCAACCAAAATTTCAATCACCTGTCTTAAGTTAGTGAAATTTTGTCAACCTTTTTTTTTTTTTTTGAGAATTTTGTATCCATCATAGTTTTTGTTTGATAGATCTTGATGCAACAATTTCAAAAGTACAAATTTTATAAAAACAGAGATCTAGATAAAAAGTTCTAGAATTTTGAACTTTTCAAATAAGTTAAAAAAGTCATAGAATTTTTTCATTATGTATTTTGGAAGACCTAAACTAATATAAAAAATTGTATTGCGCTTATCATTCTAAAAAAATTATTAGGGATTTTAAACTAAAAGCCCTTAATTTTTTTTTTCTTTTCCAATTTATTCACAGTTAAATCATGTACACGAACCACCTAATAATTTCTCTTGATGATTAGGGGTTTTTTTTTTTTGGGGTCAGTATTTGAAGTAGTTAGATTTGTTAGTTTATTAGTAAAGTTAGTGCACCACTTAAAGGGTTGCCGCGGTTTTATTAGCTTGAATTTCTGACTTTTTCTCATTACACCATAAGGTGTAGCTATATGTCAATTTTCCAGAAACGCCTGGGCGATTAGGGCTTGTTTGGGAATTGATTGTTTTAATTAATTTTTGATTTTTTTTTTATAAAAGATGTGCAAAAAATAAAGAGAGTGATATAATAACTTATAGTGACTTTTTGACTAATATTTTGAAAAATAAGTTAAAAGCCAACTTATTGACTTTTTGACTTTTTTTTTATGTCATATCACTTATTTATTTTTTTTGCACGTTTATTAAAAAAATCCAAAAAAAAAATCAAAAATTCAAAAATCAAAAACCAATTTTTAATCTACTTTCTAAAATAGGCCTAAAAACCATGGATCCATGTACTAGGTTGTAATTTAGGAGTGGTTCAGGTATGATTTATTTAGTGATTTTATTTTACTTTTTATAAAAATATATATAAAAAAATAGAGAGATGATATGACAACTTGTAACAAATAAACTACTAAGCAGCTTAATTTGTTTAGGTGATTTTTTTTTAGGGATATTTACTAGTAAATCCCATCTCATAAACAATTACTCAAAAGTTTTTTCTATTGATCTGTTAAGTCTTCCTAGTAGAGAGTTTTTTTTTTGTTTATTATTTTTTTTTTCTTGTGGTCTTATTTTTTATTTTGGTAGTATTTTGGTGGATAACTATACTCTTTTATTAATGTAACAGGTATGATGTGATCCTCCAATGTAACAGGTATTAATGTGACATTTTAACGATGTGATACTCCAAAAAAATTTAAAACTCTTTAGTGTGTTTTTCTTAAATGTGACAACGTAGTAGTTATGATGTGACACTTCAAAACTTTTAGTTCAAAAAAAATAAAAACGCTATAGTATATTTTTCGCTAATATGACAATGTAATAGGTATGATGTGAGAGTTCAAAAAAAAAAAAAAAAAACTCCTTAGCAGACTTTTCTCTAATGTGAAACGTGGCGAGTATGATATGATGCTTAAAAAAATAAAAACTCAAACTCTTTAATGCATTTTTCTCAAACATGACAACATGACAGGTATGGTATAACACTCTAAAAAAAAATTAAAAACTCTTTAGAGCACTTTTTTCAAACGTGAAATGTGACACTTCAACAAGTTGAGTATGATGTGACACTCTAAAAAAATTAAAAATTATTTAGTGTACTTTTTCTAAATGTGACACTTTGACGTAACGGGTGTGATATGACACTAAAAAACTCTTTAGTATATTTTTTTATTCTAAATGTGACATTCCAATGTGACTGGCAAATGAATTATTATACATACAAAAAGACTAAATAAATCATAAAAAAAATAAATACTATATAAATTACAAGTCTAAAATATAAAATTTATTGACCATTCTTCCTTTTTTTTCAATAGCAAATTTCAAAATATTCTTCGGTGTATGAAACTATCTTTTCCCTGTAATTTTGCGCTAAAGCCTCGTAATTCCTCCTTAATTCTTTGGGTAATTATTATGACTTTGACTTTGTCCTAAGATTGTGGGTTTTTTTTTTAGATGACAATAATATCATTATTTTTATTATTTTATTAATAAATTTGAATTTGAGGTCAACATCTTCCATAAGGAGGGACAGGACCAAAGTTAACACATTCGTGATTGTGGAAAAATTCTGGGCATCAATTCTCGTGTGAAATTTTACAATAATTTTTAATTATCATTTTGTGCTGTTAAGAAAAATATTAACGTAAATGCCATACATTTTATTGTATATAATTGTGTTAGGAGTACAAAAGATTTTTACATAATGGAAACAAAGATATGAAATTTTCACAGAATGGACAGTCTTCTACCTCACATGTGTGTTTTATTTTGTAAAAATTTTCTGTACATTAAGTGTTGGATCATTTTAATATTTTATATTTATTCATAAATGGAGTTTCATTACTTTGGTAACCTTTTTTTTTTACTTTAAACTCTTTGGTAATAAAATGAGGTTATAATTCAACTGACTTGGTTAATGGTATTTTATTTTTGTAATTTTTTTTTTTTCTTGTTTAATTTTTTTTATTTTTAATTAAAGTCCTAATGGCTAATGGCCTATTCATTTCTTTTCTTATTTATATATAATAATTATTTATTTTCTATATAAAGAGATTACTAGAGGAGGTTTAGGTATTGGTTTGTGGGGAGCTTTCACCTTTGCATCTTGCAGTCGAACCATACGATCCACAACACAATATTTGTATCCTGATCCTTAGAGTGGACAAGTCTGTTGTGTGTTGATCACGACGTATTTGGATTCTCCCTATTCTTCTTGAGTAGTAAAAGAAAATCTCTTAAAAAGTATCCATATCTGATCTATTTTTTCTTTTTTTGCATCATTTATTAATAATATAGTTTATATAATAGTTTTTTTTTTTTCATTTTTTTCAACACAATTTTACAAGGAACAACAAAACCCAAATGGAACAAAAACCAATGATGAGCCTCAAGTTCATTTTTCAGTTTTCAAGAGTTCAAGGAAAAGATTTTTTCTTTTAATTTTAAAATTTTTTTTTTTAAAGTTGCATGAAAAAATACGAAAAGAAAAAAAAAAAAAATCCCAACAAAAAAGATGCATGAGAAGACTAAATGAGGCTTGAGATAAAAAAATGCTTAAAATAAATTTTGGCTTTTAAATGTATAATTTATTATTAAATGTCGCTTATTTATTAATTTTTGTTATACTTATTATGATACTACTTAATTGTGTTACATATAAATTTTATATTCTTTTGCTTTGTGTATAAAAAGTGTGTATAATAAAAATTAAATATGTGAAGATTAATTAAGTTTTAAAAAAAAAAATTAAAGTGAAAAATTTTTTGAAAAAAAGAAAAAAAAATAATTTAATAAAAGAAAAGTGTTGAAAAAAAAAAATAAAAAAATGAATTAATTGCTAATTTTTTGTTTATTTTTAAGTGAGAATTTTTTAAGTTTGAGGGAATATTAATATTTTTTATTTTATGACTTTTATTGAAAATTTGAATAAAAATTATATTTATTGAAAAAATAAAAATATGAAAAAAAAAATTAAAAGAAAAAGAAGTGAAAGAAAAAGAATTCAAAGAAAAAAAGAAAAGATTAAAAGAAAGAGAGGTGATAGAGTGACTCTCTGATTCAACAGAATTTTCTTCTTTTGTTCAAATTATTCATGAACTTGAAACTAAAGAAACTATATTCACTTTCATCTAATGGAAAAAAAAAAAGAAATAAAATTTTGGGGTGATGACTTTGGGCTATTCTTTTGCTTTTCAATAAATGCCTCAAAAATGATTTTGGCTATTTATGCCATGTGATAAATGTGATAAATAACAAAAAAAAAACAACAAAAATTAGAATTGTACCTTATGAGTTGTAACTTTTGTGGGAACCAAAATTTGGTTTTGTTTGGGTTTTGTTTTTTTTGCTCTTTGTCTCTCTTTAAGCTAAATTGACGAATTAAAAACCACTTGTTTGAACTAGTTTTTTTTTTTTATTTTTAATGTTGATTTATTTTTTAGATTTGAAATTTTTTGATATGAAAATTAATATTTTTTTTTTTTCAAAAAAATTTTATTCCAAATAAATTTCAAATCTAGAAATTTCTCAAATAAATAAAATAAAAAAAAATTTTTATTTATCAATCAAGAAGAAGTAAGTTTTTCAAGAAAAAAAAAAGATCAAAACCAAAAAAATCAAAAAGAAAAGAAAAGAGAAAAGAAGTTGAAAAAAAAGATTTTATCTATGATTATTTCATTTTAAAGAAGTAAAATTCACTTTGCAAGAAAAATATCACATCAAGAATTTTAATTTTACTTTCATTTTAAATAATGAGAAAGAATGATAACTGACTAATAAAAAAAAAAACCAAAAGTTTAGTGGATTTAAAAACGTAAAACTAATGGGGGTAAATTGGAAAAAAAAAAAAACTAATGGAAAAATAGATAAATATAAAGAATTAATGTCGCTAATATTTTAAAGGTTTAGTTGATAAAAAATTCTTTGGATTTTTTTTTTGATTTTTTCTTTGTTATATTATTAACATTCATTAGAGATTGATGATTTGCAAATTATGATTTGAAAATTCATCAAAAAATTGATCAAAAAAAATCAAATGGATGTTTAAAGATCTAGAGAAGAGAGATACATGGAAAGGAAGCAAAGCTAGGCTTGTTGGAGAAAGAAAAAAGAAAAGTGTAGAAAAAAAAAATCCTTAAGGTTTAAAAACAAAACTTAATGGTTTAAACAAAAGAAATTAGATGCTGGCTGAGCTTATGGATATATATAATGATGAAATATATAATTATATATGATTATGATATAATAAAATATATTAAAATGATTTACAATGATGATATTGATCTACCTATATGTGGTTTATCTATTTTAAAATAAATAAATGAGACAAAAATAATTTTAAATATATTTTTGATATAGATGAGAAAATTTGAAAAGAATTTAAAATTTTTTATTTTATTTTGTTTTTAATTTATTTGATACAAGCATTTATGATTATAAATTTTAAAAAATATAAGAAATAGATTTTTTTAGAAATTGTAATAATTTTGATTTGTTTGATGCAAGCATATCTGCTTTTTTCTGCTGTGCAAAATGAAAAAAATGCAATGGAATATGAAAATAATATTAGATACAATTAGTTAATATGAACTATATTTTGATTAGATTGGTTTAGATATTTAGTATGGAGTAAAATTATGTGTTTTGCTTATTACAAAAGTCGAATTCATTGCAGCTCAGCCATCAAATGGATATTTAGATATTTATGTCCTTGATTCTCTCTTGGTTTGTTTTTATAACATTTATCCACTTGTTGATGAGGCTATTAGTGATTGGAACACTATAGTGTGATTGATTCTCTCTCTCTACCCTGAAGTGATTTTACGGTGGTGGTGGTGGGTTATTGTTTTTAAAAAAAAACAGGTGCTATAAAGCTCTTTCTACAATGAAAGCAATTTATTAGCGTTGTTGTCTACATGTGAAGCTTATTGGTTATAAGAAGAATGAAGGACAAATGGTCCTCGAGATTTGTTATTTGAAATAGTTAAAATTCTTTTTTGGATAGATAATGTTATTATTTGTATGATAATTAGTTGTGATAAATCCATTGTTGATATGAGAGTGAACAAAACACAAGAAAGAGATAATGAGACCTGACATCATAATCATAGTAATTATGTAAGATATATTTGATAATGATAATCTATGGATAATCTTAAGCGCTAGATAGATCTCGAATACATCACTAGGAAGGTGGAATGGGAATAAAGCCTAAAAATATTATGAACCATATGAGGGGGATAATATAGGGGAATAAGAAACCTAATCAGGTTATTTTAAGAGAATTTCATATAATGTTGAAAAAAAAAATAAAAAATAAATTTTTTGTGATCCATTTAATATTTTGTGGAAATTTCTCCTATGTGAGAGGGGTGAGGATATACTATGAGGGTTAATGAAATACTCTTTCTCTTGTTGAGAATCATGAAAGTTGAAGTATGGGTGATGTATTTCACTGGGATGTCTTGTGTGAGGGAGGCCGCTTAAGCTGAAAAGTGTAGTATCTTTGCAGAAAAATATGAATTTGATAATAAGAACAAGGCTTATTAGAAGTTATTAAAGCAAAAAAGCTGGTATACTTATAAAGCATTATGTGATTTTACTTTTATTATGTGTGTTAATTAGTTTAGCTTTGTAGATGCATTCCGAATGGAGTTTTGACCTTTCAAGCTGCGGGTAGAGAATTCTTGTTTATTACTTTGTTATGATGTTCATTAGTTTATCAATATCTTTGTTTGGTTTTCTCTTTAAATTTTGTAATATAATTCATAAATGTTGTTTATATTAAAATTGTTATTTTCATTATTTTAATGTTATTTGGTTTTTGTTATTTTTAAATATTCATCATAAATCATTATAATCTTTGGTTTACTTTGGTAACCTTTAATAATCTTTAATTTTCATCAATTTACTTTAATGGTGTTTTATTGGTGGAGTTTTTAATTTCATGTATTTAATTATCTATATTTTTTGTTTTTCTACTCTATAAATTTGGATCTTTTTCTTTATATAGATATCTATATTGTATAGAGATATTTTATATATTTCTTGTGATTAGTTTTGTAGCTTTTTTTGGAATTGTTTGGATTCTGGATGCTTTGCTGGTTTGATCAAGTCGGTCGATTGTCTCAGTCATTTTCGACAACTGTATTCATCGTTATCTTGTTTTAGAGAAGACTAAGATTTACTCTTATATAAATTAATCATATTAAAATATAACATTATGTAACAAATATACTATTTGAGGAATTTAGGTTATCTCCATTACATAGTTGACACAGGGAGGAGGATGCTCTCCAGTTTAGATTTTAGATTGGAGGGTGCTATTTGGGTCTGTGGGATCCATTACGGACCCCATTTTGTTCATTTTATCGGATATTTCATGTATTTCATCCACAAAAAAAGTTAAGTCAATCTAATAATTGAAAGGATTTAGAAAATATCATATTCTCATTTCAATCAATTAGCAAATACAACTGTATCTCTTTTATACATAAACTACAACTACCTAACTCAATATACTAACTAACTAACTATAGTTGAGTTTATATAACAGCCTAACAGATTTATTCTAACTACCACAAGTGGATTGTAACTGTCTCAATTTCATACACGTGTTCAGCTCTTGAGTGTTATCAACAGATGGCTTGTATAACCTCTTGACCTGTAGCTAAGGGTTGAACTGGTGCAACTGGTGTGACTCTGTCTTTGTCGACTGATCTGTCTCTTGTGGCTTGACTTGATCTGTTTCTTTTGGCTTGAGTTGATGTAGCTTATCATGCCCCCTCAAGCTTAGGGGAGCTTAGAGAACCATAAGCTTGGACTATAGGTACTGAAACTGCTAAGGGGAAAGAGGTTTAGTGAAAATATCAGCTAGTTGATCAGAAGTGGAAATGTGAAGAATATTGAGTTGCTTAGTAGTGACTCTCTCTCGAACATAATGATAATCAACCTCTATATGCTTTGTATGCGCATGGAAAATAGGATTAGATGAAAGTGAAATAGCAGATATATTATCACACCAAAGAGTAGGAGAAGGGACTATGATGTGAAGATCAGATAAGAGCATAGTAAGCCAACTAAGCTCTGCTGCTGTTTGGGCCAAAGCACGATATTCTGCCTCAGTAGAAGAGCGGGCAACAGTTGGTTGCTTTTTAGCAGACCAAGAGATCAAATTCGATCCAAGGAAAACATAATAACCAGTTATAGATCTTCGGTCATAAGAGTTTCCAGCCCAATCAGAATCTGAGTAAGCCTGAAGAATAAGAGGACCAGGACTAAAATATAGCCCAAGATGGAGAGTACCTTTAACATATCTGAGAAGATATTTAACATGAGCAAAATGGCTAACAAGAGAAAGATGCATAAATTGACAAGCATAGTTCATAGCGAATGAAAGATTAGGACGAGTTATAGTTAAGTATTGAAGAGCACCCACAATGCTGCGGTAAAGAATAGGATTAGAAAATGGAATATCAGTTGAAGAATCAGGTTGTTTAAGAGCCATAGGTGAGGAATATGATTTACAATCAGTCATGCCAGCTTTGGCAAGAATCTCAGTGGCATATTTGTGCTGAGAGAGAAAATAGCCATGAGAGGAAGAAGTGACTGAAATACCAAGGAAATAATTGATAGACCCAAGCTCTTTCATGGCAAAGGTAGAATGCATTTGATGAACAAGGTGAGCAATTTCAGAAGAATCACTACCAATTAAAAGGATATCATCAACATAGATAAGTAAAATGAGAATAGAAGAAGCTGTTTTCTTAACAAAAAGAGAAGAATCACAGTGACTAGATAGAAAGCCTTAAGAATGAAGAAATGTGGAAAAAGTGGAATACCAAGCCCTTGGAGCTTGTTTCAAACCATAAAGAGATTTGTGCAGTTTACAAACAAAATGAGGAGAAGAGACATCAATGAAGCCTTAAGGCTAGTGCATATAGACTTCTTCCTCAAGAATACCATGGAGAAAAGCATTTGATATGTCAAGTTGCTTGATAGGCCATTGGAAATGAAGTGCCAAGATCAAAAGAATCCGAATAGTTGGTTGTTTGGCCATAGGACTAAATGTCTCATGAAAATCAATTCCCTCTATTTGAAGAAAACCTTTAGCAACCAAACGAGTCTTATTTCTTGCAATGGTACCATCAGAGTTTTTCTTAATTCTGTACACCCATTTGGAACCAATAGCAGATTTACCAGGAGGTAATGGCATAAGAGACCAGGTGGCCTGGTTTTGTAAGGCTTGAAATTCATCCAACATGGCAGCTTGCCATGTAGAAGATTGAGCTGCCTCTTGGTAAGTAGATGGTTCAATAATCTCAGTGGAAGCATCAGTAGAGGCTAAGAAACAAGTTGACACAGCTTTGGTCTTAGATCTGGTAAGCATTGAATGATGATTCTGAGAATATAAACTTAGAGGCAAGTTTATAGAAATAGAGGAAATAGGAATAGATGTTGCAGGAGGAGCTATTGGTGCAGTATCAGTAGGTGCTATTGGTGCAGCAGCAGTAGGTGTTATTGGGGTAGCAGTAGGTGCTATTGGGGCAGCAGCAGTAGATGCTATTGGTGCAGCTGAACTAGAGAGAGGTAAGGCTGCAGTAGGAATTGCTTTTGCTAGAAAAACAAAACTAGGATCTGCAGAGGCAGGACCCGCAGATGCAGGTGTGACAAAAAAAAGAACAGAACCAGTTGCAGAAACTGGACCAGAAGAGATAGGAGAAATAGTAACAGAGGAAGGAGCTATGGACATAGAGTGGGAGGTAGGATTATTTGGAGGCCAAAAGAAAGTATGTAACTGAGGTAAAGTAGGAACATGAATAGAAACACTGAAAGAAGGATCTTGAAAGGGCAAAGTAGTTTCATCAAAAAGAACATGTCTGGAAATATACATCTTACCACTGGACAAATCAAGACACCTATAACCCTTTGTGGAAGGTTGATAACCAAGAAACACACAAGGAATGGATCTTGGCTGAAGTTTATGTGTAGTATAGGGTTGAAGCCAAGGATAGCATTTACAGCCAAAGACTTTTAAAAAATTATAATCAGGCTTAAACAGTATTTCAAAAGGAATTAAATTGTTTAGCATGGAAGTAAGATGCTTGTTAATCAGAAACACAGAAGCAGCAAGAGCATTAAACCAAAATTTGATAGGAAGAGAAGATTGATACATGAGAGTGATAGTAGTTTCAATCAAGTGTCTATGCTTCCTCTCTGTAATAACCCCGACCCGTAATTAGCTACTAATCAGTGATTAAAGATGCTAATTGAGTGGATCAAATGAATTATGGGATTAATATGTAAATTGCATGATATTTGGCCTTCTATCTATTACTTATGGAATATCTGTTTGGAATTCCACTTTAATATGTAAATTGAAAGCTTTGTCGGCATTCGAAACTGAATTTGACTACACCGATATGTTATTTGGAATTTTTTGAACCATATGGCAAGTTTTATTATAAATTGATTCAGAACAATTAATTAGGTTGTGTTTGGTTAGCCAAATGTGCCAATTAATGCATTATATTATCATGACTATATATTCAACACATTTAGCTCTTTTCTCTCATTTCTTGAGTGCCAAAATCTGAGAATTCATTTTAGGGAGAGAGAGAGTGCAATTCTAGAGAGAGAAAGGTAGAAATTAAAGGTAGAAGTTGAAGGCTTTGCTTGAGTTCATCAATTTTGTGCAAGAATCTAGTTAATTCTAGATTATAGGCATGAATTCAACCCCTAAATTATGAATCTAAGTTATCAACATGAAGATTATGTGTTTAAGGGTGTGTATTGAGCTTAGAAGGAAGATTTGAGTGGCAATTCATGCATGTATATACATTTTCTTACAAATTGAGCATGATTTCCATGAATCCTCTCTTGCATGTTTGAAATTCATCTTCATTTGGGGAAATCATCAAGTTTCAAGTTGTTTTGTGGTATTTGATCATGTTTTGAGAAGCTCAAGACCAAGAAAATACATGCATGTTGTGTTCATGAACATTTGTCATGTCTTAAGTTGAAATTGTGAGTTTTTAACAAACTCTTGAGCCATGATTTTATGAAATAATCTGTAATTCTTCATGTTTTACAAGTTCACTATGTTATCTCAAGTTTTGGGGCCCAAGAGATGTGTTTTGAAGGTTGGAATTCGAGTTTTGAGCTTGAAGGTGCAATCTGGAAATTCCAGAATTTGCATTTACGCTCGAGCATGGGAGTTTACGCTCGAGCGACCACTCTGAGTGCGTGCACTCCGCTCGAGCGACCAAAAGTCCGCTCTAGCGTGAATTGCAAGTTCCCAGAAGTTTCATGTCTTTTACAGATTGCCCAAGCGAAGGAATGTGCACTCGAGCGACCATTCATATTTTGCATGTCCGCTCGAGCGAGGAAAGCTACGCTCGAGCATGGACCTTATTTTCAGAAATTTTGCCTAAGTGTTCCAAGGCATGTTTTGGCATTCTCATTGCATCTTAGGCATTCCTAAGCCTTAATTGAGCCATAGTAATGAGGTTATGGATTAGAAACACACTAAGAAAAGAATGTACTAAGTTCTGAGACTGCAAGTGTGTGTGTTTTAGGCAATGTGATAAGAAAGAATAAGAACCAATATAATGAAAGCTAAGCCTTAATGGCCACTTGAATATGTAATGATAAGACATGCTTGTGTTATGTATTTTGTGGTTGTAGGTCAAGACTCGAGGGTTGATTGACCATTGCAGGAAACTACTGTTTGTAGCGTTATTGTAAAGATACGTTCATATGAATTACATTTCAAATGAAATATGATAAGTTCTAATTTCTGAAATGATATATGTTTTCGTGAACGAATATTCCATGTTTGAAATCTATTATGGCATCCATAGATAGTCCTATATATATATATATATATGGGTATAATGTATGAATGACTATTGCATACTTATATAAAGTTTTAAATATTGACAACTATATTTATGTATTTGCTTCCTTAATCTTGTTAATCTATTGTGTCTATATGAGCTATAGGATGTATTAGAAATGAAATAAGGATATTGCATCATCATGTTTAAGTGTGTGAACTACTATGAACACATCCTTATTGAAAATGAATTGAAATGAAACCTTTGTGCATGATCGAATCTATGTGAATATGAACATATATTGAAATGAAAATATAATGAAATGTGAGAATAGTGAAAACTTTCCTTATAATAATAAGTAACGAAAGGACAAGGAATGTAGATGAATCAAGAATGGTTAGGACAAATACATGTAAAAATACAATAAGATGAAACCAGAGATGGTGGATGTTAGAATGATAATAAAGGTGTGACATGGGATAGATTTAGAGAAATTTTTTGAAAAATATTTTTCCTAATGCATCCAAGATAGAAAATTGAACAACTTAAGCGTTGATGTTTTAAAATTGTCAAAGTATGTAGATGTAAATATCAAAATCAACATCATCAAAACAAAAGAAAAAGTTGAAATGACTATTAATTCAATGACCGACTCATTTTTGTTTGTTCAAATTGTTTTGAGAAAAACAAATTTTGAAAAGAAGTGCCAAACATGGACTACACAAGTATAGACTAGATTGCCTAATTTGGAAATAAACATTATCTCATATAAGCATTTAGCCACATGGTAAACAATAAACTAGTTAGCAAACATAAATGACATGTGAAATGCAATCATTCAAGGTATGCTAAAATAATCTACCATCATAAAGAATAATAGAAATTAATTAACATTAAATATTACAAATTAATTAAATTAAAAATTAATTAATCTGAGAATCTCAGAAATGATCATCAATGTATGCATTAAACACATTCCTTATCATGTTTGTGACTCAAAGGAGGATGTGCCTCGATTCTCGGGCCATCAATCACGCATTTCCATGCATGATGGCCCAAAGAATCAAATATGCAATTTCATGTCAAATGAAATGCAAACCAATCAAACAAAATGAGGCCCAATCCCCATCACCAAATCAAGGGACAAGGCATGCATGCAAGATGCATTGCAACCTAATCATGTTAGCTAGGGATACAACATGAGCATGTGAACAAACAATGCAAGCATATAAGCAAACATGAGGTAAGCATGCAAGCAAGCAAATGGTGGTCTTAAACATGACTTAGGCAACTAAATGCCCAAAAAGAGGGCTAAGCATTCATGGTCCAATACTTAGGCACTAAACAAGCAACTTCCAAGTGCACTTGAAAGGGGATATCATGGACAACTATCATGCAATATAAGCTCTGAAATTCATGCTAGAATGTGGTGCCAAACCAAGCCAAATGAAGCAAACATAAGCATGCAAACATAGTCCGAATACTTGAGGCAAGTCATGAAGGCTTGAACCATACTTAGCACAACCACACATGGAAACACTTAAGCAACTAAAATCAGAGTTTTAGCACATAAAACTAAGCCCAAAAGGCCACCTAGATGGCGTCTAAATGACATGAATCCAAAGGCATGCACAATGGTCAAAACATAGGGCATACAACACATGCTCTCAAAGCAATAAAGATACATGTTGGGTGGTTCCAAACCACCAAAATGATGCAAGCAACACATGCTACACATTCACATACTTGAGGCATACAAAGCCCGGCAAGCCACAAATGCAAAGGAGCTATACTAAGCATGCCAAAATTAATCCAAACGACTATGGACAGACCTAAAGCATGGCAAAATAAGCACAAAACATTCATAAGTCTAAGCCTAAATCATGCTCGAACAAAGGCTAACAACCTAAGACATGTTAAGGGAATTACAAGGCATTACATGGTAACTACACTAAACATGAATGGAGCACCAAAACCAACACACAACATGATTATATTATGGCATAACAAGCATGAAATGTAGCCTAGACATGATCAACACACACTTGAACATAAGGCTCCTTAAGAGATCAAAAATAGTCCCTTTCAAGGACAACAAAGAGCACCATTGAAATCCCTCAAGATTTCAGTGGTGAAGAGGCCCAAACACCAAAGTCTCGAAACTTGCACAAAATGGCACAAAATGAGGCCTTTCAAGGCCTAAGGGTGACCAAACACACCCAAACCACAAAACACCCTTAACAAACAATTAAGAGGGCTTAAAAACAGAACTTTTTTTATGTTATACACTAAACACAAAAATAACTTTAAGATAGGTAAAAATAGGATGCAAAAATGGGGAATAAAAGGCAAGTTTCTCACCCTTGTTGACCTTCTTCAAAAGTGTTGATATTGTTGCTTACTTGGGCTCAAATCCAACCAAGAACACCAAGAACAACCTCTTGGAACCTCAGAAACCAAGGAAAGGTGAAACACTAGGTGTTGATGTGCAATAGTATGAACAAATACACCTAGAACACTTAAGTGAGAAAGGTATAGAGATATGATATGTATCAATCCTAGACCTAAAACTAGAGCTCTCTCTGAGTTGTTTTCTCTCCAAAAAGCCAACCCTAAAGCCAAGGGGGAAGGCCTCCTCTTATAGAGGAGCCAAACTTGTAATGCTTACAAGTTAAGCAACCAAGAAGTGCATCCCTCCATATAAAATATCAAATGTCATTTTGACAAAAATGGGATGCCTCACAAGGCATTAAAACACAAGTGTTTGGTGCAAAACAAACAAACACAAACATGGATAATCAGTCTTGAAACAATGGTATACTTATTTGTAAAGAATGTGAAAACAACATTGGGGCATTTTTTAGATGTGGTCAAAGAGGGCACTTGGCTAAATCTTGAACTCATCCGAACAACACTAAGCCTAATGCTAGTCCTAGTTCCAAAAATGCATTACCTTAACTATGTGCAATTGTTTATATGGGAATTTGTGTGGAAGGTGTACATTCCTTAACTTTATATAGATTGTGGACATGTTAATTGGACCAATTGGATTATTAGAATTATGAACCCTAGTTATTGACTGTCTTGAAGACTTACTATTTAATGTAAATTTTATGTGAGATGCTCGAAACCCTATAATGAATTACTTGAGCCTTGAGAATTGTTGAGACTTATGGACAATGAGAATTTGCTGGGTTAAATCTTTGTACTGTATTGCAAGAATTTAATATGAACTGTTAGGTATGACCTTTTGAACTATGCTAGAATTATTGGACATGGGAACACATGATTGACTATAGTTTGGGAAATCTATACGACCATGACTTGAATTGAACCGTTATATATTGACTGACATCATCGAATGATTAAACCTGTGATCTCGAATTGTATACATGAATCAGTCACGTGGGGAATTTCTAGAATTGAAAACCTATGTCAGTTTGGAAGAACGAACTTTTGCTCATAAATTGTGAATGAATGCCTAAATGATAAGTGATTTTAGACTCGTACCTGTATATATGTTTCCATGCTTGCAATACTATTAGAATTGATGGGGTTGAATTATGGTTAATGAATCCTTTGAGATCTACCGTTTGATGCGGACTATATTCTATGTTTAACAATTACCTATGCTATAGAAAATGTTTGGACTTGTATAGATATGCATACCTTTGCTTGAGAATGTTATTAGACTCGACATGTACATATATGATTATACCTTTGCTTGATTGATATGATTATTTGTTGATAACTTGACCGTTGGGACTATGACTAAATTGTTATATTGTGATGCTTACTTTTTGATATGAACAATTACATACATGTGAACTTACTTGGAGAATGTAACATTGTATATGACCTGAACTCTTCAATATGAACTATTGTGATACATAACTCTGATGTGATTTGAGAACCGAGGAACTTAGAACAACTGTAGAACTACTGACTATGCATCTAAGCGAATGGAGTATGAACTATAGAACCAAACGTGCTTCACTTGGAAATAATAAGGATAGAACTTTCACCTGATCTAACCTGATAGAACCGTGGTTTGATGAGACCTTTGTTTAACTGATGGAACTTCTGTTTGATGATTCACGCTTTGAACTTTTATTTGATATGACTGGATAGAACTTTTATCTGATATAACCTGATTGAACTTTCATTGATTTGATATGAGGAGACCCTTATTGAGAGCTACTATATGATTTGATTACATTATGGGGATTGCGAATTGCTTATGATTGAATGACAGGGCCGTGTTGCTAAGGGAACTAACCGAATGAAAATTTGAATCAATCTCGAACACTTAGGAAGAATGTGAACCGTCAACAGCAGACTATGTGATTATAAATGAGTTTTTACCATATGCCTGTTACCGATTGGGAAAACACGTGAATGAGATTATGGAATTTGGTAACTTATGCTTGGAGAATATGTGAATATTGTATATATGACATGTGATTAATTACCCGGTATTACCGTTATGACTATGAACTTGTTTGACTAGAGAACAATTGCTTTGGTGTTACTGTACTTCAAAACTGATGGAATTTGTTGACAACAGCCTGGTTTGATTATAAACTCTGACTATTTGGGAGTATATGTACTCAGTATGATTGCTTCTGTAGTGACACATAGTACGATTGAATCTGTGAAAACTGAGGCTGATGAATAGTATATGAATGAATACTTCGGAATCTCGTTTACTGCTATGGGGTTAATGTACGAAATTGCCTCGTATTTCTGCTATACTTTGGATGACCTGGACTAACTCTAATGGATTACCGAATTGAAAACCAAGTTGAACAAAGACTGGATGAATGACTCGGAAATGAATAAATCAAATCTCTGTAACTTAACAGGGGAAATTACTTATAAAAATGGAAAAAGTGCGAATCTATGACCCCGATAAATACTTGATATAAGTAACATGAGTAATAACGTAGTAAAGTTGTGTTCAACTGTATTTGTTTTCTATGTGTCTAAAGGGGATTTGCTTTCTGAAATATTATGTGTTGTGCAATGAATAATTGTCTAATCTCTGATATGTATTCGTGTGACTCTTGGTATTATGTGATATCTGTTGGCTGTTACCTAGTATCGGAGGTTCCTTTATAAAACTAAATCTGTTAGCACTCTGTTACCCGTACCGGAGGCCCCGTCACCGGGGCTCAGCATATTTCTGTTCTATTCTGTTACCCGGATCCGAAGGTTCCTTTATGGAACTGGTCATTCGTAACCTCACGTGTGTACATTTTGTTCTGTTAATGCTAATGGATGTATCACGTATGCTTGCGCATGACTTATGATTTCTGTCTGTGTATAATCTAGACAAGAATATGAACATGAACATGTATCTGAATCTGTCCTGGACTAAAATTTGAATGCGTATAAGACTCTGTTTTGATATGAATCCTGAGCATGAGCATGTTCATGATTATGGTTATGCTTCTGTTTTGTAAAGAGTTAAAGTTACATTTATGATGGACATTATTTCCGTTGACATGCGTTAACTCAAGTTTGGAGGACCAAACTTTTTAAGATGGGGAGACTGTAATAACCACGACCCGTAATTAGCTACTAATCAGTGATTAAAGATGCTAATTGAGTGGATCAAATGAATTATGGGATTAATATGTAAATTGCATGATATTTGGCCTTCTATCTGTTACTTATAGAATATCTGTTTGGAATTCCACTTTAATACGTAAATTGAAAGCCTTGTCGGCATCCGAAATCGAATTTGACTACACCGATATGTTATTTGGAATTTTTAGAACCATATGGCAAGTTTTATTAAAAATTGATTCAGAACGAATAATTAGGTCGTGTTTGGTTAGCCTAATGTGCCAATTAATGCATTATATCATCATGACTATATATTCAACACATTTAGCTCTTTTCTCTCATTTCTTGAGTGCCAAAATCTGAGAATTCATCTTAAGGAGAGAGAGAGTGCAATTCTAGAGAGAGAAAGGTAGAAATTAAAGGTAGAAGTTGAAGGCTTTGCTTGAGTTCATCAATTTTGTGCAAGAATCTAGTTAATTCTAGACTATAGGTATGAATTCAACCCCTAAATTATGAATCTAAGTTATCAATATGAAGATTATGTGTTTAAGGGTGTGTATTGAGCTTAGAAGGAAGATTTGAGTGGCAATTCATGCATGCATGTACATTTTCTTACAAATTGAGCATGATTTCCATGAATCCTCTCTTGCATGTTTGAAATTCATCTTCATTTGGGGAAATCATCAAGTTTCAAGTTGTTTTGTGGTATTTGATCATGTTTTGGGAAGCTCAAGACCAAGAAAACACATGCATGTTGTGTTCATGAACATTTATCATGTTTTAAATTGAAATTGTGAGTTTTTAACAAACTCTTGGGCCATGATTTTATGAAATAATCTGTAATTCTTCATGTTTTACAAGTTTACTATGTTATCTCAAGTTTTTGGGCCTAAGAGATGTGTTTTGAAGGTTGGAATTCGAGTTTTGAGTTTGAAGGTGCAATCTGGAAATTCCAGAATTTGCATCTACGCTCGAGCGTGGGAGTTCACGCTCGAGCGACCACTATGAGTGCGTGCACTCCGCTCGAGCGACCAAAAGTCCGCTCGAGCGTGAATTGCAAGTTCCCAGAAGTTTCATGTCTTTTACAGATTGCTCGAGCGAAAGAATGTGCGCTCGAGCGACCATTCACATTTTGCATGTCCGCTTCAGTGAGGAAAGCTACGCTCGAGCGTGGACCTTATTTTCAGAAATTTTGCCTAAGTGTTCCAAGGCATGTTTTGGCATTCTCATTGCATCTTAGGCATTCCTAAGCCTTAATTAAGCCATAGTAATTAGGTTATGGATTAGAAACACACTAAGAAAAGAATGTACTAAGTTCCGAGACTACAAGTGTGTGTGTTTTAGGCAATGTGATAAGAAAGAATAAGAACCAATGTAAGGAAAGCTAAGCCTTAATGGCCACTTGAATATGTAATGATAAGACATGCTTGTGTTATGTATTTTGTGGTTGTAGGTCAAGACTCGAGGGTTGATTGACCATTGCAGGAAACCACTGTGAGTAACGTTATTGTAAAGATACGTTCATATGAATTATATTCCAAATGAAATATGATAAGTTCTAATTTCTAAAATGATATCTGTTTTCATGAACGAATATTCCATGTTTGAAATCTATTATGGCATCCATAGATAGTCCCAAGTCACGGGGGATGGCATGAAAATGCGGGTCCATGACATACATGTGATTACGAGATCTCGTTAGCCACTTCATTGTGGTGATATGTGTTTAATCGGTATCCGGAACCGATTACTCTAGTCGAAAGACGTTCTTTGATGTGTTCTATGGGATGTACCATTATTATGTTGTTATATGAGAATGATTACGCTCTGGTCCGTTTTCTGCTTGTGATATATTCGGATTTCGTTCACTAACCCCTTCACCTTAATGTTATTCACTGGGTTTTAGATCACTGTGTGTATATATATATATGTAGGTGGGCATTCTGGAGTTCTAGCCTAAAGGCTTTTGTTCGGATCTATGTTCTGTTGTCAGCCAACCATTGTGCCTCACGTGGAGATTCCCGAGTAGTTTGTTGGCTGTACTTATGATACTTTAATGTGTGTGGGTATAATGTATGAATGACTATTGCATACTTATATAAAGTTTTAAATATTCTGTTCATATAAGTCAGCACAGCTCATTGGATAACTATATTTATGTATTTGCTTCCGCTAGCCCCTTAATCTTGTTAATCTGTTCAGAGGCCTTCGGTAGTCCAAGGATTACTGGCCGGTTACGATGCTAAACCTATAGGGGTGGGTTTGGGTCGTGACACTCTCAGCCACTCCATTCTAAGCAGGAGTATGTGGACAAGTGAGTTGATGTTCAATACCTTTAGTGGTAAGAAAATTCTGAAATTTAGAAGCCGAATATTCTCCTCCATTATCACTTCTCAGAATTTTAAGTTTGGTGTGAAATTGTGTTTCCACAAAGGTCTTAAAATTGACAAACTTGGAAAAAACTTCACTCTTGTAAGACAAAGGAAATAACCGTGTAAATTTGCTAAAGTCATCAATGAAAAGAACATAGTATTTATAGTTTGAAACAGAGGCAGCAAATGGTCTTTATACATCAGAATGGATAAGAACTAAAGGTTGATTTACAGAGGAATTTGAAAGACTAAATGGCAACCTATGACTCTTAGACACACAACAATGTGTGCACAATTTATTTGAAATAACAGTAGCACCCATAGTAGGTAAATAATGCTTAGAAATAAGAAAATTCAACTTCTTGGATGAAGGATGTCCTAGTCTAGAATGCCAAAGAGAATCATGATGAGCAGAATCTTCAGTGGAACAATGAAGACAAATAGGTTGAGAAGACAATGAAGAAGTTGAAGTTGGTAGATGGTAAAGACCATGAGAAAAGCCTCCTTTATACAGAACCTTCTTGGTAAGCTTGTCCTGTATAACAAAGGAGTCAACATCAAAAGTAATGGTGCACGTAATGGTGCACTTGTTGTCAGCAATTAATTGGTGAACTGACAGAAGATTTGAAGAAATAGATGGAACATGGAACAAATTGTTAAGTGTGAAAGGTACAGTAGGAGTAGGAAGAATGCCATTACCAGTATGATGAATAGGCAAGGTGGAACCATCTCCCACAGTGACTTGATCTGGACAAAGATAAGGTTGGTAAGTATTCAGATTGTTAAGATCATTTGTAAAATGATTGGAAGCAGCAGAATCTAATAACCAAGTAGAACTTTCTGCTGTAGGCATTGGAGAATCAGGAATAGCATTGTTGGATGAGGAGGCAACATAAGCCCTAAGATGAGTTTTAGATGCTTGAAGTGTTGTATCAAGTCTATGCCAACATTCCAAAGCTGAATGATTAGGCTTTCCACAAATTTGACAGACCAAAGAGCCAACAGAGGACTGATGTGGAAATTGAAACTGAGACTGAAATTGAGAAGATGTTTTGCCTCCTTGAACAGAAGATTGATATGGAGATTGAAATTAAGGAGATGTTCTATCTCCACCTTTGTTTTGTGAATATCTGTTACCACTATTTCGACTTCTATATGAGCCATAACCTCGACCTCCTCTTTGATATCCTCCTCTCTAAGATCCTTTGAACCTCTATAATTTCCTCGAGTAGCCGCACAAGCAAAAGAGAGATCAGAAGCATGAGTGTGCTTAAGAGAGGTGTCAATATGAATAGATTCGGAACACAGGAGAGAAGATAAAGCAGCAATAGAAATAGGTTCAGATCTTGCTTAAATAGTTGTTTTGAAAGCATTATATTCATCAGGTAAACCGTTTAAGGTGATTAAAACTAAATCTTCATTTTCAATCGGTGAACCAGCCAAACTCAGGTGATCAGAAACAGTCTTGATTTGATTCAAGTAGTCTTCCATAATGAGATTCTTCTTAGTTAGATGATTGAGCTTGTTCTTTAGCTGATGAATATGAGATCGAGAGAGAGATGTAAATCGAGTAGCTAGTGTATTCCATACCTCTGTACTTGTTCCACAGTGCAAAACAGAAGTGAAGATGGATAGTGAAAGTGTAGCAGTAATACAACTCAACAAATGTGTATCAATGGTGATCCAATTAGTAAATGCTGGATTTGGAACAGAATTTCCATGTGCATCATTGATTGTAGATGAAGGACAGAGTACAGAACCATCAACAAAGCCTATTAGCTTTGTAGCTCTCAACATATTCTGAAACTGACTCATTCAAATGATATAGTTTGTAGAATCAAGTTTGATTAGAACAAAGTAGTTCAGATTAGAAATACGAAGAGTGAGATTTGAAGGTAAAATCGAGATATCTGAAGAACTTGGAATAGAGATTGAATTTGCCATTGTTGCTTCTTGCAGATTTGTTACCATAGTTTCTTGCAGATTTGCTGCCATTACTGTATCTTGTTGAAGATATGATGCTCAGAGGAGCTCATATGGCTCTGATACCATGAAAAGATTTAGAAAATATCATATTCTCATTTCAATCAATTAGCAAATACAACTGTATCTCTTTTATACAGAAACTATAACTACCTAACTCAATATACTAACTAACTAACTATAGCTGAGTTTATATAACAGCCTAACAGATTTATTCTAACCACCACAAGTGGATTGTAACTGTCTCAATTTCATACACGTGCTCAGCTCTTGAGTGTTATCAATAGATGGCTTGTATAACCTCTTGACCTGTAGCTGAGGTTTGAACTGCTGTGGTTGAGGCTTGAACTGCTGCAACTGGTGCAACTAGTGTGACTTTGTCTTTGTCGACTGATCTGCCTCTTGTGGCTTGACCTGATCTGTTTCTTTTGGCTTGAGCTGATGTAGCTTATCAATAACTGTAACTTATTCAAATTTTCACTAATAAAAAATAGACAACAATTTTGTTTTTAAAAATAAACTATACATTTTTTTAGTGACAAATGGAATAAATTGAACAAGTTACAATTATCAGATCGACTTAATATTTTTTATGGATGAAATACATGAAGTGTCCGACAAAATGAATGGTTCGGATCATCAAAACAGAGCCCGTGGTGAATCCTACGGATTCAAACAATGCATTCTAGTCCAAAATTTAAACTAGAGGAATCCTTCTCCTTGACATAAAATCCCCACACATTATTAAAATTAAAATCAACGGTTTACAATTGTGACATTTATTTGAATTTTAAATTCTTTTTTAACTATTTTAATATTTAAAATATTGACTATTTCACACCTAATAGTTGTGAAAAAAATAATAATTTGATTCACGTAATCGAGGATTTGGATCCTCTATTAATTATTCAATTATTGCTCATGAGAATGTTTTATCCAAACCAAATACGCTTGAGGTATATAAACACATGTTAAGAAAATTTAAAAGACATCATACATTTTTTAATACACTCATTTTTCATAGTGATATATAACATTTTCAAATATCTTAACATGTACATTAAGTGCACACATTAACAAAATTCATATTATAATATCTAAGAAGATAGTTTATCCTATTTGTATGCCTGTCAATTTGTCCTAATGGGATTTTTTTTTTCTACATCTATAAAAATCAAGGGTAATACTAGGTAGTCCGTATGAGTAGGATGACTCAAGTGGCTCAAATGATGTGGCGATGATGTGGAAATTATTTAATTATTTATTTTTAGGATATTAAACTTAGTTGTTGTTGATAATATATGATTCTTGACATACTTTATAAACTATTTTTTTAGTAATTTTTATATCTTTAGTAGTACCAGTATTTAGTAGATTTTGTTAAAAATTATGATATTGTTAACAATTTGTGATTAGTACTAGTACTTGATTACAATCTAGTAACAGATCTTGGATATAAAAATGGTGATAAAAAGTCATAAAAAGGACAAAACTTATTACTTCTTATAATTTTAAGATAGTTTTGATTTTAGGACCACTGTACTTCCAAAATCAAAACAGTATCTAAAGATTTTGACTATTACCTGAGCGTAGTAGGCATAGGGCTCTGGTGTTGGCAACTTTCCAGTTTACAAAGGTGGCTAATTTCAACCTTTCCTTTCTTAGATCAGACTCAGCACAAATCTGTTTCGTTTTCTACCTCAGACTGTACCTTCCGAAACTGCTTCTTTGGTTATGCAATATACCTAAGATCAATAGCTTGACATATAATAGTAACACACTCTTTTTTGAAAATGAATTTTATTTATTTATTTATTGAACAAAAATTTACAAGGAAATGGGTGTTTGTAGATTGTTGGGTTGTTAGAGTATTGTTTGCTCTAAGAAGGCCTGAGAACCAAACTTCTTTCTTAGTTTCAAGTATATTCTAAGTAATTTGTATCCTCTTTGCTTTCCCTTAAGGCCTTTATATTAGCACTGGTGGACTTCAAGTTTTGGACTTCAACCTAAAATATTGTACATATTATATTTTATTGCTAATAGAAATAAACAAAAGACAAGCAGGTGGTTGTGGTCAGGTGATCACATGTTATTAAGGAAAAAAAGGCAAGCTGGTGGAGTGGTCACATGGGGGTGTAGTCTTTAGCCCATGGTTTTGCTAAATTGCTCATGATTTTGTCAATCCATGGCATTTCTAGATTCCATACCCCTTCATCACCTATGATATCACTAAGATCATAATTTTCATCATATTCTTCAAATATTTCATCATATTCTTCTAGATCTTGTTACATTAGATATTCTTCAAAAAATTTACATCATCTTTTAGATAAATATGTCCTCGAATCTCCCTATTACATGTAATCATATACTGATTCATAAGGTAATCCAATTATTTTTTCTGCCAATGGTGGTGTTACTGCAAATGTGGTTCTTCCATAATGAACTAATTTAAACCAACCCTTGCTAATTTTGTAGTTTCGTGAGAAATTATAAATGCCCTTGCTTCCGTTGGATCAATTATAAAAGGTTCGTCCCAATCTTTAAACCAATCACATTTGTAGGGGATCACATCATTCTTATTGTTTACTTTTATCAAATAATGAACTGCATTTAAACATTCATCTTTTACCTCTGTTTGGGAAGTTATAAGTGTGATGGGTGCCATGCTTCAATTATAGACTTCATAAATTCTCTTGAACATAAATTTTTGGAATTTGGTGAGCTCAGAGAACACGATACTTCGTGGGTGAGGTGGAACGTCGAATGTATTGACTGTCCCCAATTTCCACATTTGAATAAGAGGATCTTTTGGGCTGATGACCTTGTTTGGATCGAATGAAACCTTTAACATTCTATAACTGTACAAAGTTGTTTAACCGTTGAAGTAGCACCACTGAGTTCCTAGATAGCTGACACTTTTTCATACAATTTCAGGAATAACTTAATGAAAGTACATCTTCTTATTTTATCTTGTATGTCACACGGGAGTTGAAGAAACAAATATAATACTTCTAATTGTAAAAAGGTTTTGGCAACTAAATGGGTTGTCCTAATGTGCTCGTTCAAAGAACGAATTTTTCCTGCTGCTTGTATTTTTCTAATAATTTCAGCATTGTCTTGTGTCACCAAGTCTAGCACTTCTAGAGTCTCTGCTAGGCATCTTTACTTCTTTAGTGGTGTGAGTCTTGTGGATATGGATGCCATCTGTAAGTTCCCGAGTAAGAGTGTCTACCAAACTATTTTTATTACCATTAATATGTTTTATATCAAAGGTAAATAATTTTAACTAGAGTTGCCATCATAAAAGCCTCCCTTGCGCCTGCATGTTAGATAAATTCTTATTTACGAAGCCTAGTAGGCCTTTGCAATAAGTTCTTATTAAAAACGATTTTGGAGCAAAAAATATTAAAAAAAGTTTTATTCCCTTTATTATGGCTAAAAATTCTCTTTCCATGGTGGGATACATTCAGCTTGATTAAAACTTCCACTACAATACATGCATAGCTGATTATTTTTCTTTATTTTTAATACCGCGCTCTAATGATTGTTACTTGCATCCGTTTCTAGCACTAGCTCATCATTTTCATTAGGAAGAATCGGAGTAGGCAAATTTTTACATTTTTCTTTTAAGAATTTTACTGAAGTGGAGTTGGGTGAATTCCAAGTTCAACTCTCATCCTTTCTTAGTTTCTTTTGTAAATGTTTTCTTATTTTGACTAAGTCTTTTATAGAATCTGAGACATAAGTTAAACATCCTAAAAAATCTTTTTAATTGTTTTCTGTCTGTGATTTTATCAGAAAATTTATTAACTTTTTTGAGAACATGACTTTGTATTTTTATTGATCCTGCCTTGATTTCAAGCGTTAAAATTCTATTTCCTTTTGTGCATACACACATTTCTTTCATCTAACACTATTCCATGTTCTTTACATTTTTCTGTTATTATTTTGATATCTATTCTATGTTGTTCTATGGATCTAGAGAAAATTAAAATATCATCTATATATATAAGACAAATATTATTTAGTTCTTTAAAGATATTATCCATTCTTTTTTGAAATATTTGAGGTGCATTTTTTAATCCAAATGACATTACAAGCCATTTATAATGTCCTTGTGGTGCACTAAAGGCTGTTAGTGAAATACTTTCTTTATCTATTTTTATTTGTCAGTATCCACTTTTACAGTCCATTTTGGAGAATCAGGAGGTATCCTGTATTCTGTTAAAAAAGACTTATTTGGAATAAAATAACCATCTCTTTTGGTATTATCATTTAATTTTTTTTGTAATTTATTACCATTCTAGCTTTCCTTCATTTACTTTCAGTATGGTTTCAAACCATTAATGTTGGACTATTATGTAGACTTTTACTATCTCTAATTAATCCTTTTCATTTGAGATCTTCTATCTCTTTTCTGAATTCCTCTATATCATTATAAGTATATACCATTTATTTTACTCTAATTATTTTATTAGGGTCGATTATGTCTAATTTAGGTATATTTCTGCCTTTGTGTCAAAATTTTAACGGAACTTCACTATATATATTTTTGCATCTTTCTTGTAGCTCTTTTTGAATTTCTTCATGTGTACTAATTTCTTTAATATTTAGTGCAATTTTGCATCCGGTTGGAGAGATTACCTCCTTACCATGCTTGTTGTGGATAAAGTCAATGCTATAATGTGTAGCAACTATTTTTAGCTTTAAGACTTCAACTGGTTTATTATTATTTGTAAAGATAACAGAGTGTAACGTTTGAGTATAAGGGCTATATAATCATTGAAAGTTATTTTATATGATTACATGATGGTTGATCAGTTGCCCAAAGTTTGGGAATGATGAAGGCGACAAAATTTACTTCCTTTAACTAAGTTTTCTATCGCATCATTATGAACCATCATACTATTATTAGCTATTCGAACTATTAATGGTGGATTTTTTTTTTTTTTTTTGCACATATATTCAGGAAAGAGTTTCCTTTTCCCAAAACACATCGACCATCTACTATCTAAGTAAGCACATAATTCGTAATCATTAAACCCCTCTATGTATATTTTTATGGGTATATATATACTATTAACATTAATATATGATAATGACATTTTATTTTCTTCATTCATTTTACTGTATCTTTTCACAAATGTGTCGTATTCTTTTTGCGCCTCTTCTTCATCGTCTTTTGTCCGAGCCATAAGATTCTCATTATCTTCATATACTGGCACACTCGTAGTTCTGTAGCTTATTATTCTTTTGCTAACAGAAATCCTACCGAATTGTATACTCAAATTATTTATAGAGTGTCTACCTGATGATATACTTACATTATTTATTTCGTCATTATTTTCCAAGATGTTGGGAGTTTCTATTTTAATATTCTCGATATTATCAATTTTAATTATATTTTTTCTCTTTGTAATGTTTTTAGGATTGTTAAAATTTGCTATCCATCGGTTATTTAGTTTAATCTCATTAGGATTTATTCTTTTAGGTGTAATTCTATCTATGGGTATTCTAATGGTAGGTTCAAATTTATCTACTTCTATAATTTTACCTTACATTTTAGGATTTATGGTATTATCTAGCTTATATATTATTTTTCAAAATATCCTTAATGGATAGGTGGTTTCATACATATCGAATTTTACAGTTTTTATTTTTAAAGTTAAAAATCTATTTATGAATCTATTTTTTAAGCTAATATAATATCCTGATATGCAATTAAAACCTAATGGTCCCCCACGTGGATTACTTTTTATTTCATTGATTATAGATCTTCCAAAATTTCGTTGTCTAATATCACACAAAAATGCATATATATCTATATCTTGTCATTTATTAAATAGCAGTGTAATATGTATTTGTACAGTCCTTATATACATATATTTATACTTTTTGTTTTTAATATATTTTTATTCCTAAGGCTTCTATTATTTTTGTTATTTCTATATTGATTAGAAAAATGATCTATTTCTCCACATACCAAACATTTATAAGTCTTTTTTTCCTCTAAACTATAATTATTTTTCCTAAAAAATTTTCTTCTTTTGTTGAAATTATAAGGTTTTTTTTTAATAATATTTTCTTTTATATTTTTCTACTCTTTGTTTATTAAAACTTTTTCTTTTATAAAATATTTCCTTTTTCTTATGGTATATTTTTCTTCTTAAAGGCTCACATTCCCATGAATTAGATGTTTGTCAGCAATGTAAATATTGTTTTTTCATTTTTCTTCTTTATTTCAATTTCATACATTCTTATTCTACCCATTCTCTTAGATATCTAATTCTATGACCTAATATGTCGCTTGTGGCATCTCCTAATTCTTTTAACCATTTTTCATATTTTTCTTCTATATTAACATTTATAGGATATGGTGGTTTATGGAAAAAAACATAGTTAAATGAATTTTATTTCTACCTATTTGATAGTAGCAATACGAATATTCGCATATATACATTTTCTATATATTTCATATTACATATTTCTATATTACTTAGTTTTCTGACCCGTTCTTTTTCTTTTATCCTCATCCCACTCTTTTCCTACGAATTCATCTTCAATATATTTTACAAATAGATTTAACATACCTTCTAGGGTAGTTTCTGTTGTTAATTTTTCTTTGTCACTTTCTCTAAAATTGTTGTACCAACTTGCTACTATACCTGTGAAGCTATGCTCAATATAATTTAGAAAACTTTGCACGCTCTAGCTGCTGTTATGGATATTAGGACATGGTGCATACCTCTCTTTCATTGTTTTATTACCTCACTTGTATTTGTAGTACAATTAATATCTAATAAAAATCCAATATTACTTATTGATTTTAGTGGTACTTCTCTTAAAAATACTTTCTTTCCAGGGGTAAAGTCTGTATAATTGGATTTTCCCCTAGAAAAAGATCATCTATTTAGATAACTTTAGTGCCCTGTTCTTCGTCTATAGTCATAATTTCTAGTGTTATCTTCTAGTTGTTGCCTGGTAAAGTTTCTAAAGTTTGGATAATTTGGATTAGATGGGAGCAAATGAGCTACTTCCTCCTTGTTTTACCATTGCCATATCAATATCATTAATGTTTTTAGTCTCTTCTAACACTTCTAAGGCATTATCTTCTTTTTCTTTTTCTATGTCTTTGAGGTTTTCTAGAACATTATTTTCGTTTTCTTTTTCTGCATCATTATTTCCCATTATTTGTTCTAAATCTTTAAGGAGAATGTGTTCAATTTCTTCCAAGCTGATTAATCCTAATTGTTTATAGATATCTTTTTCTAATTCTATTATCTCACTATTTATTTATTCTATTATTTCTTCATCTACCATATCTAATTGTTTAGCTATTTGTAATATTATTTTGTATTTTATTTCATTATCATTTTCCTTCTCAACCATTTCTTCTAACTATTTTAGGCTCTGGTTACTTAACTTGTGATGCCTTAAGTCTTTTAAAGCCCTTTGAGTCTTGTGTTGTTGTCTATTCTTCCTCGTGGCTATTTATGTTTGTATATTTTAGTGTGTGTTGAGATGCCATTTTGTACTTTTGGGTGTTTGAGTGAAACCGGGAATGGTGGGAATGTTTTGTGGTTGTTTTGTCCCACTTTCAAGTTGAGACCGCTCGAGCTGTCCTTTCGTTGCTTGAGCGGTAATGTCGACCTTCTAGTATCTCATTTTGCAGTCTGAACTTCTGGGAGTTTGTATTATTCACTCAAGCGAAGGTTTCATCGCTCGAGCGGTCTTTTGCAGAGAGGAAAGAGATTTTAGGAGTTTGAATTGTTTGCTCGAGCATAGGTTTGGTTGCTTGAGTGGTCTGTCTGCAGTCTGCTTTGAAAAATGTGTCAAATCAATTAAAAGTTGAGCCCTTACACACTTTTATTTCACTTTTCACTTCTCTCTCCCCCCCCTCTCTCTCTTTTTCTCTCTCTACATTAACTCGCACTCTCTTTTCTCTCATCTCTCTCTAGAAATCCTCCATCCACCTCAATTACTTCTTTAATCTCTCCATATTCATTGAGATTTTGACCCTACTGCCTTCTTTAATTTTAAAGAGCTCGTCAAGGGTAACATTGTGTGCGGTGGAGATTGAATTTCTATGCCATTGAGTTTGAAGCTTTTTCCATCTTTTCTTCTCAATTCTTGAGGTAGGGAGTTTCTTAGAGTCATATATATGATTTTAGCATGTCTTGTCCATTTTACTATAACTTCAAGTTTGGGTTTTGAGTTTTGAAATGTTGAATCTAGGAAATGTTAGAGAAATGAATTTCTTCTTATGATTTTGATCCAAAATAAATTATTTTGTGAACTATGAACCATTTGGGGATGCTTGTAAGAAGATATTTTGAAAATGAAGAAAAATTCCTCTTTTGATCAAACCCTAGGTTTTGGGGCAAATTAGGAAAAGGTGAAATCTGTGAAATATCCAAGAAATTGTTGCTAAATCCTTTGAGAATTGAAGAAATCTTCCTTATGTTATTGTAGTTGAGATACTCATAAAAAGGATAAGGGTTGCGGTGAAGAAATTATGATAACATGTTGTGCATTTGTTTAGCATATGAAAATGAAAATGAATGTTGATTGTGAATAGGAGGGAATGTCATATGTTACATGGGTATAGAATCAATATGAATTTTTGGAGAATGAACATGTATAGATATTGGATATCTTATTTTGTTCTATGAGCCAATGTTGGGAAGTGTGGAGAAATCAAGCGTATTGAAACTAATCATTGCATTTCAATTTATTCATTTGCATGTTTTCAACATATGGTTTAACCATGGTTATGCGTTGGAAATGGTTACGTTGTTTGAGTAAAACAGTTGTTACTATTGTAATGTTTTTAGGTAAATACGGTGGGAAATCCGATTAGGAGGTGTAGTTTGATAATTAAGTTGGCCTGAGTATCCTTGGTGTAAGACCAGAAACATGTACGTGTGGGTGCCTAAGCCCTTCGATAAGAAGCTGGTAAGGTAGGATTTGGTAGTGGATATGCCTACTTGTAGACACTAGCCTTGGGGGATTTGCCTGAGTGGTATTTACTGCCTCGTTGTAAAAATCATGGAATTTATTGTGATGGTTAAGTAATTCTTTTAAAAATCATGGCAATTGATATATATATATATATATATATTTTGAAACAAGGTTTATGATATTGTGGCATGGCATAACATTGCATATATATCTACAACTAATTGCTTAAACATATAGACTTTGTGAAGATACTTTTGCTAGGCTTTGTGCTCACCCCTAGTGAATTTGTGCAGGAAAGGATGTGGTGATTCTGCCTAGCTGAGGGCGTGAAAAGTCTTTTGGTAACAAGAGCTCTTTTCTTTTGTGATTATTTTGTCAAGCCTAGGGCTTTAATTGTATGGGTTAGTTAACCACTTTTGTGTAACCAGGCTTGAGCCTTGGAACTTGTAGCCCTTGAGGCATTTTCTTTTTGTTATTTCTTGTTGTTGTGTGGTCTTACATGCTTTGGATTCAACTTAAGAGAGTTTGAATGTGTAATGCATGTGGATCTCTTTTGTAAACCTCTTACAGGAAAGAAATACAAATTTAGAGATTTGATTAACCATATTAAAATTGTGGATGGATGGATTTATCGGGTGTCTTATGTCGATTATTTGGAGGTGTTAAGACTTGGTATCATAGCTATTGGGTTTGAATACTTAGGGCTTGCGGGAGTGGTTTTACCACAATGTGTTCATTTTGCTAAATTAGGAGATGTTCCGTGTTTTAATCATTATGTGATAACATGCTTACTTGACTAGGTGGATATAGGATTGAAATTTTAGAATATTGTTTGCGTCTATTAAGTTCCTTGAACTCTCATTAGAAGGGCACATGATCAATGCTCATTCTAATGGGAACTCTTGGCATTTCGTGGGACAAACATTATCTTGAATGAGTAATCTGTATGTGTTTGTGTGACAAAGTGCTTACTTGGAGTGAAAGTAAGTGTTTGTGTGACTTAAAAACTTATTAATTATCGTAATGAGACGCGTGAGTTTTGGTTGCAAGCACATGTGCGATTATGTGCTAAATTGTTCGCTTTTGTCCTTAACTAGGATGTTAAGACAAGGACATGCTTGCAATGGTAGAGGTAGAAGGCGGGGTAGACCTCGCTAAGGAGTTTAAAATTCATGAGGTCCCAGTGCAAGAGGAGGGGTTCGACAAAGCTAATGTGGCCGAGCAAGCGGCCCAAGCAAATATGGCGGAACCAATAGGACAAGAGGGAGTCTTGGAACAAGCGGATCAAGCCGTTATGGGTGCATTAGCCAGTGAGATGGCGGAGGCTTTGAGAGAGTCTATGAACATCTTGAGAGCGGAGAGCCAAGCCTGAGAGTAAGCTGTAGAGACGAGGGTGACTTTTCTTATCTGAGAGTTTTTGCGTGCAAAACATGATGAGTTTCAGGGAGGCTCGAAACCCATGAAGGCAGATCAGTGGTTGGACCAAACAGTGAAGACATTTGAAATGCTTCACATTGAGGATGGTGAACTCAAGATGACTGTAGCGAGTTACTAGTTGAAGGGAGATGTGGGCTAGTGATGGAAATACACCAAAGGTAGAGTCAGGCCGATGTGGAAATCTTTTTTGTTGTTGTTTTCCAAGATAAGTACCTACCTCCTACTGTTAGGGAGAGACTGAGGCAAGAGTTTCTAGACCTCAAACAACTAAACACAATGATGGCTGAATTTGAAGCGGCCTTTACTAGTTTATCCCGGTTTGAACTAGAATTGGCGGCAACAGAGGAACACGGTTGCATTGAATTTGAAAAGAGACTTAAAACTAATATTTGTTTGAGGTGGCCGAAAATATGTTTTGAAACTATGATTGACTTGTGGAGACGACGACACATATAGAGATTACTACGTGGACCAAAGATGAGAGGATTAAGGGTTCGAGATCTAGAGGGCACGAGTCACAAGGGGACTTTAGGTCCAGTAAGAAGTATAAGGGTTCTACTTCATCATAGCCTTAGTTACAACAGACCAGATCCACATTTCCTTTGCCTTGTGTTGGCACGAGAAAGAACACTCAAGGTGGAGTTACTTGTAATGTGGCTAGCTGGGTTACAAGGCCAATGTCTGCCTACAAAAGGGAGAGGGACAACAAATGCCACCGCCACTACTATCTAACCGATCCTTTAGTTAGTCCCAAAGTCAGGGGCAAGGACTTACTTATTTTCAATGTGGCTAGTCAAGGCACTTAAAGAGAGCATGCCTACAGTTAGAAGGTGTATCTAGTGTATCAGGGTCAAGACAGACTTAGAGTCACGAGCAGACTCATTCAGTTCAGGCCTCACAAGCTATCTAGGGAGCCACTTCGGCTCAGTTAGTGTAACAGGCCTATGCTCCGAGAGATAAGCAGGTTGATCAGAGGCCACTGGGGTGTGTGTATGTTGTTACGGCGCCAGTGCAGTTGCTAGGATCCTTGGTTGTGAGAGGTAATTTTGTTGTGTTAAATTCTATGACTAGTGTATTGATTGTTACGGGTGCGTCATATTCATTTATATCTACCACTTTTGCTTCTACTTTGGAATTAGAGATTGATTAGCTATAATCTCCATTGTGGGTTGAGTCACTAGTTGTGGGTAGAGTGGCATTAGGAGGGCTGCTCTTGCGAGATTGAGGTCCTGGATCATCGACTCTCTTTTGATTTCATTATCTTAGACATGCACACTTTTGACATTATATTGGGTATGGATTGGTTGTCAATTGTTACTATTGTAATGTTTTAAGGTAAATATGGTCAGAAATTCGATTAGGGGGTGTAGTTTAAGAATTAAGTTGGCCTGAGTATCTTTGGTGTAAGATCAGAAACACGTGCATATGGGTGCCTAAATCCTTTAGTTAGAAGCCAGTAAAAAGATTTGATAGTACTTGATACGCCTACTTGCAAGCACTAGCCTTGGGAGATTTGCCTGAGTCGTATTTACCGCCTCTTTATAAAAATCTTGAAATTTATTAAGATGGTTAAGTAATTCTTTTTAAGTCATGGCAATTGATATGTATATTTTTTTTTGAAACAAAGCTTATGCTATTGTGGCATGGCATAACATTGCATATATATCTATAACTAACTGCTTAAACATATATACTTTGAAGATACCTCTGTTGGGTTTTGTGCTTACCTCTAGTGGATTTGTGTAGAAAATGATGTGGTGATTCCGCTTAGCTGAGGGCGTGGAAAGTCTTTTGGGAGTTGTGATTATTTTGTCAAGCCTAGGGCTTTAATTGTATGGATTAGTTAACTACTTTTGTGTAATTAGGTTTGAGCCTCGGAACTTGTAGCCCTTGAGGTATTTCCTTATTGTTATTTCTTGTTGTTGTATAGTCGCATATGCTATGGATTCAACTTAAGAGAGTTTAAAAGTGTAATGCATGTGGATCTTTTTTGTAAACCTCTTACAGGAAAGAAATACGAATTTAGAGATTTGATTAACCATATTGAAATTGTTGATGGATGGATTTATTGGTTGTCTTATGTCAATTATTTGGGGGCATTACATAACTCTATTATCGTTTTGTTTTGCAATTGAAACCAATTTAAAGGGTTCGTCCAGATTATTTTCTTTATATGGATACGGATACATATTTATTTATTTTTGTTTTTCTTCAAAAATAGTTAGTTTTTCCGAATCTTGTATAAAATGTTTAATTTCGTTTATTATTTCTAATTGATTAGTTCTACGTTTTTCATTAAGTTCTTTTAATAGCTTAATTAAGGTATTATTTTATTCTATTATTATTTGTAAAAAAGTATTATTATTTAAGTTATCAAATTCTACTTCTTCACTATATTTAATACTCATGCAAATGTTATTGGTAAGGCCAAGAAACTGGGCTCTGATACCAATTTCAATTGCGGGGTTGCAAATCTAATTTAATATTAATTCTTGCAATAATTTTCATTGATAATCTATACTTGCCTTTTCCAATGATATTTTATTTTTAATACTAGTAATTCTTTAACTATAATTAATTATAGATTTTTCGGAGACAATAGTCAAAAGAGAACTTAATTTAATTAACTCATTTTCTAATTCGGAAATATAATCTAAATTATTTTTTATTTTAGATCTTAGTGGTGTAATTAAATGTATATAAAAATTAATTCTAAGTTTATATAAAAATACAAATTTTTATAATTTTTTAATAACTATTTATGTTTATTGTAATTTTTTTTTTTAAATTTTTTGTGGGATTAATTTATAATTTAATGGAACCTATTGATGATGTGGCTTGCTGTATTGTCTTTGGTATGATGAAGTGGACTTCCACATGTGAGTTGGACAAATTAGGGCCGAAGAATTTTGAGCACTAAGAACATCTCCAATGGAGTTCTCAAAACACTTGTCAAAGTTATAATTTAGTAATAGTAATAAAAGGTGAGTCTTCAATGACTTGTTATTTTACTTGTCAAAGATGTCATATGTCATATCTGTTCTCAAATTTGAAAAGTAAAATAACAATTACCAAACATGTCACATCAGTAAATATGAACATATTTGTGACTCTAAATTCAGTTGAAAAAACAGAATTGAAATAGTAGAAAATCAAGTAATTTTTCAAAATTAATTTTTCTATTTAATTTTTCAAATTAAATTATATTTAATTTTTTTTCTAATTTTTTTATTTTTTATATTTGTCTAGTCGGGAATAATATAAATATATAATTTTTTTTACAAATAGTTAAAAAAAGGTCATAAAAGACAAAAAATAAACAAATAAAATCACAAAAAAAAATTTATATCCAAACAACACTTACAAACTTAGAATTAAAGTTGGTTGACAATTGTCAAAATAACAAATGATCATTGAAGCACCATTGTTATAATTTGACAAAATAACACTATTCATTGTCAAATTATAGCAATAACAATGGTATTATAGCAACAACTATTGGAGATGTTCTAAATAGTTACTGAAAAATCAACTATAGCTTATTTTGGTGGGTTAAAAGTCATTTTTCAACTTTCAACTTACTTTTCTCAAAAAAAATAAAATAAAAAATCATAAAGTTAAAAAAAAAATTATAAAACTAATTTTTGAATCATCTTTTCAAAACACCTCTCCAATAATTAATTTGATATATTCTAAAGTTTCTTTTAGGTTTATAAATTAAAAATAAGTGACTTTGATGGTCAAGTTAGACACCGCGATTGTGACAATGACAAGATGGTGATGGTAATAGTGATAATGTAGTGGGCAAAATGAAAATAATGATGGTAATAATGGTTATGTTATGGTGGCCAGGTAATAATTGTTGGGTGATGGCATTCACAAGGGGATAACAGTACAACTTGTAAACTGGTACAACTCAGGCTTTGTTTGGGGTTTGGTTTTTTAAAATAGTTTTTAATTTTTTTTTTTATAAAAAATCGTGTAAAAAAATAAAAATATTAATTTAATAGTTTTTAATGAATTTTTAATTTTTTTACTAAAATAATAAATTTTCAAACATTATAAACTTAAGCAGTCGCACAATAAGGTTCTGTTTGTCAATTTTGTCAATTGATTAAAAGTTATTCTTTATTTTTTTATATATCTTTTTATAAAAATCAAATATTTATTAAAAAAAATCAATTGCTAAACAAACTTTCAGTGTTTAGAGATTTGGCCGGCGCTACCAAATTTCAAATTGATGCTAATTTAAGGATTAAAAAAAATATTTTGTAGTTCCAGACCTTTATTTTTTTTGGATATTTTCGGGAAAATTACATAAATAGTTCTTATAGTTTGGAACTTATGTCACTTTGGTTCCTAACTTTTCAATTGTGACATATTTGATAATGAATTTTGAATTTTGTTTCAAATAAGGACAATTGAATATATAATTAGATTCTTTAAGGGTAAAATTGTTAATTTGATAAAATATAAACTAATTTGACAAAAATAAATGTGAAACAAATATTTTGGAATTTTTAAAAATTATTTCTACCTACTAAAAATAAAATTATATAAAATTGATAAATCTTTTAGACATTTATTATTTTTTGTACCAAATTAATTTTTATTATGTGTTTGGATGATGATTATGTAAAATTAATTTAAAAAAATTAATCATGTAATTTTTATTAATTTTACATAATTTTATCATTGGTGGATAAAAATAATTTTAAAAAAATAAAAAATATTTTTTTGACATTTATTTTTGTCAAATTAGTTTATATTTTATCAAATTGACAATTTTACCCTTGAAAAATCTAATGATATTTTCAATTGTTCTTATTTGAAACAAGATTCAAAATTCAAGATCAAATGTGTCACATTTAAAAAGTCAAGGATCAAAGTGACACAAGTCCCAAACTATAAGGACTACTAGTGTAATTAACCCGATATTTTTTGACCCTTCAACTTTAAATATTATTTTTGAAAGACTGAAGCTAATATAAACTTATAATGGAAGATGTATCACTAATTTTCCTATTTTCAATAGTTGAGGTAAATTTGCTATCTTCAAAATTTATGTAGAAGCCTTTTTTTTTTTTTTTTTGGGCCGTACTTCTTCAAAATTTCACATTAAGGCCTCTTTTGAAAAATGTAAAAAAAAGTCAGTTTATTAATTTATTTAAGTCATATCACCTCTCTATTTTTTACATGTCTTTTTGTAATAAGTAAAAAAGAATTTTTTTTTTTTACACTTTCCAAAACAACTAGAGTTTTTGTACTTAAAATTCTAGCGTATTTTTAATAGTACTTAAAATCTTAATTGGTGTTTTTTCTATTTTTCACATCTTTCATTTTAATATTCATATTTCTAGTTTTCATATATTTTCTCTTTGATTCCTTTCATTCCCAACTCAAGAACCAAGCTGAGACAAGAAAGAAAGAAATAAACTCCATTCCCTTACTTCAAAACACTTGTAATATATATATATATATATATTATCAAATACAAGTTGTTTAAAAATGCGACTTTAAAAATTTTATAATAAATTAATTGAAGTTGTTTCATAAGACAATTTGACTTGGAAAATAAATTCAAAAAGTCAAATTTCAGATAAGAAATAATTGCAAATTAGAGGGGGAATAAAAAAACAATTACAATAAGTATGGACAAATGTCAAAAATTTTAAAAATAGTGAAGACAAATTCTAAAATTATGAAAAAGCCCTCTCTTCCTCTCTCTTCTCTCTTTCCTTCCTAGCAACCCCTAACAATGAACAAGCCCTCCTCCACCCATCAATTGATGGTAGCCCCTCTTTCATCTTCTCTCAATGCTACCATTTCCTTACCTTTCACGTTGTTGCCAACCTCTTCGCTACCTCTTTTTGTCACAGCCAGCTCCTTTTCAACCATCATTCTCGTGGTTTATGTAATTTCGTGGTTTTGTGATGGTTAATAGATATCGTATTTTGGTGGTTTGCGATGGATCTAGTTCATGCAGCAAGGGAAATGTGACAACCACCTCCTTAATTAAGCAAATTAATTAAATTGATTATGTGTTTAATGCTAATTATGTGATTATATGTTACAAAATGTTATTGTGATGCCATGTGATTATTTGAATTGTATTATCGTGGACAGATAGGTTAAAGTGAATATTAGAATTAAGAAATTGGGTAGGAATTAGAACCTAATTCACCTTGGTATAATTTAATTTAGTATAATAAGATTATATTGTGATGAAGATTAATTAAATTCAGTGAGCTGATTTACATTAATTATGTGATTAATTATTAACCTTTTTTGTTTTATAAAAAAGAAGAAGAAAATCCTACTCATCACTTGAATAAGAATAAGGGTGTAATGTAGTGGGTTTTTCTTATTCCTAGATGCATACACGTAGGAAAATGGAGAGTAGAAAACAAAACAATTGTGAGAACTCAACCTAGAGAAGATAGAAGAGAGGAAAAAGAAAGGGAAGAGAAGGTGAAGAAATCATTGTAACTACACTTTATTCTTCATAATACACTCAATCTAGGTAAGAATTACCTTCTTTCAACTCATGAATTTGTAAAGTTATGTTTTAATTCAGATTAGTTAAGAAATTATGAGTAGAATTCAGGTTTAGTTCATATAATTAGAGAATTGAAACATGCATGGCCTATAATGGACAAATGACAGAAGTAACTTAAGATAGCTTCATGCATGGCATGATTTTCATGGAAATTGTTTTCATATATTTAAGCTCTTGCATGGATCCATTGATAAAGAACTTCCATGAAACTTTGAAGCTTGAGGTTCAGTTGTACAATTTGGGGTCTTGTAATGAATTTCAAGAGTTTAGAATTGTTATTTTTTTGGATTTAAACCCCAAGTTGGAGCCATGAATTTTGTTTAACATTTGTTATGTTTAAAAGGATGTAATCTTGAAAGATTTGGGACTTAAATTGCATGAATTGTGACTAAATCTACTAAAGAATTGCACTGCCATTGTAGGACAGCTTTCGGGCTCAAATTACCCAGCACTGCACGTGTGGCTTGGAGCCCCATACGTGTGGAAAACAGGACACTTCAGCTGAGCATACTGCATTATATGCAGGTGCAAGGGGCACGTGTGGCACAGGTCCCATACATGCGACCAAGCCCTCTGCACGTGTGGCCCTTTTAGGCGACCCCGGTTTGTTTTTCGCTCCTCTTCTCCACCTTCCGGGTCCCTGTTTACATGGTTTTAAAGTGTTTTTCATATGTATTGCATCTCATGAATGAACGAATGAATGAAAGTTAGAACCGATTAAGTGAACAACGGACAGAAATTGACCAAATGAGCAATGAAGCGAACAGAAATAGAAATGACTGGATCCGGCATGGATGTAATTGAGTTGTTGTACTTGAATTTGTTTGTCTAGGTCGGACGCTGCATCTTTAGTGCACATTAGCACGTGTTTCTCGAAGTCCACTGTGAGTAACGATGTTGTAAAGCTATGTTCAATTCTAATTATTTTCTGAATGATTAACTGTATTGCTTTCTGAAATGGTATTATTTACTGAATGAATGTTTGTCCTAATTTATGAACTATACTCGTGGCATCCTTTACAACTGACTGTTACTGTTACTGTTATTGCTACTGTTACAGAGATCTTTGTCCGTTCCAATCCTTGAAACTACTGTTACTGTATTGATGGCCATCAACTGACTGTTTGGTCTATTAAGACCTACTGTACTGTTCTGCTAATGGATGTACCATATATGACTGTTATGACTGTTACATGACAGATATGATATGGAATATGAAATATTGATCAAATAAATGATTTACTGATGCAATTGACTGTTTTAAATACCGAAAGGACATTCATTCTTAACCCCTTTACGCATTTGTTATTTACTGGGCTTTAGCTCACTGTATTTATATATATATGTATGCAGGTATTCAGGCACTCGATCAGAGCTAGCAGCGTTGACCTCGATTTCATTTTGTCAAGCTAACCCGTTGTGCCTCGCTACGAGGCTCCAATCTGTTGTTGTCAAGGCTTTTTGGGTGATCTATTTCCACCATTTTGGGAGAGTTATTAAATGTCAAAGTAAATGTTTATACTTTATTTTTGGCTTGGGATTTAATTCCCTAACACTTCTTGGATGTTTTGGACTTAAGCTTTTATATATATGTATATATTCATATGGAAGTTGTTTGTTCATTTACGTTCCCACAACTTTTCGGACATTATATTTTAATATGTATAGGCTTCCGCCGGTCGCTTTTATTGTTGAATTGTCATTACTACTAATCAGGCCTTTGGTAATCACAGATTACTAGTTGGTTACAATGCTAAATCTGTAGGGTCGGGTTTAGGTCGTGACAGGGAAAGTGATTCCATGATAGGCTAGTAACGTCAAAAGTTAGTGGAAAATGGGAAGTTGATAGCGGTGTGAGGAGATAAGAGAGGAGCTGTGGCAATGAGGTAAGTGAGAGAGTTGTCAGCATTACACTGGTAGAGAAATGACGTGTTTATAACAATAAAAGGAGGTGAAAGAGGGGTTGGCAACATCAAAGGGATGTGAGAGAGAGTTTGGAGGCGTCAGAGTAAGGTAGACGAGGGGTTGCCAAAGTTGAGAGAGTAGAGAAGGGCTTGGCCGATGTTTAGGTTTGCAAGAAAGTAAAGAGATGAAAGAGAGAGAACAGAAAGAAGGGCAATATCAAAATTTATTTCCACTATTTTTTAATTTTTTTTACTTCTTTGCATATATATTGCAACTAATTTTAATTCCTCTTTGATTTGTAATTATTTACTGTACTTATCATTTATCTGCAATTTTTCAGTTTAAAATTGTTTGAATTAAATTTTTTTAATAAAATACTCCACAAGTAGATAATCTTGAAATTAACATGTGAGGCATCACTAATTAGGTACTACAATATTAATTAATTTAAAACTGTAAAATCAAGTGCGGACTGAACAGTGGCCCAATCCCAGCCGTACAGGGACTTGACTGCGATGAGAGATGACGTGTTTTTGGTGTTGGGTAGGGCTGCAAATGAGTTGAGTTGAGTTGAGTCAAATTTTAATATGTTTGGGCTTATTTAATAAGATTTTAACGAATTCGAATTCGAACTCGAACTCAAGTTTAATAAAAATTTAACGAACCAAGCTCAGGCCGAGTTGGCTTAAGCTTGATTCGAGTTCGAGTCTGTTCACGAACTTTAACGAGTAAAAAAATTTATAAATTTATACTTGCGCATGAGGCTAAAGTTACAATTAAAATTAAAATTTTGTTATACAATTATATATACAATATATATAAACATTCTTAAAAAAGTCAATATTTAACCAAAAAAATAATATTTACTACCACTATTATATAAATGTACTATCTATAGTTAACTATTATTTACATTTATATTTTTTAAATATATAAATAACATATTTATCTTATTATATATATATATTTACATTATTTAATGTATAAATAAATGGGTAATGCTATAGTGTGCAACTTACACCTTACACCTTTTTGTGTTCTTACACACTTACACTACCTTTTTTTTTTTTTTTTACACCTTTTTTGTGTGTTGTGGCACATGCAATACATACATTTTATTTACATTACCTTCTTACTTTTTACACTTACACTTTACACACACACACCTTTACACTTTTTTGTGTTGTTTGGTGTGACACATGTTACCATTTGTGTGTTTTGTGTGTGTTGTACCTAACTAAATAATAAATATTAAACGAGTCAGCTAAAAATCCGAATATACGAGCCGAGTTTTAGAATATTTAAAATTGTTAATTAAAAATTTAATGAGTGTGAGCTCGAACTTGAACGCAAAAAAAATTTAACAAATTGAATTCGAACGAACTCTTACAGAACCGAACTTGAACTTGTTTATGAACAACTTTGTTAATTTATAGCCCTAATATTTGGCATGCCATTTTGCATTAAAAAAAATAATAATAATTAGTAGTACTAGAATTCAATATCTCTCCAAAATTATTTTTTAGGGCGGGAGTCCAGCCTCCCTCCTCTTATTCCTCTCTTCTAAAAAGTGAAAATTACTTATGAGTGAACTTTTCAAGAATTAATTACAAAGTTATAATAAAGTTTAGGACAAATTACACTTACACCCTTGGAGGTTTGAATTTAATATATGTCACTCATTAACGTTTGAAAAACTATACTAACTCCTCTATTATTGTAATTATTTAGACGAAATGAAAATATTGAACTCATACACTATCTTTTTTCTTGTTTTGCTTTACTTTCTCTTTTATTTTTATTTTTTTATTTTTTTCTTTCTTTCCTTTGATTTGTTTTTTTTTAATGTAAATTTCTATAGTTTTCTACTAGAAGTCGTTGCATTTTATGTAAACATGGAGTTTATGAAATGAGACTATTAACCACATTGATGAAAATGTAATTTTCAGAATGTCAAGGGATGATGAGATGTAATTTGGACCAAATCTCAAGGAATGTCAGTGTAATTTATCCTAAAGTTTATAATTTTATTTTTAATATTTATATGTTAATCATTAATTAAAAAATATATTTTTTTAAAACTATCAGTTGAAATTTCCCCAAAGTTATTTGATGCTTGAGCAATAATAAAAACACAGTAATAAAATAGAAAATGAGATATGAATGTTTCTTAAATGATGGATCACATGTGGGTTCACATTTATGTCCCACCTCTCTGGTCATGTTGGTGCTTACATGTGGGTTCCAAATTGGTGCTTTTGTTTAGTCAAAGATTTTTGCTTGCCACTATTTTTTTTTTGGATAAATTACGTGATATTTTTTAAATTAGAATTTGTTTTTAATAATTTTTATAAATTTAATATAATTATATTAATTTTTTTAATATTTTAATTTATATAATATTTTGGTCCATTTTTATTAGAAATTCATTAGTTATAGGATGTAAAAATAATATTATCATAATTTTTTATAGTGAAATGTATATTTTATCTTTTATTCTTATAATTTTATATCATTTATATTAGTTTAGGTCTCTTAATCTTACTAAAAATAAAAATTAGTGTAATTATGTCAAAATTATAAAACTTATTGTATTTTTTTTCAAACTTGAAGAAAAGTCAACATAATTTACTCTTTTATCTATCAGGATATCTACTTATTATGAAAATTTGTCAAGAAAATTAATATATATGGAATATCGTGGTTACAATATAATTTGTGTATTATGTAGTCTAAATATAAAATGAATTTGAATTATACATTGGCTAGCGAATTACTCGTATTTGAAGGTACTCATAACATAATTTAAAATCGATTAGTGATAGAGACCACAAATTGTACTCTTAAATTTAGCTACAGTAATGGCAAGAGAGACTGGCCTTATATAATTGGGTATGTTATAAATTAAAAGTTAACATGTATCATTGTACGAGCACGAAATAATCTTCTCGTATAATTTTGTTGATTAAGTTTGCATTCCTCTAAACGTCGTCGCTTTACTACCTGAAAATACAAACGTGAGCTAGCTGGCGGGTGTGTGTCGGAAACCTCTCCGATGCCTAAGTCAGCAAATAGACAATAGACACAAAAGCTTTGTGTATTCTAGAGTAAGAATTGTGATACCTGTACATAGGTCCTGCTATGAGCTTTTATAGATTCTGCCTAGCCCAATCCTAGTAGGATTCTAACTCTCCTTATAAGAGTCTTCCTAGGAATCACACACCCTACTCACTACCAACAAAGTGAGATGGTTTGCACAATCCTAGTAGGACTCTACTCTCCTTAGCAGAGTCTTCCTAGGAATTACACACCCTACACACTACCAACCAAGTGAGATGGTTTGCACAATCCTAGTAGGACTCTACTTTCCTTAGCAGAGTCCTCCTATGAATTACATTCCCAAGGATAATACACATTCTGATAACTCCTTACTCACTGCTTGCCAAGTGAGATGTCCACTCCCTTATACTCGGATATACATTCTTGACTGAGCTGTCTTATCTCGGTCCCCTATCGTTCGGGCCGTGTGATTGAAAGCCAATTTATCGAATTGCACCCTGGTGAGCTACATATAGCTTGGCCCTCTCCATTGACAACATATCGGTTCGATAAAGACTACCTTCAGATATCTAGGTCTAGGCCCTAGCAACCCATCTCTGGCCGACCTAATGTCTTCTTAGCCCAAGACTGAGCTACATCAGCTCTTATCTCGGCCCATTGCACGGCCTAACTTCCAAAGAAGACTTTTCTTAGCTCGACCCAATTTGTTCACAAATTACCCTCTCAATTGCCCCTTAATTCCATCTGCGAAGCATGTTTGGGATTATTGACTTTCAGCTGAGCTACTGAAGTCCAACCACATTGAAACAACGATTCCAGTCGGGATAAAACTATGATTCCAGCCGAACTAAAGCTTGTTTGGCATCTTGAAATTGCGCTGGTCGCACGGCCTGTCGCCTAAAAAAAGTCTGACATCACGTCCTTCCCAGGATGCGTTGATTGCCCCATCATACTATGCCAGCCATTTCATTTTGTCCAAAATTTTTTGAAAAGGGGCCCGCCGTTTTTGTCTTCAACATTTAAAACCTTCGAGTTCGCAATCGCACGAAAAGGCGTTCTTTTCGTGTAACCAGGCTATATGTCCCACGTTTTGTAATCATCGCCCAATTGATGAAAATTTTTGATCTCTTTGCTCGGTTACCGTGTTTCTTTTTCAATGTTTTGCATCATTCCAACTGCACGTCTAGCAGAATTAATTAGCTTGGCCTTACCTGATCCTGCCAACCTTCTTGAGCCGTGATCCTTATCTCGGCTGAAGAATGAAAAATTTGTTGGTCAAACCCGCCAACCTTCCTGAGCCTAGATCCTTATCTCGGTTAGAGAAAGAGAAATTATTGGTTATTCCTGCCAATCCTCTTTAGCCTAGATCTTGATCTTGGCTGAAGAGAACAAAATGTTGGTTATTTCGGTCAACCCTCTTCAGCCGAGATCAGCCTAGATCCTGATCTCGGCTGAAGAGAACAAAATGTTGGTTATTCTGGCCAACCCTCTTCGGCTTAGATCTTGATCTCGGCTGAAGAGAACAAAATGTTGGTTATTCCTGCTAACCCTCTTCAGCCTAGATCCTGATCTCGACTAAAGAGAACAAAATGTTGGTTATTCCTGCCAACCCTCTTCAGCCTAGATCCTGATCTCAGCTGAAGAGAACAAAATGCTGGTTATTCCGGCCAACCCTCTTCAGCCTAGATCCTGATCTCGGTTAAAGAGAACAAAATGTTGGTTATTCCTGCCAACCTTCTTAATTTCCCCCCAGTCGGGCAAAGACTTTTGCGCGGTCAGTCTACTTGTCAACCGTGTTAACTCTTGCCAAAGGCTTTTTGACTGGTATCGCTATTGTGTCGAACTCTTCCTTAGTGCGCGCCCCATTTTCCTTTACCCAGATGTGTTGATGCACTCTCTCCATCAGGGCTTCCATTGTAAGGGGTGGTGTCATTGTCATTGAATTCCTCAACTTATTGCCAGCCGGCAAACCTTGTTTGTATCGTGCGATAGTTAGGTTTGTGGAGCAATCTCCAATCTGATTAAAAGTCTCCCAATACCGGTTATTGTAAGACCTCAATGTTTCTTTCTCGCCCATATCTATGGAGAGAAGCTGGTCAATCTCTATAGGCGTCTTGGTGTTTGTTTTGAATCTGGTCACAAATGTCTCTGCTAGTTACGCCCATGAAGCTATGCTATCTTTTGGCAACTTTTCAAACCATGTTAGACCCAGATCACCCAGGCTGGAAGGAAATAGGATACATATTAGAGCCTTATTTCGCCGATACACAGCCATAACCTAGCGGAAGTGGCTCAAGTGCATCTTGGAGTTTGACTTTTCCTCATAAATAGTGAATTTAGGGTAGTGGAAGAAGGAAGGTAATGGTGCGTTCTCTATCGCTAGAACGAACAGCGAACTTTACAACCTTGTTAATGCTTTATCTGTCGGTTCATAGGTAAGACGCGGCTCTAGCATTGCAACCTCAACACTCCCATGTGTTCTAGGAGCCAACCGTTGTAATGCGGAGACTCTGCGGGGGTCGCGAGCCTGAGTGTCTTCTCTCCTTCGAGCCCTTTCTTCAAGCACTGTCCGCGGGTCTGCCGTCCTAGGCAACTCCGTGTGCCTAGATGTCGTTTGGTGTGTGTGCAAGAGCCGATAGCTGCTTCCCTCTATTTGTGACCTTTTAGTCCTCGTTCTCTCAAACTTGGAGTAACGAGTCCTGGAAGTCCTTGATTGAGTGTCGCCTATTCTAAGGCTCCTACTTTCTGCTTGTGATAGCGTGACTTGTCTGTCATGATCTTCTGAGTGGCGAGGGTACGCCCTGCTCTTGCCCACCTCTTTTTCTGCCGCCTCTTTTCCCTTTATTTGGCGCTTCATAGTCTTCATGTCTGCTGCCATCCTCCGTATCAATTTATCTTGCTTCCTTACTCTATCTTCTAGAACTTGAGGATCCAACCTTCACCTCTGCCTTTCAAGGCTTTGGGAGTAACGACGACTGGAGCCCCGTCTTTTACGGGTATCCCTCTGCGGGTTCCGTCGTTGGGAATCTAACCCTGCCATGGGCGGAATAAAAGGTAAGCCTTCGCACCTTCTGCCCCCCTCCGGGGTTTGCCCATTAATGGCAGAGTGTGACAAGTCTCCATTGTGCGCCATTGAAATCAGTTGAAAGAAAACTTAATCAAGAGGCTCGTTCTTTGTGATTGCATTTCCCACAGACGGTGCCAATTGTACGAGCACGAAATAATCTTCTCGTATAATCCTGTTGATCAAGTTTGCACTCCTCCAAACGTTGTCACGACCCAAACCCGCCCCTATAGGTTTAGTATCGTAACCGGCCAGTAATCCTTGGACTACCGAAGGCCTCTGAACAGATTAACAAAATTAAGGGGCTAGCGGAAGCAAATACATAATTGTAGTTGTCCAATGAGCTGTGCTGACTTATATGAAACAGAATATTTAAAACTTTATATACATAACCGGTAGTCATACATTATACCCACACACATTACAGTATTTTAAGTACAGCCAATGACAACACATCAAGTCTTAAATAAATAGAAACCACAGAACTTAAATACAGGATGCTTCGGGAACCTCTACGTGAGGCACAATGGTTGGCTGACAACAGAACACAGATCCAGACAAAAGCCTTTAGGCTTGGGCTCCAGAATGCTCACCTATACATATATATACACACAATGAGCTAAAGCCCAATGAATAACATTAAGGTAAAGGGTTTAGTGAACGAAATCCGAATGTATCATAAGCGGAAAACAGAACAGAGCATAATCATAATCGTTCTCATATCATAACATAATAATGGTACATCCCATAGAACACATCACAGAACGTCTTCCAACTAGAGTAATCGGTTCCGGATACCGATTAAACACATATCACCACAATGAAGTGGCTAACGAGATCTCGTAAACTTGTATGTCATGGACCCGCATTTTCATGCCGTCCCCCATGACTTGGGACTATCTATGAATGCCATAATACATTTCAAACTTGGAATATTCGTTCACGAAAACAGATATCATTTCAGAAATCAGAACTCATTATATTTCATTTGGAACATAATTCATATGAACGTATCTTTACAATAACATTACTCATAGTTGTTCCAGTAAGCAGTCAATCAATCCTCGAGTCTTGACCTACAATCACAAAACACATAACACAAGCACGTCTTATCATTACACATTCATGTGGCCAACACGGCTTAGCTTTCATTACGTTGGTTCTTGTTCTTTCTTATCACAATGCTGAAACACACACACTCGCAAATCCTTGACTTAGTACATTCATTCCTTAATGTGTTTTTAATCTATAACCTCATTACTATGGCTTAATTAAGGCTTAGGAATGCCTAAGATGCAATGAGAATGCCAAAACATGCCTTGGAACACTTAGGCAAAATTTCTGAAAATGAGGTCTACGCTCGAGCGTGGGTTTCCTTGCTCGAGCGGACATGCAGACAATGAAGCTCTGCTCAAGTGTGCCTTTCCCCGCTCGAGCGGACTAGTAACTCAAAAAGTATTGGATGCAAGATTTTCACGCTCGACGGGCGCTCGACCTACGCTCGAGTGTGGTGCATGAATTCAGGGTTCACGCTCGAGTGTGAAAGTCCCCGCTCGAGCGTGGGTCAAATTTCTGGAAAATCTAGATTGACCTCTCAAGCTCAAAACTCAAATTCAACCATTCAAAACACATCTCTTGGGCCTCAAAACTAGAGATAACATAGTAAACTTGTAAAACATGAAGAATTTAGGATCATTTCATAAAATCATGGCCTAAGGGTTTGCCAAAAGTTTCCGATTTCAACTTAAACTTCAAGAATGTTTATGAACATAACATGCATGAATTTTTCTTGTATCAAACTTCTCAAAACATGATCAAACACCACAAAACAACTTGGAACTTGATGATTTCCCTAAATGAAGATGAATTTCAAACATGCAAGAGAGGTTTCATGGAAATCATGCTCAATTTGTAAGAATATGTACATGCATGCATGAATTAACTCTAAATTCAACATCTTTGGTCCAATTCTTGTACATAATCACAAATTCTTCTTGAAATGATTTACTTAATGGTTAAAAGACTGTAGACACCCCATTTTTGACCACCTTTAAGACTTGGGCGTTACTGATGGTTTACTTGGTGGTAAAAGGTGTGCAGGGTAAAGGTTCAATTTCTTCGGCAATGAGAGAGACAAATCTCAACTTCACATCCCATTTTGGACCAAAGCTATTTTGAATGGTTTTTAGACCTTAAAACCCTCTCTTTCAAAACATTTTTAAAATAAAGTTTCTACAATGTTCCGAGGCTCACATTTTGCCAAATAATGTGCTTTTCGATAAACCGAGCAAGGACAAAGTAGAAATGAATGAAAGAGAGATGAAATCTTTGAAAAATATTTCAAAATACCTTACTTAGGGGTTTGAAGTTGAAGAAAAGAGGAGAAGAGGGGAGAAAACAAGTTGGAGAAGAAGTTCGGCATGAATCCAGGTGGAAGAGAGTCGAGCAGCCCTCGCTGAATCGGGCCTATTCATCTGCATACTTGGATTTCAACTATGAGGCCACCACCACTGGAAATCTTACTTTCGGGGGCTTCATTTTGCACTCAAGAATCTCCTAAAGCCAAGTCCGGGTAGGGGAGATATGGTTCGTTAAAGTAGGGGATCAGTCCGATTGGATCGAATCTGCGCGGCTTCACCAAAAATGGCATAACTTTTTGCACAAGAAGAATTTTAATGCAAGGTTTGCGGCATTGGAAAGCTAACTTCTGGGGCTTCACTCTGGACACCCACCGGACACTTTTTGCCCTTGGCAGCACCTACCGGCAATCAATTTGGCCGGCCGGTCAAATAAGTAGTAGGCCGGCCAAAAAAAGTAGCCGGCCGGCCAAATATTTGGCCGATTGCCTCCTTTTCTGGCCGATACCACCTCTTTGCCTTTTTCAAGCATAATGCATGCCAGCTGTGCTAGCTGGAGTGCACAGACTCTCTCCCTCGTGCATAAGTGTGGTTGTTTTGCCCCTTTTGCACCCTTTTGGTCAAAGCTTCCTCAAGAAGCTTCCCAGTTGTCCTAACTTCCTCAAGAAGCCTTGGCCCCCTTGTCCCCTTTGACCCTTTTCTTGTTTAGCTTCTTTAAGAAGCTTCAAGCCATTCCATTGCTTATATAAGCAAACCCTCTACTTCTTTGAGATGGTTTAGCAAAAACCAGACCTAGGGCATATATATCTAATATATATACACCCTCTCTTTCTATATCTCCCCTTCTCTCTACATTTGTGTGTGTTAGAGGGTTCAAAAGGGGCTTGTTCTTGGCCTATTGCACCACACCTCATAGCCATACACCACCACCATTGGACTGAGGTTCTTGGGAGGGTTTCTTGAGCTTTAAAAGCTAGTTTTTGGCCCCTGAAATTGCTGATCTCGAAATTGGTCTTCAAGGGTAAGTTTCTTCCCCTTTTTAGCACTTTTTTGTACATCATTTTAGCCTATCTTTCATGCTTTTTTGAGCTTAACTATAAATTGGAAAATTTTTTGTATTTTCATGCTTAAGATGTTTGTTTAAGACTATTTTGGTGTTGGAGGTCATCTCCCCCCTTGCATGCTTGTTTTGGCCTTGTTTTGTGCTATTCTTTGAGACCTCCGAGCAAGCCCTTTCTTGGCCTCCTAGCCACTAAAATCTAGTGGATTTTTAGTGGTAGGTTTGCTATTTTGAGGGTCAAAATCAGAGGGGGGTGACCCCCTCTCTCCTCGGTAGGTTTGATGCCCTTTTTGGCCTTACAAAGGGGCCTATATTTGCATACTTCTTGAGCTCAGTTCAGGAATTTTTCAGTGGGTTTTAGGACCTTCATAACCCATTTCCAGAGTTAGTTTTTCCATGTTAAGTGTCCTTGTTGCATGTGCTAAGTAACCCCTTGTATGGCCCTCTAAAGGAGCTCATCATTTTTGCATGCATTGGTTGCATTTCAGTAGTTATTTGGGCATATTTTGACATGATTTGTTCATTGATTTTGGCTGGTTTGGTGAGATTTCATGCGCATCATATAGTTGTAATACAACTCATGCTTACTAGCCAATTTTGCATGTTGCCTTAGCTCTTCATGTGAACACTTTTTGGCCATACTTTGAACTAGAAATGTTCATGTTTTGAGACTTCCTTGGTTCTGTCTTTGTGCTTCATAGTCAAATAATGCATGCTTTGTATAACTATAAGTCAATACATGTGCCTAACTTTGAGTTTCGGGGCTCATCTCATGCATCGGGTGTCATATTTCCATGTTTCGGGACCATTTAGCATCATGTTGCAATGCTGAAATTACATGTTTGTATACCACCTTGCATCCCTTGCCATGCCTTGGTAGAGTGGCATTTGATGCCTTAGGTTCGGTCCTCAATTTGCGTGCATGTGTGCACGCATTTCGATTGTCTCATTTTCATCTAGTGGCCACTGATTTTGGCATGCTTGCGAGCTATCCATGTTAGTTTAAGTCCCTCGCCACATGTTGTTGCATGCCATGTTTACTTACATGTTTAGGTTGCGTGCCTAGTATACATTGCTCATTTGCATGTTCATGTTGCATACTTAGCCTGTATGCTTAGGTTGCATTACATTGTGCATGCACCCTTGCCTCTTGATCAAGCATGATAGAGGTTGGGGCCTTTGATGCGTTTTGTGTGTGCATTTCATTTGATATTAAAGTTGCACACTTGGCTCTTGGGCCATCATGCATTGAAATGTGTGATTGATGGCCCGAGGGTCGAAAGCCATACTCCCTTGAGTCCATAACATGATAAAGGAGTGTGGTCGGTGCATACATTTGCTCAAAATGCATTGCCATGCCATGTTTTGCCCACTGCTGCTGTCAAAACAGGATTCTGCAGGAAGCTTTGGCCGGTCGGCCATCTCCAGTGCCGACCGGCCATCCATAAGTGGCCGATATCTTAATTAGTGGCCGGTGATCATTCCCCTTGGCCGGTGGCTATTCCTCTCAGCCGGTGGCGTTCCATAGTGTCCAGAGAGAGTAACTTGGGAATTGTGCAATTTTCAAAGGAGCAGAGCAGGGAAAACAAAGGTAACTTGTGCATGGCGGTGGATTTCCGAGCAAACCCGAACATGCATGCATTGGACCCTCTTCCCGAGGCCTTTTACTGCTTTCGGTACTTAATTGATTTGTTAATTAATTAGGTGGTCTGTATTATTTAATTAGCTTGTAGGTTAATTAAATTGTATTATATATTCTTTTGGTCCCTCCGAGCGAGGGCGAATTGTAATAAGTGTGGGTACATGTGTGCATGTCTTCCAACCCCCGCTTCTTTCTCCCTTTTACTTACTTGCTTTTGATGGTTAGTATTAGGTCATGTTTAATTTAGCATACCTTATGCTATGCATGCGTGCATCCAGTCATTTGTTATATATGCACCGGGCTCGGCACATCATGCTAACTGCACTTGTATTTCAATTCCAAGTTGAGTACTTGTTAGTTGCAGCATTTCACATGCCATCTTTAGGATAGCTGAGCCTATTATAGTTGCATTTTGCATGTGTTGCATTAGCCACCTTAACATGAACTAGGATCATGCATATGATTACTAACTAGTTTCTGTTTTGGCTTAGATTACTAGGTAAGCTTTTATGCTTTAGCATACCGCATGCGTGTGAGTGTTACCATGATAGCATGATTACCATGAGGCTAGCCGCTTATGTGATATAACTGCTTGCAGGCCTGTGGATGGAGGTTGAATTACCTAAATTGGAATAATGCATCAAAACTGTGAGTTTTAAGCCCACTAGATAGTGGCAAAACTATCTTTTCTAAAAGCCCACTCGAGGGTGGCAAAACCTATATTTTAGCCTACTTGCAAGTAGCAAACCATTTTCAAAACAAACATGAAATGTTTTGTTCCAATTTAGGCAATTTGGTCTATACTTGTTTGCTGTGCGCATAACATAGTAATTCTAGGCTAATAACCGGAATAAGAACGCATAACGTTTTCAAAACAAGATATCACAGTTAGTAGAGGTCGATTTTCGGATCAGGCGAGAGGGGGTGCTCATAGCTGATCTTCCCCAATCGTACCCAAGTTCCCGAGCCGAGGCAACTTTGGTGATGACGGACACGTGGCCTTTGGCACTGAGTCAGGGTTTCCTAAATTCCCCCATAAAAAATATTTAGGTGGTGACTCTGTATCTGGCAAAGCAGTCCATGTTTGGCACTTCTTTCAAAAATCTGTTTTCTCGAAACGATTTGCCAGATTTGGACTCTTTGGTTTAGATTAAGAATCGTGACAATTTGAGTCCGAACTGTAGTAGACCCACAAACGAACTGAATGGGATTTCCCTCCCGGGACGTTCAGGGACGTCTACAGTCTTAATTCAGTCTTAAATCCTTACCTAGAGTCTTCAATTAGCTAGGTACTTGCACAATCTTTGATCAATTCATGCTATAGTCTTCAATTCTTCTTCAATCTCTCCTTCTCTCTCTCTAGAATTGTGCTCCCTCTCTCTCTAAAATGTCTCACCAGATTTTTCCACTTAAGGGATAAAAGAAAATGAACTCAAAATGAGCTTATGTGTTGGATATATAGTTATAATGATATAATGCATTAATTGGGACATTAGGCTAACCAAACACAACCTAATTAATCGTTCAGAATCAATTTTTAATAAAATTTGCTATATGGTTCTAAAAATTTCAAATAACACATTGACGTAATCAATTTCGGTTTCAGATGCCGATAAGGGTTTCAATTTTCATATCAAAGCGGAATTCTAAACAGATATTTCTACAAGTGACAGATACAAAGCCAAACCTCATGCAATTTACATAATAATCCTGTAATTTATTTTATTCACTTAATTAACATCCTTAATTACTGATTAGTAGCTAATTACGGGTCGGGGTTATTACAAACGTCGTCACTTTACTACTTGAAAACACAAAGGTGAGCTAACCGGCATGTGTGTGCCGAAAACCTCTCCGATGCCTAAGTTAGCAAATAGACAATAGACACAAAAGTTCTGTGTATTCTAAAGTAAGAATTGTGATACTTGTACATAGGTCCTGTTATGAGCTTTTATAGATTCTGCCTGGCCCAATCCTAGTAGGATTCTAACTCTTCTTATAAAAGTCCTCCTAAGAATCACACACTCTACTCACTACCAACCAAGTGAGATGGTTTGTACAATCCTAGTAGGACTCTACTCTCCTTAGCAGAGTCTTCCTATGAATCACACACCCTGCTCACTACCAACCAAGTGAGATGGTTTACACAATCTTAGTAGGACTCTACTCTTCTTAGCAGAGTCCTCATAGGAATTACATTCCCAAGAATAATACACATTCTAATAACTCCTTACTCATTGCTTGCCAAGTGAGATGGCCACTCCCTTATGCTCGGATATACATTCCTGACCGAGTTGCCTTATCTTGGTCCCCTTTCGTTCGGGCCGTGTGATCGAAAGCCGATTTACCGAATTGGACGCGGCTGAGCTACACATAGCTCGGCCCTCTCCATTGACAACATCTCGGTCCGATAAAGACTACCTTTAGATAGCTAGGTCTAGGCCCTAGCAACCCATCTCTGGCCGACCTAATGTCTTCTTAGCCCAAGACCGAGCTCTATCAGTTCTTATCTCGGCCCATTGCGCGGCCTAACTTCCAAAGAAGACTTTTCTTAGCTCGGCCCAATTTGTTCACAAATTATCCTCTCATATCATGTCACATCATTATGGATCAAATTGTGAGAGATTTTTTTGTAAGTCTTAAACGTTTTCCTTTAAAACTAATAAAATCAATCACTCATGCAATTGAGCTACTTCTTCTTCCCTCCCAATTTATATGTAATCACAATTTATTTTAGTAAAAAAAAAAAATATTATATACAACCAAATGATCAAAATTGAGTTCTAGAACTTATTAAAAAAACTAACATTAATTTGTTCTTGAATCAAACTTTTCAATTAGAGATGGATTAAAAATAGCTTGGGAAAGAAACTTCACAAACCTTGAGATCGAAACAAATTCACAATTGATGCAAACCTTACTCTTGAAGGATCTTGGTAATCATTATCATCTCAGTAATCTCATCTCCGATTGCAATCCCTCATGAGGAAGCTGGGAGTTTAAGTAGTTAATCACATTCCTAACAGATGTGCAGATATTATAGCTAATCTAGGCTACATCACTGCAAGGGGTTTAGATTTTTCGCTTCATGTTCCTCCACCTGTTGTAAACCAATTGCATGATGATGTTAATGCGGTTTCATACCCTAGACTTGTGCACTCTTAATTTCTTTTAATATATTGCTCCCTTTAATAATAAAAAAAGAAAAAAGAAAAACACAAAAATAAATTGGTCAAATAAAATGATAACAGTGAAGAGAACTCTAAACTTAATTTTTAAAGTATATACTCAAAGTAACGTTTAGTCAAGAACATAGGTATTCTATTATCGTCGTTGTCATTGTATCCACCAATTGAATACATAATCATCATTGCCATATTAAAATGAAAAAGATTAAGGTGGAAAAAAAATTAAATAAAAGGTTTAAAAAAATAATGTTAAAAATAATATAAATAAATAAATAAGAACTCTTACTTCTACTGTACTTTTGCTTTGGCCAAGCCATGAATAATAGTAAGGGAGGCAGGGGTCTCAGTGATACTAATAGAGGGATAACAATGGGTTTCCGTTCACCATGACCACTGTGCAAAAGGAAAAATGTACCAAAGCTGAAAGTCCAGAAATAAAATGTTATAAATCAGAAATTTACAAACTCATGAACAGATTTTAAGAGAAAAATAAACAATTTTTATTAGGAGTGAAAGGACAATATCTACCTATCTATACTATATATTAAGTTGAAGAGTCTTTTTAACTAAGAGCCTTCTAAAAACTATAATCTTTCATAGTAAATTTTAAAATTTTTACAATTAAAAGTAAATTAAAAAAAATGCTATTGGCTAACCCAGTAAACTAAAAATTTTAAGAATATAAATAATTCTATAATTTATGACTTTCAAAATGAAAAATAAATAAAATGGGGATTCGTTAAAAAAATAAAATAAAATAAAAAGGGGAAAAAAAAAAAATCAATGTCAACCAAACACAAATTAGTTAACATAGCAAACAATCTCTAATCAAAATAAAGCTCTTCGGCCATTACATTCCTAAGTCAAAATGCAATAATTCATACCCATCAATATGAAGACTTCCAAATTTCACAACTCCTCATCACATTAGGGAAAACTCAAAATCATAACATATCCACCTTATAAAAATAAACAACCCGCCATAAATACGTACATAAACAAAAGTAATAATATTACAATGTTCCACACCGTACAGGTTACAAAACAAAACGATCACAGAATTATTACAACTGTCTATCCTCCAGTCACAAAACAAGGTAACCAAAACTAACTACCCAAAACAACCATCCCTTCGCCAACACTATCACCTTTCTAGCTAGACTGTCGAGACTAGTCATTCTTAACCCCCGGAACACCGCCAGAATTCTGACGCCAAGGACAAGAGTGACAAACGTGACCCAGCTGGCCACACTTGAAATAGACACGCATCTCTTGACTCTGAGAATAAAAGTTCAACCCCCCAAAGGTCCTCAAAGTCTGGCTTACTTGGTTTTGGTATTGGTATCGCCCATGCTCGGATGGATAAGGTTGAACCTGACTAGATTGCGAAACACCTAAAGAAGTCCCTAGTTGCGTACAAAAACGCCTAGTATGACCCGGTTGATTACACGCATAGCAAATAGGCGGTCCTTGAATACGTGGTTGGTTCGAAGTTTGAACTGGTAAGGATCCCGATGATTGCTTCCCCTGTGAGCACTCGATCACCCCAAGTCTTGGTTGGCTAGATGATCCCGTTGGTGCAATTATTGGTTGGGGCAACAACCTTGCCCTTCTCATTTGATTCTTACTAGGTCAACTACGACCCCAAGATACAGGAGTTGCCAAAGTGGCCTTTTTCCCACTCTACCCCATGACTAATATTGTGGTCTCCATGTGAGTCGTCGCTTCCACAAGTGCACGATAATTCCTATGCCAAGACCCTGCAATCTTTCCCCAAACATCACATAGCTTACTCTCAAACTCCATACAATGGAGCTCCTCGGTCTCCACCAACTCTGGAGCAAACCTCAATAGGTTGGTAAACCACGCCTCAAATTGTGCCAAAAGTGTAGTACCTTGTCGCAACTCCAGAAATTGCTTCCTTAGTTCTTCCTGTGTGGAAGGAGGAAAGTCGTCACATCATCGCCTAGACATCCTAATCAAAGACAAGCACAACAAATTTATCACACATTGAAAGGTGGCCCCAACAAAATCTCATACACTCTACGACATTAAAACACCCAATGCATTCCACATAAGCACTTAGTCACATAGTCACACAAGAATTATGTCCTTAAGATAAAATTTTGTTCCATGAAACCCCAAGAATTCTTATTAGAACGAACATTGATCAAGTGTCCTTCTAATAAGACCTCCACGTGTTTAACAAACACAAATCACATCCTAAGGATCCAATTCTATACCCACTTAGCCACATAAACATGTTATCATTTAGCATGTTGAACATACAACATCTCTATCAAGCGAGACACACCCATTGTGGTAAGAATCATTTCTTACATATCCAAAGTATTCAAACTTTGAACGCTTTGATACCAAGTTGTAACACTTTAAAAATAAATAGACGATTTACTCTCATGTAATATTACAAACATGTGGAACTCAACAACAATATAATTATACAACATCGCTTCCAATACATGTCTCAGTATATTCTTTTAGTTCTACTGCAAGAATTGCATCATTAAGGAATAAAACTAAATTATTACAAGTTAGTGCCTTAAAGGCTACAAATTTCCAAGGGCCTTGCCCGATTATAGCAAATGAGTTACAACTCAATAAAAAAAAGCCCATGGCTTAATTTACAACAATAACAAAGAAATCAATGAATAGGAGCCTCAAGCTCCAAGACCCTCCCAAGTCATCGCCTTGGAGTAGGCACACTGTAGCTTACTTTTCGTGTCCTTGGAGAGGTTTAGTCTCGTTGGATAAGATAGCTCTATAGTTCGGACTTCCATGATTTTGAATCTAATTTCACACGTGCAATGTGAAATAGTAAAAACACAAAAGAGTCCAAAATCGGCAAACCTTTGAAAAATCGATTTTCAATTAAAAATGCCAAAAAATGGACCACATTGCTAGATTTCAAAGTCGCAATCTAAATATTTTTAGAAAATTTAGAAAACTCGTGACTCATGCCAAAGGCCATTTATTTGTCATAACCAAAGTGTCTCAGTTCGGGAACTTAGGTATGAGAATGGAAGGTCATGAATTGAGCTCCCCATTCACCTGATCAAAGATCGGCTTCTACTAATCATGATGTGATTCTTATGTACAGTATATGCCCTTATTCCAATTATTATGCTATATTTACTATGTGATGCACACAAGTATAGACAAATTTGCCCACTTTGGAACGTTTTGATTTTATGTTTGTTTTAAAAAGAGTTGTGGATATGTGCTACTTGGAAAAGTAAGCTCACATGTACATTAATCAAATCATCCAAACTTAAGTGAAAAAGCCTTTATCTACCGGCATGCAAGAGATATATCAACTAAGCACTTAGCCTCATGGTAAACATGCTTGATATGGCAACACCAACACACATGCAATATGCTAAAGCAAGAAATGCTCATTTAGTACTCAACCGAGGCAAGCCAAAAGAAATGAAACCATTAGAAAAATGCATGCTCTACTATGCAGGTGACTAATGCAACACATACAAAATACAACTATTAGGTTCAATTTATTAGCATGGCATATGGCTCAGCTAAAAGCATGCGTTTAGCACATGTATTCAAGTAACTAAGAAATGACAACAATTTTAGAATGATAAACCGAACCCAATGCATGCAAAAATGGGTATTTTACACATGGTAATGATATGAAAATGTAAAACATGATGCTACCATTATAAGCATATAAATAAAAGGGAGAAAGCAATTGGGGTTGGAAGACATACACAATATTACAAATGTGCCCTTATACAAGAGGATCCGAATGTCTGAATTTAAACTAATTATTATAACACCAAATTAACTAATTTAACTAGCTATTACAAATAACTAACTTTAACTAGCTATTACAATTTTGAACAAATCTAATTAATTTAAATATACTACTATCGAAGCATTAATTTTAAAGGGGCCATCGGAAATGAAGCGTCGCACGCACACAAATGAGAGCGTCCTCCCGGAAACCTCTCTGTTTTGCTGCCAGAATCTATTCTGTTTGTAGTCAGAAAATTATTCTATTTTTGCCTTAGCTTCTACTTTGTTCTGCCATGAAAATGACATTGCTTGCACAAAATAGGGTGGTTGGCCAGCCTTGGAAAGTGGCCAGTCGGGCAGAAAATTGGTCGGTCGGCCACTATTTTTTGGTACTACTCTACTGCCACATAAATGAAATAGAGTAAAAACAAAGGCTGTGTTTGGTCTATTTTTGACAGAGTGATTTTCAAAAAAAAATTTAGAGAGAGAGTTTAGAATTTTTTTTGCTTTGTTTGCTTGTATATTTTGAAAGTAGTTTTGGAGCTTGAGAGTTTGGGATGATTTGATATTTTGTTGTAATTGAGTAGATGTGTGTGAGAGAAAAAAGTGATTAAGAATGAGAGGAGAGAGAAAAAGTGATTGATTGATGTGTAAGAGAGAGAAAATCATTTTGAAAATTTTTTGAAAAAAATACAAACCAAACAAAATTTTGGAATTTTTTTTTCAAAAACAACTCTCCCAAAAACAAACCAAACAAGCCCAAAGTGTTTTCAGTGGATGTTTGTCCTTTCTGCCTCTTCCTATCATGAAACTGATCAAGGGAGGAGTAGACTCAATTCATAAACCATCAATTGTTGCAAAGTTGTTGCATGATGATCTATGAACCAATAGGACAAAGGCTCAATAAGTAGAAATTAAAGACCAACAAATCCATCTCCCTATCATGGATTTACCTTAAGGGAAATGATAGACATTGCTTCTCAAATCATTAACATCACTAAAGAGTATGTAATGAATCGAGACGCAATAGGTTCAATATAACGTCCGATTGAACTCAAACCAATTTTATTACTCTTGTTACCATTTTTATTCCAATTTTAATCTCTTTTATATTACCTTTCCATTCTTTGTTCATTTTGTCCAAAAGTAATAATTATGTCCACTAATGAAGAGAAGTGTCAAACAAGGAGTTGTGCTTAGCATGAGAGAGATGTAATGCCCTGGTAATGAATCTCCGAAGAGATTAAACCATTAAGCATGGAAGGTCTCTCTTTCATGCCTTAAACAACAATCAATTGTTTGAAACGACTCTTAAACAAAGAAAACCAAGAAATGAGGGAGGTTGCAGAGATGATTATTACAAGTGTGAGTATATGTATGAAGACTATGAAATAAGAGCTATCAACTCAAATAGATTGGTCTCTAAGGCCTCAATTGCCAAAGGACTTACAACAATAGAAACATAATATTCAATGCATAAATTAAACAAACAACTAAAACAATCCCAAAAACTAAAAAAACAGTGTTGAAAATTAATTGGAAAAGCTAGAAAAAAGAAGTAAAGAAGAGAAAAACAAAGCTAGTAAGCAAGCCTAAGGAATGATGGCTAACCCCTCCACTTTTTGGACCTAAAAATCACATATTTTAGCCTCTGAAAATAGTCCAAAAACATTCCAAAAATAGCCCAAAAACAGTGGCTAAATTAGAGAAATAAGTGGGAAGAACAAGGATATGAGCTATGGGATAAGGTTCAAGCAAGGGTGGTTAACCCCTCCACCTTTGGTCACTCTTAAATCACAAGTTTCAACACTTAGAACCAGTCCAAAATAGTGTACAAATAGCCAGAAAAAGTGAAGAAAAGAGTGGTGTAAACAAAGATAAAGATGACAAAAGTTATACCTCTTGAAGAGAGGATATTCTTGGTTAAGCAAACTTGATTCAAAGCACTCTCAAGCCTCTGAAATGAAGTTGAAATCTCAGTAAAAGAGTCAAGTTCTAAGCTCCAATGGTGTATCTAACTTGTATCTATATTTGGGAGGGTAGAGAAGATTTTTTGTTTTTTTCAAAAGCTCTTGGAAATTGATTTTTCAACCTTAAAACCAAAGGGAAGGTTCTCTACTTATAGAAAATGAGCTTCTCTAGTCAGAAACATCAAGAAAAAGACAACTAGCTAACACCCCATGCATGAAGATAGCTGGCAGTTGAAAAATATCTTTCTACGCAAAACATGGCCGGCTGTCCACTTTAATTGGTTGGATTTCTCATCAATTGGCATGCCAGCCACTTGCAAAAAAAAAATCTGTTTTCAAGCCCGACTTCAAATGGGCATATCTTTCTTATTTGGACTTGATTTTAGGTGATTCTTGAGTCTAAATTGAAGCCCCAAAAGTCTACTTTCCAATGGTGGTAGCCTTACATCTAAAGGCTGTTCATGCCTAATATAGTGATGAAGAGACATGCCTAATTTAGTGAAGGCTGTTCATTTTTTTTTTAACGGTTTGATGCTCAACCTTTTCCCCAACTAGTTTTCTTCCATTCCCTCCTATTTCTTTCAACTTCAAACCTATAGATAAGATGTTTTTAAAGATCTTTCAAAGAGTTTACCTCCCTTTCTATTTCCATTTTGTCCTTACTCAGTTTACTAAAAAGTGTAATATTTTAATCGAAATGCGAGCCTTGAAATATCGTAGAAACATTTGGAAAAATATTTTAAAAAAAGGGTTTTAAGGTTTAAAATAGTTTGGCCAAAATAAAGCGTAAGGTTTAGGATTAGAGCTCAAAACCAAATTCTTTTGCTAAAGATCTGAACGATTTGCATAATGTAACTGTCATCATCGAGTGCTTGGAATGAAGCACCCAAGTCTTAAGTACGGTCAAAAATAGGGTGTCTACAGTTGCCCTTCTTTGATAGAGCTCGAATAGTCATGAAATGACGCGAGTGAATGTTAAAGCCTGAATACGACCCATTTTGACAAGGTCGTAAGACTTGGGTAAACAAACAAAATGCAGATGCAATTGGTTGAACTTGAAAGTTGCCTACGTATCCCTTTGCAAGGAATCAAACCAGCATAGTTCAAGGGCAGGATGCAAATGATACATAATGCAATGCAGCAATCTAAACCATGAGCTGTGCTTTCTATACAAATATTATAAAGGAATGCAGATGCAAATCAAACTATACTTAACACAGAAAATGTGCCGAAACCCTCAGGCCATAATTCTTGCAGAATATGCACGTACACATGTAAAGCTATGTTTTTTTTTGCAGAAAGAGTACAAGTGATTGGGTAGTATGATATAAGTGAGGAATGATTTACTGGGGAAAGATGTACTAGGAAATAAAAATGCAATGAGATGATAATTATCCTAAACACGTTTATGCGAAAATGATGAATGCAACAAGATAGAGTATGATGCAATGTATGCAATAGATAAAATGAATAGGGGGGCGCAGACATAACAACATTTTACCTAGAAAATGTGTGGACACAAAATAAACCACGTCTAACACAGAAAATGTGCTGAAACCCTCAGACACCAATTCTTGTAGAATAGGCGCGTACACATGTAAAAATATGTTTTAACGTGAAAAGTATAGCACATGCCAAACTAAGCATAACATGGAAAGGATGCAAGCAATAAAGTGGTATGATGTAATGGGTATAATGGATAATGTAGTAGATGCATGCAATAGATGCTACATGCAATGCGATAGAGGTAATAGATAATAAATATGATGTAGTAGTTGGGAAGTGAAAGTACCTTACAGGGGCAATTGGAGATGACTCACCTCATGCTACCGGGGATCTTCCTTTTTTTCTTGGTTTTAAGATTTCTTTCTTCATCTTGTGCTTCCAAACAGATAGAATAATCACAAGGACCTTAAATGCTCAATAAAGGTGTAATCTCTACATGAAAATCACAAGTACTACTTTTCTCCCTAGCTACATTTGCAATTTTCCCTATTCTCCAACAAGGTGATAGACTAGATTGGTTTAGTATCCAGAATTGAGGTGCATACAAGCTACTTCAACCTGTGGGGCTGCCATACAGATTTCAAGCCAAGGTTGTTTTTGAAATAATCTCTACATCTCTGGCTATTCAAACCAGACTTTAGTCTCAAAAATTCCAAACCTTTGCATTTTAGGCCTCGGCCATTCAAACTCTAGTTTCTACCGTCTCAGTTGGTCTCATAGAAACCCACTACAAACATAGTCACGTGGCTATACCAAACTGCCTGAAGCCGTTTGGGCACGACAAACAACAAAGAAATTTCACCTTTAGAGGATTTAAGGTCTCCTAGACCCTGTGAGTGCACAAGACAATACAGGTGAGGTACACAAAACAGTGTTATGTAGGTGCACAAAACAGTGTGATGTAAGTGCACAAGACAGTGCGATACATACAAGGTGCATAAAACAGTGCGATGCAGATGTACAAAACAGTGTGATGCAGGTGCACAAAACAGTGCAATGTAGGTGCACAAAACGGTGCGATACAAGATGAATGCACAAAACAGTGCGATGTGGGTGAATGCGCATGATAGCGCAATGCAGGTTTACAAGATAGTGCGAGTGAGAGTGCACAAGATAGTGCGATGTAGGTGAATGCACAAAATAGTGCTATGCAGGTGAACGCACAAAACAGTGTTATACAGGTTGAATGCACAAAACAGTGCTATGTTGGTACACAAGACAGTGCTATGTAGGGGAATGCACAAAATAGTGCGATGCAACTTCCACAAGTGCGATGCAGGTGTACATGATAGTGCTATATAAGGTGCACAAAATATTGCTATGTGGGTGCACAAAACAGTGCTATGTAATTGCACAAGATAGTGCAATGTAGGATGCATAAGGAAGTGCGATGTAGGTGCACAGAACAGTGTAATGCAGGTGAATGCACAAAACTGTGCTATGTGAGTGGAATGCACAAAATAGTGCAATGTAAGTTTGCATGCACAAAATAATGTGATGCAAGTGCACAAGATAGTGCGACGCAAGGAGCACAAGACAGTGCGATGCAGTTGCACAAAACAATGCTTTGTGGAGTGCATAAGATAATGTGATGCAAGGTAAATGCACAAGACAGTGTGATGCAAGGTGAATGCACAAAACAGTGCAATACGAGTGCACAAGATAGTGCTGTGTGGTAAGAATACACAAAACAGCGCAATGTACGTAGAATACATCCCTTCCATTTATTTCCATTTTGTCCTTGCTCGGTTTACTAAAATGTGCAATATTTTAATCGAAATGCGAGCCTCAGAATATCATAGACAAACTTGGAAAAATATTTTGAAAAGAGGGTTTTAAGGTCTAAAATAGTTTGGCCAAAATGGGATTTAAGGTTTGGGATTAGAGCTCGAAACCAAATTCTTTTGGTGAAGATCCGAACGATTTACATAATATAACTTTCAGCATCAAGTGCTCGGAATGAAGCGCCCAAGTCTTGAGGGCGGTAAAAAATGGGGTGTCTACACACACCAGTTCACTTAGAAGTGGTTTCCCTCGTAGGGTGAGCATAAAGCCCTGTAGAAATGAACTTAATGACACGTATGAAGCTTAACATTGTCAAAAGATGTATGCAAATGAAATGTCATGATAAAACATGCATTTTTCCTTCTTTGAAACAATGTAATGCGAGATTTCTAAAGATCTTTCTAAATCAACAACATTCATTCAAAACAATCAAAAGGTAAATATAATGAATAATTCTCCAGTACTAGTGTTCATAGTAGTAACTATGCAAGTCACTATGCCATTTTTATTGGTATTAACCAAAAAGTTCGGTACCTACCGCGTGGGCTTTAGGTCTTTCACCAAGGACATATTGGCCAACTTAATTCTGCTCTAACACTCCCTCATAGCTTTACCATTTTATTTACCCTTTGAATAATACAATACATTCATCTCAAAACAACTATACATATTCCAAAACATTGAAATCTCGAGTTACAAATCCATGATATGCACAATGCAATGTATGATTTGCAAATGTTTTCATTCCCTAATCCACATGCAGTTTCTACAACGATAAATCCAACCCTCTACCGGTGGCCAACAATAATTATCTCTAATTAAAAGACAACAACAATGGTAATATTCCAAAATCATAACCAAATCGAAATCCCAATGATTTATACAAAATCTCATGATTCCCAAAACAACATTCACACTTGTCATGAATCTTGTGAATCTCCACCAAAAATATACAATTTTTTGAAAACCGTTCATATCGTTTCCAGAAAAACTACCATTTCAAAAGAGTAAATAATATTTGGTATTTTTTAATAATTCTCAAAACTTTTCTCAACCAAACCTCATCTCAACCAAAATCCCACAACCATTCTAATTCCATCTTTTTTCCATAAAAGCATCCAAAACCTTAGTTTTTTTATTAACATTTGAAAACCTATTAAAACCAAATGTTTTCTTCAAAATACATAACACAATAACCACTAGGTTACCAATCTTAAACCATAAGTGAAAATAAGTATTTTTTTCCCCAAATTTGTGCATTAATGAATATATATCCAAATCCTTTTTTTTTTGAAAACCCATAACTAACAAAATAACATATAACGAAGCTAAACCACATGCACACTATTAAGAAAATTCCTACCTCAACTCCGGAAAAGGAGAAAGCCGAAAAGCCCCAAAACTCAACGTCGACGAAAACACGAACTTTTCAAATTAAAATAAAGCTCTAGGTGTGCTCTACCTTTTTCTCCAAAGGACAATAGTGGAGAAATCGACGAATAATGGTGTATTTGAGGTTTAAAGACAAGTTTTAGAGAGAGAGAGAGAGAGAGAGAGTAGATTTAGGCTTTTGAAATGTAAAGAGAGAGAGAGATGAAAAGTCATCCAAAAAGTGACTTTTACGAACTGATATATGCGCAGATCACTTGAGCAACCAAAACATCGCTCGAGCGACCAGACACAAAAAATGAGACCGCTCGAGTGAACAAGTTACCGCTTGAGCGCACAATGACACCCTCCCAGAAAATTTGCAGAAAGAGGTAGACCACTCGAGCTCAAGAAGAACCGCTTGAACCAAGACCACTCGAGCGCAAGAAACACTGCTTGAGTGAAGAACACTATCCTCTCAACATCTTTGCAGACCTGCAAAAATACTAGAAGTTCTCAAAGACCGCTCAAGCAAACTGACCAAATTTGGGCAATAGTTTTATTGAAAAACAAACTTCTAACTTGTTCCCAACGCAATAACGACAATCAAACAACCAAACAACCAAACTCAATAAGGGATAAAACGAATAGGGATATGAACAACTATTCCAGAGTAGGAATCTCGAATCCAAAATAATAAACGGGTCAAATCTAAACCAGAATCGTCATAGGGCGTATAGTAGAATTTTCGATTAAGAAAAATGTATTTTTCATCTGAAAGGCTCCATAAACATTAAAACATTAAAAGTTTTTTATTTTTATTTTTATAAAGTAATGTTAATAAACACACAGTATAGAAATATTAGTACATCTAAATATTTAGAATAAAGGTACACAACAATTAGTATACTAATTAGTGTATTAACGAATGATATGACATAATTTTAGAGGTTTGTAATTTGTATAATGGGTGGGGGTCCATGATTTTTGAAGTGGCAATGTTATAGCATATATTGATACACTAATTGGTATGCTAATTGGTGCGTGTAGCACCATTGAAATATTTATAATTTACAATTTTAAAAATCTTAATATAGAAAGTAAAAAAAAAAAAAAAAAAATTTAGTGATATTTGATCTATCATACTTAACTATATATAATTTAAAATTTAAAAATCTTCAAAAGGAAATTTCAAATGTTATTTTAGTCTTATATAATTTTTAAATTTTAAAATATTTACTTCAAAAAATTTTATTTATTTTTGAAAATTAAAAAGATACATATGGCGTCTAAAAATTAAGAATCTTTTAAGCGTCAAAATATTTACGACAACTCTATTAATTAAAAAACGAAATATGGCATGGCACATTTAAAAATTTCATTATATAAAAATCTCAAAACATTATCATTCTAAACTTTCTTATTATTATTTTTTTTTCATTAAGTTACTTTTATTTTTGGTGAGAAATTTATTATTAGGGAAAATTAGTGAATTATCTCTCTTCAACTTTGTGTAATAGGAGAGGTCCAAAAAATATACTTTTTTACTAGTTAAGGTCCCTTGATGAAATTTGTGAAAATTAAAATTTCGCTTTGTCGGGGTTGAAATTTCTTTGAGTTGGGCACAAATTTCTCTGAGTTAAATTTTCTTTATGAAAATGTTGAGGGACCTTAACTACTATGAAAATATTATATATTCTTTATTTTATAAAATCTTAATATCAGAGATCGTAAAAAAAATTTCCCTTATTATTATTCTATTTACATTTTTATTGTAATTTTTAAACAAAACTAATTTCTAAAAATCATATTTAAATTATTTTATGCTATTATAAAAGATAATATTTTCTAATATCAACTTATTCGATTATCCCTTTCTAAATGGTGTATTTTTTAAACATTTAAAAAAAATCTTATTGAATAAACTTAAGCGCATCGCTTTTACTTTTTTTCATTAATTTTAAATTATTAATTAATTTTATTTATTCTTTTAAAACATAGCAAATAATTATATATATATATATATATAATTTGAGTTTTGGGTTGTTTGAAATTTTTGCCTAAACTCATCCAAATTTAATTTGAATTTTTGAATTTCTGCCTAGGTGCTCACCGAATTAAAAAATATGTTATCTAATCTTTAAAAAAAACTCAGACTTAGCTCGAGTTGCTTGGGTTGAACTCGCCAAAGTTTGTAACTCCAGCACCGGGGTCTAAAGTTACGTGGTTGAATTTATGACAAATTAACACTTACTGCATAAATTGTGGGTCTCAATCTTTTTTAGTTTCGTAATTTGCATACAAAAATCTAACTATATATATTGTTATATATAAAAATATGTTATTAATTTTTTCACATTCTATATGGATTTACTACTAGTTATTAATAAATTTAAAATGATTATATATATATATTTTTTTATAAAATACATTTTGTAAAAATATATAGCTAGATAAATATTATCAATCAATACCTTTAGGGCGTGTTTGATTCGCCGGATTAGAGGGGGACAATCCACTATTTGGATTGTAATCCATTGATAGTTCCTTATCTGCCGTTTGTTTTTTTTTAGTCTGTCGAACATGGAATCCGGCTGGACTCCTTGTCCCCTATATGGGGGACTATTGTATCCTGGGGGAGGGGTATGGAACAATTTTTGGGAGACTATCCACTATTGGGATTAAGTGATAAAATGACCATTTTGACCATCTACTATTTAATTATGTATTATATTTAATAAAATTCAATAAAACTTAAATGTTTCAATTTAAAAATAAAATAATTTTATTTAACTTTTCATTGATGTTTTATTTATTTAATTTTTTAAAAATAATTTTTTATAGATATTTTATTGATATTTTATTTTAAAATTTTGTTTATATTTTATTTAATTTCATTATTTAAATTTAATAGATTTTTTTATTTAATTTCATTGTTTAATTATTATTATTTTTTTTAAAAAAATTATTTAAAATTTTAATTAAAAAAATAACATATATTTTTATTGATATTTTATTTATTTTATTTATTTAATTTAAAAAAAATAAATTTATTTAATTGTGTAAAAAATAAAATAAAATAAATTTTTATTTAATCTAGCTAAAAATAATTTAAATATTAAAGATATGTTTAATATTGTTGTTACTTAGTAAACAATTGAAAAAGGGTAAAATAGTCTTTTGTTCATTTATCCTATCCAGTCTGTCCAACCAAGCATTGGATTCACTAAAAATAGTCATTTCCAGACATCTAATCCTATGAAAAAAACAAATACATGATACATATCCAATCTAACCAAATAGTCCGGGGGATTTACAGTCTTAGGATTCAAGTCTGATAGATTCTAATTCCCTCTTATCCAGTCTGTCCAATCAAACATTCCCTTTAGAATATTGACTAACAAAACTCTTAATTTATCTTTTCATTGACCAACAATTTCAAGCCGGGAAATTACAAGACAATGCAAAGATGAAAAACTACTTATTAAAAGGTGGAGGTGCAATTCTTACTGTGATTTCTATGTATAAAAAGAATCACATAATTATATTTTGTAATTATTTTAATCTTTTACATTGATTTATAATTTTCTCAAGTGTAATATGGATGGTTGAAAATGTGTTTGGATCCCCTATAGTGAAACTCTCTAGAGTCTTGGTAGAGTAAATCAAAACGACGTCATTTTAATTAATGTTAAAAAAAAAAAGATAGACAAACAAATAGACAGACGGAGCTATCTTTGGCATTGCCATAACTATCTCATGACAAACAGTTGCAGTGGTCTCTCTCTCTCTCTCTCTCTCTCTCTCTCTCTTATGCTTGTGGCAATCCGGTAAGATGGGACGTTGGTAACTCCGATGATGCGTTTGCAGAGATTGAGGATGGGTGAGAGGGATAGAGGCATCAGTGACCATGGAGAGTGGGGAAGGGCTTTGCAGCGGCGTCGTGTACGATTAGGGTTTTGGGAAAGGAAGAAGAAGAAGAAGAAGAAGAAGAAGAAGAAGAGAGGCAAACAACGGGAAAAGGGAGAAGAAAAAGAGAATGAAAGGAAGAGGAGCTGGCCGGAGCTGTCTGTGATGGCACCAACGACAAAGGGATTGCTTCATTTTCTCTTTCTTCTTTATTTATTTATTTATTTTTAGTGATGTCATTTTGATTCACTCCACACTCTAGGAAGCTTTACTCTAAACGTTAAGATCCTCTAGAGTAATCCCCCTAGAGTGATCTCCTACATTGAAGGAGATGAGCCCAACACATGTTCCACTCAACCTCCAAGGGCTGAGATTTAAACTCACCAAAATGATGTTTTTTTGGTGAGTGACTTGAAAAAAAAAATGATAACAAAGGCAAGTGAAATTTTGAATCAAGAAGCAATCAAATGAGTAATGAAATTGATTTTGATTTGTGAGATCTAAATAAATAAAAAAGAAAATTAAATCAATTCGATAATAAGAAATGTACTACTAAAAAAAATTCATTCTGAGATAGTTCAAATAATCCCCCATTATTTGTCTATCAAACCAAAACAAACACAAAAATCAACTTCAAAGACCTCAAGAAACAACATATCATAGCAATAATTAGGCACTATTACTTAATCTTTGTCTTGAGATTCTTATTCACATCCTTCAGTTTCTTCAAGTGCTCTTGCATTCTCTACACAATCAACACAAGCACAACACAAACCTATATGAATATGTATTTCTATATGCATATATGTATATTTACAGATCCCATAGTGCGAGCACCAAAGATTGATTTCCAAGAAAGTTCATGAATTTAGATCTGAATTATCATCATCATCATCAAAATCAAAATGAGCAACAGAATCAGCAGATCCGGTCAACGGACATGGAGATCGATGGAGAAGATCAAAGACGACAGTGCGACTAAGGTTTAGCTCATCGATAGATCTATGGTTTGTAAATGCGATTGAACTAAATGTGTTGGAGTGACGGCAGAGGCGAAAGAGATTGAAGATGAAGCCGGCGACAAGAAGCAACACCTATGTCGCGGAGGTTGTTGACAGCGGTAGTGAGGCGAGGCGGTGGGCAGTGAGATCAGAAAGGAGAGAGAAAAATGAGGAGAGCTGAACCCAAGAAGGACTTGAAAAGAAACCCATAAGAACAAAAGATATTTGATTTTTTTTTTTTCAATTTATTTACTAAGATAATGTCGTTTTGTAAAATTTAAATCTTAATCCTTAAAAGTTGAGTGAGAGTTTAAATCTTAGTACTTAGAGACTGAGTGAGACACGTGTTAGGCCCATCTCCTTCACTGTAGAAGGTCACTCTAAGACGATTTTAACGCTTACTGCTTACTCTAAAGGATTTAAACATCTTGAAAATAGGCGCATTACATTTTTGGCAATATCGATTTTATTTCCAAAGCTCATGACATAAGCATTAATTGGAGTCCACGTCATAACGACACGTAAGCTTGTTATTAGCCGACACTGTCATTATAGTTTTCATGAAATGAAACAAATCTTAGATTATTATAATAATAAGTACCTTTCACTTACCCACCCAAAAAAAAGTACCTTTCATGAATCGAATTGAAGGGTTAAAAAAATAAACAGCCATTCATTAATCCTATGATCCTAAGCACACACACATGATTATTATCCTACTTCCACCACAAAAATCTGCCGAAAGAAAATAGTACTTGTATTTTTTTAAGGGGAAATTATTTATCAGTTGAAAAAAAAGAAGAAGAAGCAATCATATAAATATAGGGGAGTGCAAGCAAGATTTATATCCCATAACTTTTCACTTTGCACTCTATCATAAAATCATTTGTTATTTTTATAATTTTTTTTTTCTACTCCACTGTTAAGTAATTTTTTTTTTTTTCTTTAAAACAGATTTGATGGGGTTAATAATGTTTATTAGGTAAAAATAATTTAAAAAACTAAAAATTATTGATTATCTGACTATTGAAAGAAAGGAGACTTACAACACCATGGTTTTTAACAAAAGTATTTACCAAAATATGGAAAAAAAATTATAATTATAATTATAATTAGTAATATTTATAAAATTTATCATTTATGTGTAATTTATTTTCTAACTTTACACTAAACAGTAATTCTCCCTTGAAAGAATAATGCTATTTTATTTTATTATCAACTTATAAAAAGTTATACCAAACAAAATCAAGATGTTCAAGTTTAACCTAAAATGTAAGGAGACACGTTCACATTCGTATTGAGCTCGATCTTTACCTGGGATTAGTTTCTTGTGAACCCCAAATTTATTGCATAATTAATTTGGAATTATCAAATAATAAGCTGTACTTTTAAAAAATAAGAAATATAAATCTTAAAAATGCTTATTTAATAAGAAAAATTGTTTGAACTACATTTACTGTGCAATATAGTTTAGGAAAAATTTCAAATTAGTGTAAAATTTGAAAAATAATTACAAATTAGTGGTAAACTTTATCAATATTAATAATTATAATTATAATTTTTGTATATACATGTAACAATTTTCTCAAATTACCACTGACGGGTAATTTCCCCTATAATTTATTACATTTTAATATGATTTATAGAAAATAATCAATATTATGTGTATATATATATATTTAAATATTAGAACAAAATCTAGACTTTTTTCAATCATTAGTAGAGTAATTATATATATGAGAAATATTATATCTGTTAAGATAATTGTAGAGAGAGAGAGAGAGAGAGAGAGAGAGAGAATAGAGAGAAACTCTGTATATTGAATAATATATGATTGTATCGTATATTGAATTATTATAAGAGGTGACCTATATATAGAATTTATATGGAGTGTTATCAAGAAACTATGAGAATAAGAAAATGTAATGCCCCCTCTTTTATTAACTGAATCCATTATCGAATCCTTTATATTATTACCAATGTCAATAATATCATACACGTGCTAACATAAACAGTAAATAAATGATAGCATTCTCTCACGTTAATGATAATGACATATACCTAAAATCTGATATAATGTCCTTAGGCTTACATTAAATTTAAATAAATAAAGGGATTTACCCTTATACAATACAGGGCACTCGGCCAACAAATAGAAAGGCCCTGTGGCCAACAAGTAAAAGACTTCATGTCTTGGACAATCCTCTAGCCTTGTACCTGAAAATTTGTCAACACATAGGATGAGTATAAAGCCTAATAGATATCTCAAAGACCCTAAACAATCACCACATATAACTAGTTATGATCATGCATGCTCCACATCAATATATCTATGTATGTGACATTTGAAACCCAAAATATACATATATAAATACCGTACTTTCTTTTCAAAAAGTTCATTTCCATTCACTTATGAATACCCACTCCTATCTTTCAATTCACTAATTCAAATCTTATATTCACCAAACATCTCTAACCACATCTTCTAACACAACTCAACACAATTTCCTCAACTAACCACGTCATCCAATCCATACTTAACAATAACCTTAACACATACAAGTAGACACTAAAGTCATTTATAACAAAATACAAACCATGGTTACACCACGTCCAACACAAACTACACTACACAAGTTTATGTCTAAATTAAGCCATCATTCTCCAGCTATGCCATACACACACCCCGTGGTCATCGTTGAGCACCACGTAACCCCATGACCATCGCTGAGCGCCATTGTGACCATCGCTAAGCATCACCAATCCCGTGGTCAATATGAGTACCACGTCACACACTAGTGCACTATAAGAAGATACAGTCTGCCAGTGGCCATTGCTAAGCACCACATAATCCACACCAATACAACATAACCATACATTCACCCTAATTGTTCAATTAAAAATAGCTTGTTTTTAATTACACGAGATGCATCCAACAACATCAACCATCACTTGCAACAAAATGTGCTCCATGTACCTCCGTTTAACAACGGGTTTTCAATTTGATCAAAACACTTCATTTATTGCTGTACGACTTATTAATCATCAAAACCATAATTAGTTGATGGCTATCGGTCACCCAAACAATCTATCCAACAACAATATTATAACATTCACAAACGTTTTAAATTCCTTTCTAATAACGTAATCCATGATAACACATAGATGGAATTGTCTATTCGCAATGTCCTTTAACAACCAATAAATACATTAACCTAGATTACATAGCCTAACACACAAACCCTATACATGGCATCTACTAATCAACAATCGATATCATCCTCCACCGATGGCCAAGGACAAAACTCTACAGACTCCAATTATTTAATAACAACAATAAATATGTACAAACTAAATTCCAGTTCCCTAGGTTATAACAGAATTAACAAAATATCTATTTTGTTTTGAAAACCAATTTCCACACCTCCAAATCCCTAACATACCCAACTCATCAATACCCATTTATTGTTTACCAAAAATCCCAATTTAGTTATGCTCAACATAACCCAATACTACACTACACAAACCACAATTTTCTTTTCTCAATCTCTTGGTTAGAAGCTAGGACTTTCCAACCCACATCCCAAACATCATCATAACCCTATAATCAACCACCAATTTAACCCATAATTCATAAACTCAAACACTAAACAAACCATATGATTTTAATAAAATAAACACCGAAACTTATGTTTTAACGCGATAAAAATTACCACACGTCTACCTATAATAAGGTATTGAAAAGGAGCTAAAGAATGCCTACCTCTTAAAGCGAAGAGGAGAAAAGTCAAAAATCCACCGGTGACGAAAATATGATCTGTTCAGATTAAATCGTAGCCCTCATGACCCTCTACATTTTAATAGGGTTTATAAGCCACTCAAATGAGATGAAACTCATGGCCAAAGAGCTTAGAAGCTTGGCTATAGCAGACGAGAGAGAGAGAGAGAGAGAGCAAAGAAAATATCTCAAAAAGTGACTCTTTTAGCACACTGACGACTTAAATAGACAAACCATCACAGCTGCTGTCTAATATCTCGTGGGTGTGACCTTTCACATTGCAGGCGCGACTAGCTAGCATGCTTGGTCGTGGACGCCACCACTTCTTCACGGGCGCAACCGCCCTATCCACGACTTGACACTGCAGCCCCTCGCGGGCAATGCACTTCTCTCTCCAGCCAATTGCCCTGAAGGCCACATTTGGTCGTAGCCTCATTGCGGGCACGACATTTCCTCCTCACTATCGTGGGTGTGGTCACCCTGGTCATGGGCGTAATCAAGCTCATACATAATTTCCTCGGTTTCTTTTTGAAGCTAACACAAGACGTCCCAATGTCCAAACACACCAGGCAAGGTCAAAGTCAATCGGGACGACAAGTGTCCTGTCCAAAAAACAAATTGGGTCAGATTTTCTAACACGGGCCACTACAGAAAACCTATAAAAATATGAAAACCTAACAAATATGGAAAATAATATATTGTACATACACTTTAACAGCCTTTCTCAAACTCAAGTTGGTAAAATAACTTGAGTTCGAAAGAACAAAATAAAAAATAAATGAGAGTTTGTTGTGTACAGCAAATGAAAGAGCCTGCTAGGGGCAATTAATAAGAGTTTGTTGAGATGGCAAATGATTAGGGCCTGTAAGGAGCGATTGAGAAGAGTCTGCTGCTAGGATAAACGATAAGGACTTGCTAGTTTGATTGAGAAGAGTCTGCTGGTAGGGAAAAAGAAAAGGGCCTACTAGGGATTATGTTGAACGACGTGTTCATAGTGAGAGGGGCCTGCTAGGCGTGACTAATGTGATGGGCTTTGGTAGGTGCTTGAATAGAATCGTATGTTGAATTAGTAGAGGTGGCACAAACGTTACTTATGCTGTGGTGCTAAACAGTGATAGCAACAGATAAAAGCGTGCGCTAGGGGACGGCTTAGATGGTGCACCAATGAGCGGCTTGGATAGTTCACATGGTGTATCACCATGTTCACCATTGTACAGATATATTACTTCCCTTCAAACTCAAATAAGTTTTAAGATAGAAACCTATTTGAGGTTGAAAGAGAGAGAACTTAAAGAGAGTGCGAAAACCCAAAAATAAATAAATAAATAAATAGATTTTGATTGGGATTCAAATCTAGATTGAAGGAGTGGAAGATTAAGATTTGATGTCCTCAGAAAAGGTGGTGGTTGATTGGTTGCTAGAGATTGGGATTAACACATGTATGTGTTGAAACTCTAGCAGGCAGTGAATGTAAGGGTGCCAATCGGCTGCCTGCCAGTGAACTATAAAGATAGGCTGAATCTTATAGTTTTGATACCATGTTAAGATAATTATAGAGAGAGAGAGAGTAACTTTGTATATTGAATAATATATGGTTGTATTGTATATTGAACTATTACAAGAGGTGGCCTATATATAGGACTTATATGAAGTGTTAATAAAAAAACTATGAGAATAAGAAAACCTATAAAAATATAGAAACTTAACAAATATGTAGATCAAATGGACTATTAGTCCAACAATAGCTAGAAAGTCAATAATTATCAAACTTAACAATCAGTCATTAAGCCCAAGCCTAACAACTATCACTAACTACATATAACTCTCATAATGAGGGAAAAATAAACTACCACAAAGGTTTATCAAACCCATCTCCATAAAAATTAAACCCATAACCTCACCTATAAGACGATATTATACAACTACTAGACTAAAGGCCTTCAATCCGGGTGGTGAGAACTCAACCGAAACCCTTGAATCTTGATCTTAATTTAAATTGATAAATTTTATTTCACTCGTTAACCAAAATTAAAATAATATTATTTATGTTTTAAAATTTAACAACTATTAAATAGATTAGTAAAGGGATAAAGAGAATCTCTATGTAGGGAAGATACAAGTCTCCATATGAGGAGAAAAATAAACATTCATGCGAGGAGTAAAAAACCTCTATAAAAGGAGGAAACTTTTACATAGAGAGACATAATAATAATAATAATAATAATAATAATAATAATAATAATAATAATAATCAGAACAATCACCATCAAACAAACATTACCAATCACCTTCACGATCCGTTCATCATCGTAATGGGCAGCTATGGTACCCTAGTGTATAAAATGCATTTAGCAACGTCGAATCTTGGTCAAGAATTAGATATGAGTTTACATTTGAAAGCTTACTTAGTAGCAAGCTGATGATGGAGACGAGAGGAGTGATAGTGGCTAGTATGGTGATGAACAAGAATACAACTCTCATGTTGAACCTCTTGGTTAGATGTAAAATCAATTGGGGCATGTAGTATTACTGAAAGGGTTGGATTTCTCTCAAATTTAAATATAATTTTTTTTTTTAAAAAAAAAGTTAGGTCCATGATACTTGTCACGAGTCTGTTTTGATAATTCAAATTATTTAAGTTGATCTGATAATCGTAATATTTTTATTTTATCTCGTTTGTTTAAAAAAAATGAATAATCTATTTTTTAAAACATATTTGTCATTTATTTAAAAAAAAAAAATACAATGGATGATATATGTAGTGGGCCCGATGGACCGAAGCTCGATGTAAAACCCATTTATTACTTTGATTTTAGTAAAAAAGACTTTATATTTTTTAGGGAATGGGTTTATTTATTTATTTATTTATTTTTAGTTCAACTTACTTTTTTCTTTAGTGATTTTTTTTTTAAAAAAAAATATGTCATTTTTTTTAATTTTTATTTTTAAATCGATCTGGATTAGGTAATCCTAAACATAAAATGTCCAGAGAGTAAAAAATAAGCCAATTTTTACAAAATGTTTTTATTATTTTTATTTTTTTTTTTTGGGAGGGGGGAGAGGGGTTTAAAATTTGATTTATTTTTATCTTAGTGATTTTTTTTTTAAAAAAAAATTGACTCATTTTATTTTTAAAATTTTAAAATCGTCTAGATACAGACTTACAAATTTGGATAAATTACAAATACACCTTTTGAGGTTTGATTAAAATACAAATCACCCCCTATAGTTTTGAAAATTACATTCCACCCCTTGAGGTTTCTAATTTCATTACAAATCGCCTATTTTATTAATAAATCATCAAATCAATTAATAATTTTTAATGATGTTAGAAATATGTTTCAATTAATAATTTAGGTAATTTTATTATTGTATAGAAGAACAATTATGAATTTTATTTTTTTTTTTGTTAATTCTGTTAAATAAATTTTTTTAACAGGGTGGTGTTTGTAATTTTTTAAACTACAGGAGATAATCTGTACTCTAAGCAAACCTTAGAGGGTGTATTTGTAATTTATCCTAAAAATAAATTATTTTTATTTAAATCTAAAAATAGGTTTAGGCCTGAGAAAAATAAGTTGAAATGGCTGTCACCTTTTCTGAATTGGCTTTGCTCAATTTAATTGAAAGCAAAGAGTGTGCACTCCCTTAAGAGTTTATATCATATGTACTGTATCATAAATTGGTGTAATTTTATCATAAAATTTCATAATATCAATTATAAAATATGTAACTTCACCACAAATTATCATAACAAAAAATGTCGTAACTAAGTGTGGACTCACCTTTTTCCGCACCCCGCCTTTCGGAAAAGGTTGAAAAGAATGCCTCACAGTTCAAACTCCCGTGGTTCTGAATCTAGTCTTATAAGTGCAATGTGAAGCCGATAAACACCAAAGAGTCCAAATCTGGCACACCTTTTTGGAAAATTGATTTTAAATCAAATAATGCCAAAATTAGACTACTTTGCTAGATACAGAGTTGCCATTTAAATATTTTATTTTGAAAAAATTTAGAAAATCCTAAATCGTGCCAAAGGCCACATGTCCGTCATCACCAAAGTTGTCTCGGTTTGGGAACTTGGGTACGAGGGGGAAAGGTCATGAATTGAGCACCTCCGCTCGCCCGATCAAAGATCGGCCTCTGCTAATTATGATATGAAATTTTATAAACATTATGCGTTCTTATTCCGGTTATTAAACTAGATTTACTATGTGACGCGCACAAGTAAGTATAGACTAGTTTGCACGACTTGAAACAATTCAACTCATGTTTGTTTGTGAAAATGGTTTAAATTTGCCACCCTCAAGTGGGCTTAAAGATGCGGATTTGCCACCAAACATAGTGGGTTGAAAACATGATTTGCCACGTAACAAAGTGGGCTTAAAACTCACATTTGTTGAATCGTTCTAATTCAAACAACAAACCTTCATCCACAGGCATTCAAACAGATAAGCATTTAAGCACATAGCCTCATGGAAAACATGCGAATTATGGCAATATGGCAATCACACTCATGCAAGTATGTTAAAGCATAAAAACTCACCGAGTACTCCAAGCCAAAACAAAAACTAGTTAGAAAGATGCATGATCCTAACTATACAAGATGCCTAATGCAATACATGCAATATGCAATTAATAGGCTTGGCTACTAATATGGCCTATGAAACAATTTGATAACATGCGGTTAAAACACATATTCAAATAATATATTGAAATGGCAATGCAGTTTGAATGATGCGTCGAGCCTCGGTGCATGCAAGACAAATGAATGGATGCAAACATGCGATATGCTAATTTAAACATGATCCTAATCTAACCATCAAAAGAGATTAAATAAAAGGAAGAAAGACGTGGGGTTGCAGGACATACACACACGCACGCACACTTATTACAACATTACGCCCTCCCGAAGGAGGGTCCAAATGAATAAGCTAACTAACTAGCTACGCTAATTAAGCTAACTAATTACAACACTTGAAATGAATTAACTAACTATTCTAAGCTAATTAAATATTACAAATTAAATTAATTAGCTAAACACTTAACTAACTAATTACAAAGCAATTAAGCTAATTAATTACAATATGAAGTAATTAACTAACTACCCTACTTAAATAGTTACAACATGTATTTCAACTATTGCTAATTAATCTAATTAGCTAATGGTGGGAAATGAGGGAGGCCCATGCATGCTCGGTTTTCATCCGAAAAAAAAGCCACCGCCTTGCCACTGAACGCCTCTGTTTGCACATTTGAACACTGATAATATCGCCAACTTCCAGAACACCTTTGCTCCACCTTATCAACACACTGTGCAAATTTCATTGATGGCCGGTCGGCTACTGCTGGCATGAACTTCCTCTTGTTGCAACAGAGAGCAAACAGAGGCAAAGCAGTGTATTCTCAAGGATTGTTTGTACTATTACCCTCCTTATCATCAAACAAACTCAAAGGAGTGTAACTCTTGGCCCTCAAACCATCAATCAAGCAATTTCCATGCATGATGGCTAAGGAACCAAGTTTGTACAAGTTTAATAAATGCAAAACAAGACTCAAAAAAACCACCACCCTATCATGCATGATCAAGGTTAATGGTGACCAAGGAAAGTGGCACATTTCATCACTTTTGAGTATGAAATGTCCCATTTTTCTTATGTTCGAATTAACGTCTGATTCGAACACATGCAATGCAACACGAAAGATGCTTATCTTGCCTTTTTTACTTGTCCAATTTTATTTACTCATTTTAATTACCAAACCATTCATTAACCCAATTGTCCATTGGTGAATGTCCTCTAATGGAAAGATGGCTCAAACCACAAGTAGCTTTGGGCATGAAAGAGACATTACACTGTTGGTAATGAACCCCCTAACTTTTTGGTTTTCTTTTACGTAATGGTTTGAACAGTTGTATAGTTCTCAAGAAGTTTTCAAATATAATTTTTCATTACTTCTTCAAGTATTCTTCTTTGTGTGATTGTTGAATGCTTTCCATACAATGGTTTTCTATGCTTTCATGTTCAAGTTATGAGATAAGCTATACTACGAGTGACGAGTCATGTTGCTACCCTACTTTAGAGCGAACGTCTCGTACTACTTGAGATGGTTCATGTCTATACATTGAACGTGTTAATTTTCTTAATCAATGCTTTGAACTTGTAGTTGTGAAGTATTATTTAGTTTGAACTATGACATAATTGATTTTCAAATTGAAACCTTATTTATGTAACTAGCGGTGAATTCATTATCCTAGGTTTTTTCCAAAATCAGTAACTTCATCTTTAATTATAATGGCTAATTTATTTGCTTTGTTTAATTTAATTATCATTAGGTTATGAACAACCATCTCTTTCATCAAAATTAATTTAGGAATTCAACAATTAAATTAGTTTAATTTCCTATTTGTCCCTGTGGATTGATACCTAGACTTACCATTATTCTAAGGAATTTGGTATAGTTTATTGTTTATTTTGGTGTGTCAAATGACCCATCAAATTTCGATGTATGGTGTATGCACGGGCACCGTTCTTATCGCCTTGAATTGTGGAATTTGGACCTTGAACTAGAAAGTACTCTTTGGAACCTTAGAGCCTCTTCCCATGTTCCTAGGCTTGAATATTCATATCCATACGTCGAATCATTAGAGATGGTGAATCCGAATGTCCCAAATGGGCCTAACCGGACGCTTAAGGATTATTTCACACCTGCTATATATACAGCACCATCATGCTTTCATTTACCTAACACCACCGTTGCTCATTATGAGATTACATTACAAGAAATAGCACTTTTGGCAATTGAATTTTTAGTCGCCAAAAGTCATGTTTTAGTCGGCGAAGGTTTTTAGCGACTAAAAGCTTTGGTTGCCATGTTAGTCGGTGACTAATTGTCGGGAAAGGTTTTTGGTGACTAAAATAATTTTAGTCGCCAAAAGTAATAAATTGCCGACCATTTTTTTAGTCGCCAAAAGCAGTAAAGGAAAAGTATCTTCAACAGTTTTAGCGACTAAAATTTATTGTTGCCAAAATTTTAGAATTATTTTTTACGACTAAAATTGTAGTCGCCAAATAATTTTTTTATGTCATGTTATTGTTTTTTAGCTACTAAATATTTTAGTCTCCTAAAGTTTGAATTTTTTTTTTTTTCACTACTAGACTTTTAGTCCCTGAAAGTTTGATTTGTTTTTGGCCACTAACCCTTTAGTCGCCAAAAATGACTTGTTTAGATTATTTTTGTTTAGCTACTAAATGATTTAGTCACCTAATGTTTGATTGTTTTCGGCTACTAAACTTCAGTAGCCTAAAGTTTGAATTGTTTTTACCTACTAAACCTTTAGTCGCTAAAACATTTTTGTAGCTACTAAACATTTTAGTCGCCTAAAGTGTCATTTGTTTTTTTGGCTACTAAACTTTTAGTCGCCAAAAATATTTTAAAATTTTTTTAGCTACTAACTATTTAGTTGATAGATTATGTACTTCCTTTATGCCTACGAATTGTTTAGTCGCCAAAAACAAAAATTTATGCTTTCTCTCCAAATTCTAATTTGTTTATAGCCTATATGTATTTTGTGCAACCTGTACTATATATATGAACAAAGCAATACATAAATTATCAATCATTCCACAATAGATTTGCATCCATCTCACTTCCAACTATCCAAAAATGTATACTGTAAATATAAAATTCGATATAAACCATAGTCCAACCTGTACTATATAGTCCAAACTAAAATAATAATTCCATACAAAACATAACTACAAAAGTTACAAAAATAAGCCCTTTGTGTACAAAAAATGTATATCCTACCATGCGAAATGGCCATTTTTCGTCGTACAAATTACCATCATAATATGTACCACGACAAAAAGGAATTCTATATACCACATTAGTAATTATAAAGTCGATGCCAAAGAATATCTGTACGAGTAATAATAATCCACACAAAAGTGAAGAATGACAAAATTAATAGGATTATACAAAAGTCGAAATTTTCCTCCATACACAAAAAAGGAGTATCCACAAGTCCACGCTAAAGGCCATCTACAAAAAAAAAAAATAAATAAATAAATAAGTAAATAAAAAATGCACACATTAGTATTTTGAAATGCATGCTTCAATGTAGCTATGTATTCATGTTTTTTAAAAACTAATAGTAGTGCATGACTGATAGCCTTTTGGTGATGACTATGATCTGTCCCGTATACAGCTTTTGTGTTTCTAATTTTTTTTTTATACTTTTAATCCAATTCCATGAACTGTAGAAGACATATCAATGGATTTGCTACTTTATTGTTCCATCACTTTTCTTTTCTTCTTCTCAGGGAAAACAACTTTAGTATCTAATGATGTGGCTATATTAAGAAAAATAGGTACTGTATCCATGCAGTTGGACTGAAAAGTATATGGAAGAATTTCACAAAACCACTGACTCCCAAATCTATAATCCATTAAAAAAAATAATGTTTTTAGAATTTCCAAACAAAAATATAGAAATTTCAATGAAACAACTTGATACCCACTTCATCAAATTGAACATATCAACCATACAAATCAAAATCAATAGAAATCATCAATTGGGACATTAAACAAAACATTCAAAGCTAACCTGTAAGTGAAGAGCATTCCAGCACAGAAGCATCCAATTGTTAAAAAGCTCGATTAAGAACCATTTCGAACCATGAGTCAACTCAGGTCAAGAAAATCTAGAAACAGATCCCAAGAACTATCTTTCTCTCAATTAAACACCAACCCACTTCATAGAGAGTTCTAATTCAGAGAAAAAATATAAAACATAACATAAATTAAGTTTTAAGAGAGCTCTAAATTGGGAATTTAAAGCAGAACAGAGAGAGGAACAACTATATATTTTATGTATTGTAGTAAGGTTTGATTCAAATGAGGCAAATTCTAAATGAAGTTCTTATAGCAAATGAAATCATAGAAGTCCTGCACTTAATAAGTAACAAACTAATTTTCATCTAGAAGAATAACTATCTATTATCTAGAAGAGGAAGAAGAAGAAGAAAAAAAAAAAAAAAAAAACCCATAAAAGATTATAAAAACATGTTGACTTTTAATTTTTTTTTAATTATCTGCCTAAATCTTGAATCTGGAACTAGAGTGTAATGGGGAAATCTTGATTTTGGCTAAAAAAACCCACAATAAATTACTTGTTCCTTTAATCAATTTATAGAAACCCATTTCAATCATTGGTTCATTGATTTCACATAATTCAAAACCCTACACCATAAAAAAGCAAACCCTAGTGAAATAGGGAAATGGAGAAAGAAAGATAGAAAAATAGAGACCGAGAGGAAGAAAGATAGAGAGAGGAAGAGAAGAACCTCAATGTTGAAGAGATGCAATGTGAGCAGTTGCGAGGTGAACGATGAGCAGCTGCGAGGTGAACGACAAGCGAGCAGCAGTGGCGGTAGCGATGTGCGACACTGGAAGATTGACGGTAAGCGATGGTGAAAGATCGACGGTGAGGGAGAGAGAGAGAGAGAGAGAGAGACATACACATACACACACACACAGAGAAAAGGAGGGGAGAGTAAGATTTGTCTTGTTTTTGTCTAGGTTAGAGACTGATAAAACCAAATATGAAAAAAAACTAATAAAATATAATTGCCTCTATATTTGAAAACATTCCCACCAAAAAATTTCATACCATTATCGACTAATGTAAATTTAGTCGCCTATTGTAGTACTTTTGGTGACTAAAAGTATTTTAGTCACCAAAAAGAAATATTCGCCGACCAAATATTTTATCACCAAAGATAAAAAATAAAATTTATACTTTTTGTTTAGCGACTAAATTATTTTAGTAGACAAAAATACTAATTGGTGACTAAAATCATTTTGGTCACCGAAAAAGAATATTTGCTGACCAAATTTTTGGTTGCCAAAGAGTAATAGCAAACATTATGCTAGCTATTTGGCGACTAAATTTATTTTAGTAGGAAAAAAATGATATACCACGACTAAAACAAACTTTAGTAGCCTAAAACATGAACTAATGCCGATCAAAAAAACTTTTAGTCGCCTATTGCGTCATATTTAGCGACTAAATTATTTTATAGTCGCCAATAAATAATATGCCGTGACTAAAAAAATTTAGTAGCCAAAACTTGAGACAATGCTAACTAATTTAAATTTTAGTTGCCAATTGTACAACTTTTGGCGACTAAATTCCTTTTAGTCGCCAATTTTGGTCGCCAAAAGTGTAAATTGTTGTAGTGTTAAGTCTAGCACCATCCAAATGCTCCCATCATTCCCTGGACTAGCTCATGATGACACTTACAAACATCTGCATGAATTTTTGGAAATTTGCTCTACAATAATGATCCAAAATTTCACCAATGAGGCCTTAATGTTGCGATTGTTCCCATTTTCATTGAAGGATAAAGCCAAACATTGGTTGAACTCTTTACCTACTAATTCTGTCACAACATGGGACCAATTAAAGTAGAACTATTTGGAAAAGTACTTTCCTATTGGTAAGACCAATCAACTTAGGCGAGCCATCACCAATTTTGCTCAAATTGATGGCGAGCAATTTCATGAAACATGCGAAAAACTTTGTGGTCGTCTCCAACAATGTCTCCACCACCAAGTGCTTGATTGACAAATTATTCAAACCTTTTACTATGGCTTAACTGAGCCTCACCGCCAAATGATGGATTTTTCTTGTGGTGGGACATTCATGTCCAAAAATGACGCTGATTCATGGCAATTATTTGAGAACCTAAGTGATAATTCCCTTCACCATGCCTCCGTAGCCCGGCAAGTCCGATAACCGGTAGTTGGAACCCTGAAAGAGGGGGCATTTATGAGGTGGGGCAAAACCTAGAGTTAGCCCAACAAGTAGAGGCATTATCCCACAAAATGGACCAATTATTAGCTTCGGGACATGCCCCTAAACAGTAACCACAACCTCAATTTCACGAGTTATGTGCTATTTGTGCGAGCCCTACTCATGACTTGAGTGAGTGCGCTTCGGTATCACAATTTCTGGAATTAGTCTAAGAGCATGTGAATGCTGCTCACGGGAACTCCAAACCAAGTAATGACCCATATTTTAACACATATAACCCGGGATGGAGAAATCTCCCTAATTTTTCACGGAGACCTTCTTCACAAGGCACTCCTTATAACCTTCCACCACCAAGGCAGAATTTTAATAATTTTCCCATCCAATCTTCCTACCAACCACAACAACCTTACCGGCAACCACAGTCTCCGCTTGTTTCTCAAGGCAGCTTAGCCTTTGAGATTCAGGTGTTAGAAGTTCTCTCAGAACTTAAAGGGTTAGCAGCAGTAGTTCACTCCCATACTCACTCCATTGCCAAGCTAAAGGCCAAATTAGGTCAAATGGCTAATAACATGAATAGGAGAGAGGATGGAAAATTACCAAGTTAGACTGTGGCCAACCCTAATGGTCAATATAGGTTAGAGGGGTCAAATAGGAATGGAAAACACCATAAATAGGTGGAAGTGGTGATTACTTTGAGGAGTGGAAAGGAGTTAGAGCCTCGGCCAGTTGCGTCTGATGTAGTTAGGGCTAAGAAGGGTGACCACGGCGGTAAACCCAATGAGAGCAAGGGTGAGGGAGAAACACATAAGGGGAATGACTTAGTCCCTAGTACTTCGCATGAGTCTAATACACCACATGTGCCTAAGGCACCCTTTCCTCAATGCTTTGATACATCGTCCCCTTTTAATAAGAAGGTTGTATCTGTGGAAGCAATGATGGAGGTTTTTAAACAAGTTAAAATCAACCTACCCCTGTTGGAGGCGATTAAGCAAGTACCCTCCTATGCAAAATTTTTGAAGGACCTTTGTACGCAAAAGTGTAAATCTAGGACACACGTGTCCTAAAAGGTCATACTCACAGAGCAAGTAAGGACACACCCCCTAAGATTAAAGACCCAAGTGCCCTAACCATTGCATGCTTTATAGGGGACCATTTCATTAATAAGGCCTTGTTAGATTTGGGGGCTAGTGTCAATTTATTGTCATACTCTGTGTACAGGGAATTCTGTCACACTCCAGTTGGTTAACTAGTCCCTCAAAGTGCCACATGGCATGATTGAGAATGTGCTAGTAAAGGTCGATAGGTTTTATTTTCCTGTCGATTTTTTGGTTTTAGATATGGAACTAGTAGCCAGCTCTAGGAAACAAATCCCGGTGATCTTAGGTCGACCTTTCTTGGCTACGGTTAATGCATGTATGAATTATCATATCAGGGCTATGGATGTTTCATTTGGGAATATGCAAGTGAAACTCAATGTTTTTTAAACATCCCACCAACCCCATGAAAGAGAGGAATGCTTATTTGTGGATGTTATGGGCGAGATAGTAGAGGAGGCTTTACCCTCCATTCTTGTATAGGACCCTTTAGAGGCTTGTTTAGCTTATTTTGGGTTTGAGGATTTTAATATCGACAGGTCAACTGAGGAAGTGAATGCTTTACTTGATTCTTTTTCTACACTGGATTTTCCTCCGTAGAAAGCTCGGTTTGAGTCTCTTCTTTCTCTGTTTAAAGAGCCCACCATACCACTCTTAGTCACACCACCTACACTTGAGTTGAAGCCACTCCCGGCCACACTCAAGTATGCATTTTTAGGGCCTCAGGATACTTTACCGGTCATAATGGCATCTGACTTAACTGTAGATTAGGAAAGTCAATTAATGAGTGTGCTCGTGGCACATTGAAGTGCTATAGGGTGGTCGGTGGCTGATTTGAAAGGGATAGATCCCACCATATGCATGCATCATATACATCTAGAGGAGGACACCAAACCTTCTCGTGAAATACAATGAAGACTCAATCCTAACATGAAAGAGGTAGTAAAAAAGGAGGTTTTGAAATTGTTAGATGTGTATTATATACTCCATCTCGGATAGCATGTGGGTGAGTCCCACACAAGTGGTACCCAAGAAATCGGGCATCACTGTTGTTGAGAATGAGCAAGAAGAGTTAGTCTCTACACGAACCACCATTGGGTGGCGAGTTTGCATTGATTACATGAGATTGAATACCACAACTAGGAAGGACCATTTTCCATTGCCATTTATTGACCAATTTTGGAGAGGTTAGCGGGACAGGGCGTCTATTACTTTCTTGATGGTTACTCGGGATATAATCAAGTTTCAGTGTACTCTGCTGACCAAGAAAAGACCACATTCACTTGCCCTTTTGGCACTTTTGCTTATAGGCGCATGCCCTTTGGGCTATGTAATGCATCGAAAACTTTTCAACAGTGTATGATAGCTATTTTCTCCGATATGGTGGAGAAATTTTTAGAGGTTTTCATGGGTGATTTCCCAGTGTTTGGACCATCTTTTGAGAAATGCCTTAGAAATTTGACTAAAGTGTTAGAACGATGCACTGAGGCAAACTTGATTTTGAGTTTGGAGAATAGCCATTTTATGGTTTGTGAGAGTATAGTGTTGGGACACATTATGTTCCCTCAAGATATAGAGATAGACAAAGCTAAGGTTGACCTCATTATAGGCCTTCCTCCATCCACTTTTGTGCGTCAAGTTCAGTCTTTCCTAGGGCATGTAGGTTTTTACCGTCGATTCATCAAAGACTTTAGCAAAATATCTTGTCCTTTGTGTAATTTACTTGCTAAGGATGCACCTTTTATCTTTGATGATGCATGCTTGAAAGCTTTTGAAACACTTCGAGTGGCCTTTACTACCACCCCAATCATGAAATCACCAGATTGGTTGCTCCCTTTTGAAATCATGTGTGATGCCTCGGATTACATTGACGGGGCTATGTTGGGCCAAAGGGTGAATCAAGCACCCTATGCTATTTATTATGCTAGTCACATTCTCTCGAATACACAATTGAATTACACTACCACCGAGAAAGAGTTGCTAGCCATGGTTTTTGCCTTAGACAAATTTCGGTCCTATCTCCTAGGTTCCAAGGTCATAGTCTTCACTGATCATGCTACTTTGCGGTACCTATTATCAAAGAAAGAGACCAAACCTAGGTTGATTAGATGGATTTTATTGCTTTAGGAATTTGACTTAGAGATCTAAGACAAGAACAGATCTAAAAACGTGGTGGCGAATCACTTCTCTCAAGTCCTTGTTGAGCACACTAGTGACCCTTTAAGTTTGTATGATTCGTTCCTGGATGAACAACTTCTTGTGGTGTCATGAGCGAACCCCCCGTGGTTTGCTCACATAGTGAATTACTTGGCGGTTAGGCAAATTCCTAAAACTTGGTCTAAGAAAGACAAAGACTGATTTTTCTCACAGATCAAACACTATTTCTGGGAAGACCCGAAATTGTTCAAGTATTGTTTGGGTCAAGTGATTCGGTGTAGTGTGCCTAAGAGTGAAACCTATAGCATTCTTACCTTTTGTCACTCTCATTTATGTGGCGGCCATTGCAGTGGGTAGAAAATGGCTACCAAGGTTTTACAATGTGGGTTCTACTAGCCTTCTATCTTCAAAGATGCCCATAACTTATGTAGAGCTTGTGTGTGTGAATGGGCTCTATGTCACGACGAGATATGATGCCAATGGCCCCTATTTTGATTGTTAAGATTTTTTATGTTTGGGGCATCGACTTTATGGATTCCTTTCCACCATCTTTTGGATTTGAATACATTTTGGTGGCCGTGGACTATGTCTCTAAGTGGATTGAGGCCGTGGTCACCAGAACAAATGACCACAAAGTTGTGGTTAAATTCTTCCATAAGACCATTTTCTGTCATTTTGGGTTCCTATGTGCCATAATTAGTGAAGGTGGCAAACATTTTTGTAACCAATTCTTCGAGGTATTGGTGTGCAAATATATGATCACTCACAAAGTTGGCACTCCTTATCACCCCCAGACTAGTGGTCAAGTAGAGGTTTCTGATAGGTAAGTCAAACACATTCTTAAGAAAACTGTGAGGCCAGATAGGAAAGATTAGTCCACTAAGTTGGTTGATGCACTTTGAGCCTATTGCACTGCATATAAGACACCCATCGGGATGTCTCCATATAGGATTGTGTTTGGGAAAGTGTGCCATCTCCCTTTTGAGTTAGAACACTAGGCTTTGTGGGCCATTAAGAAGTTTAATTTTGATATGGCCAAAGCTGGTGACCATCGAAAACTCCAACTCGATGAGTTAGAGGAGCTCCGCAATGATACTTATGAGAGCTCCAAAATTTACAAGTCTAGGACTAAGGCATTTCATGATAACACATTTCTCGTAAGTCCTTCGAGCCTCACCAAAAAGTGTGGTTGTTCAATGCTAAATTGCGGTTGTTCCTGGGTAAACTTTGGTCTCGATAGGATGGCCCATATAAGGTTATCAAAGTATTTTCGCATGGGGCGGTTGAGATTAAAAATCCACAAGATGGTATGACCTTCAAGGTAAATGGTCAAAGATGAAACATTACGTGGATGGTATTGAGAGAGGGGAGATGATTAAGGTTGTCCACTTGACGGACCCAATATATCTTCTATCGTAATTGTTTTGAGTCTAGGAGACTTTAAATCCTCTAAAGGTGTAATTCCCTTGGTGTTAGCCATGCCCGAACGACATCTAACAGTCTGGTGTAGCCATCTAACCGTGTTTGTAGTGAGTTCCTAGGAGACCAACTGAGACGATGGAAACTAGAGTTTGAATAGCAAAGCCTAGAACGCAAATGTTTCGAATTTCTGAGACTAAAGTTTGGTTTAAATACCCAGGAGTGTGGAGATTGCTTCAAAATCACTCTGGCTTGAACTCTCTATGGTAGCCCCATAGGTCGAGTTAGCTTTATGCGTTTCGATTCTGGATACTGAATCAACCTGGTCTGTTACTTTGTTAGAGAATAGGAAAAGTTACAAACATTGTTAGGGAGAAAAGTAGTACCTGTGGTTTTCATGTGAAGATTATACCTTTGTTGAGCATTTAGATGTTTTTGAAGTGCTATTTTTATTTCAGATGAGCAATGAAGGTAGAAATGGTTTGAAATGTCTTTGGGTTAAAAAAAAAAAAAGTTCCCACACATACGGAACAACCCACCACACCTGTGGAAAAATTTTAGTCACAATTTCGCTACTGGTGTAACATAGCCGCCACACGTGCAACCTGGGTCCCACACGTGTGGGATAATTTCTAGAACAAATCATCTACTTCTTTATATGCATGAGCATGGATTGGTGCGAGTGTGCTACCGTACGTGTAGTGTGCACTTCCGCACGTACGACACGTCGGAATTTTTTAAAAAAAAAACATATTTTTTTATTACAATTTTTTATGCATTTATTTTATTTTATTTTTGTTTTTCCTTAAAAAAAATTAAAAATTTTTTTGTTTAGCATATCTAATTCTTTACTTATTTATGTAATAGGTTGTGTCTTTTTATTTTTATTTTTTATTATTTTGATTGCTTAAAATGGTTTAGTTCATTACCTATTTAGTTCAGTTAATTTTTATTATTTAGTCATTAGTTACTTCAATACAATAGTACTGTGTTTAACCACACCATTGTTAAGTAGTTAGTGTAATGTACATGTCTATGACTAGTTGTGGTATACTAATTTAGTTCCGTACTTGTTAGAGTTGTTTCTTTTATTTTTATTTTATTTATTTATTGATTCAAAAAAAAAATCATTATTGTAATTTTTTTTATGTATGTTATTTATTTTATTATTGTATGTGGTAAAACAAGTGAGTAGCCTTGTGGTTTGATATTCTTATTTTCATGCTGGTTCCACGGGTATGTGTGTATTTGCTTTTGGTGTGTGCAGGGCATGAGTAGATGGCTATCCACCTGGGCCTCCAAAAAGGCCAGAGGTTCATCCTCTTCGGCACCACCATCATCGTCGTCACCACCATCCTCGCAACTACCACTGGTTGAGTTGCCATGACTGGAGTGGGCTTTTCGCCCACTTCACAAGCTCAGTCAGTTCAACATCCCATATTTTCAAAATGGCTCTGTCATTTCTAGGGCCGTTGAGCAGCTTCAACTCCGGCAACAGTTGGGCATTTGCACTGTTACAGTGCTAACTTATCCTCGTCTAGTCCAACTCTTCTACCAGAACATGTATGAGGAGCCCATGGTGTCCTCTCCCGCCCTTCTGTCTACCATTGATGGCCACAACATTAGCATCATGCAATCCATGATTGCACGGGGTATTAGGTTTGTCTGACGAGTGTGACGGCCAACCATTCCTAAAGTTGAAGGTCAGCAACCCATACCACGCATCATCCAAGAATTCTTCCCGAGGGCCCACCATGATCCTAACTTTACGTGCCTACACCGAAGCAAGCTGCCTGGCCGCTTATTATTCCTCGACTCAGTGTTGTATAAGAATGCTTTTCCACTTGGGCACAAAGCTGAGTGCCGAAAGGAGTTTGTGCTAGTTCTACATTGTTACCAGCATGGTTACTGGGTACACCTTCAACATGTGATCTGGGTGCACATGCGAAAATTTATGCAGGAGGTCATTCAGCCTCAAGCTATGCAGAACACGACTTGGCCCCTGCCCTTTGCCAACCTATTCACGCTAATCTTCCAGCTAAATGGCCTTCCGATTGATCCAATTGAAGAGATTGACACTGCCTACCCTACTTTTAGCCACGAGAATGGCACTATAGCTTATCCCAGATACCACTACAGTGTAATGTCCTGGTTGTTGAGGCCGATGACTCCATGCTTGACCCACCACCTCCTCCTGTCTCTCCCGTGGCTCCCCAAGGGGAGTCGATGTACATGACTCGAGAGGAGTACTTACAACTTCAACACTCTGCGGATCAGGGCCACAGTACTCTTCAGGAGCACCACCAGCTTCTCATGGGGTTGCGTACGAACTTTCAGGCGCATAAGGATTCTTAGGCAGCATTTGACCACATCAACGCCTACCAACTCGACTATCAGCACTCAGTTGCATCCTTGCAAACTAACTTTTATACATATCGGGAGTCATGCCAGCAGTGTTTTGACTAGCTTGACGCTCAGTTTCATGATGAAGCATTCGAGACGCGGTCATTGATGCACACTTTGTTTGCGCAGCATTTCCTACCACAGCCACCGTCAGATTCTCAATAGTTACCTACTATGTTTTGTTTTGTTTTCTTCATTTATTTGTTTATTTATATTTTTATTTATTAAAAAAAATATTTGTGTTCATATTTGCCTAGCTGGAGGTGCACCTACAATATCCAGTAATATTCTCTCTCTTTCATATTTTTTTCGCATTTGTTTCCATTGAAGACAATGTCATATTCAAGTTGAGGGATGAGGGTATTTTTTTTTTTTGGTGTACTTCTACTTGGCTCCTAATTCATAATTCATGTTTATACCTACTTCATTTGATTGCACTACTTCACTTGATGTTGACTTGTTGCTAGTAAGGTGGTGATATAAGCATATGTTAATTGGGGAACATAGTATACTTGTATGAAAAAGGTTTATTGGGTAAAGATTCGCATGTGATGTTTACACTAGGATAAGTGCTTATGATTGTGGTATTAATACACTTATCATGAGTATGCCTTAATTCATATGAACACAATATTATAGCGGTGACCTTTCTATTATAATCCCTGGTGTACATCATTGATAATTGCAAGGGTTGCAGAAAAAAATAAATGAGTATCCTTGAAGAAAAAAAAAATTGACTTGTTTGGGTTCGTAACCTATTTAACTTGAGTTATTAAGCCCGTAGGGGTGTCTTTACACCTAGTGCCCTAAAATTGTCTGGTTTGGGAGTCAGTGGTCCAATACTTACTACATGGGTTAATTAGAAAGCTTAAGGGACCTAGGCATTGCATAGTTAGGGAAAAATAAGGAAAATGACTTGTTTGGGTTTGTAGCCTTTTCAGCTCGAGTTATTAAGTCCGTAGGGGTGTTTTCATACCTAGTGCTCTAAAACCATCTGGTTTGGGAGTCATTGGCCCAATGCTTGTTACATGGGTTGATTAGAAAGCTTAATAGATCAGGACATTACACAGTCTTTCAAAAAAAAAAAAACAATAATAATAAATAAATAAAATAAAAAATATTGAGAATCTTGATTGCAAAATTTTAGTTTTCTGTATATTTTGGATGTTATTGGGAGTTACACTGGGCTATTATAGTAGACAGTTAACTAGTTATAGCGATTGCACTTTACACTGAGGGTGCTGATGATGTGTTTACTAACATTCATAAGTACATGGAACTTAATTTTGTAATATTGAATTGCGATCTTTGCTCAATAGATTCCTTTATGCTTGTCTACTGTGCCTTTAATGACTCATTATGTCTTAATATTACACTGCAATTGCACATAAGTTAATTCTTGAGTGGTGTAGTTTGATTAATTGTTGTTGGTCAGATGTGAACTCTCACAAGACTAGTCCACTTGGGATAAGTTTATGGTTTAAAGGCTTGTTACATATGCCAAATGCAATCATGTTTCCCACGAAAGAGGAGGTAGTTAGATTTTGTTTAATTTTGTTTATCTTTCTTTATTCCTTGCTTGAGGACTAGCAAGTTGTAAGTTTGGGGATGTGATTGAGGTCGAATTACACAATATCAAAGCTAATAATTAGGGTCTTTTAACCTTACTTGCTAGTCTAATTGTATATTTTATGTTTGTTTAATGACAAGCAGATTGGATGCAGTTGAAGCACAAAATAAGCAAAAACACAGCATTTTAGCCAGAAAAGGGCTTGCCGCATGTGCGGAGGACCATTCCTGCATGTGCGGCCCAACCAAACTAGCCAAACAGCTACTGCACCCGTAGGTGCAAAACCCTCTCCGCATGTGTAGTGGTATTTCCCCCACGTGTGACCATGCCTTGAAAAGTGTGCCCGGTGTTTTGAACCTATTTGGAAAGGCTGGAGATATAAAAGGTAGAAGAAAAGGCTGGATTAGGGTTCTGAAAAATTCCCAAAAAGATAAGGGGCTAGGCTTTGCAGAAGGGGGATTATCAAGCTTGAATATCAAGTTTCATGGGAGTTTTTGCTTCTTTTATCTCTTCACACTCCTCCATAAGTGGCTAGGCTCCTATTTCTAGGGTTTTGATGAAACCCTAGCCAAGTAAATAGGATTTTCTTTTTGGTTTTATTTTATGTAATGGTTTGAACCGTTGTATGGTTCTCAAGAAGTTTTCAAATATAATTTTCCATTATTTCTTCAAATATTCTTCTTTATGTGATTGTTGAATGCTTCTCATGTAATGGTTTTCTATGCTTTCATGTTCAAGGTATGAAACGAGCCATACTACGAGGGATGAGTCATGTTGCTACCCTAGTTTAAAGCAAAAGATTCTTATCACTTGAGATGGTTCGTGCTTATGCATTGAACGTGTTAATTTTCTTGATCAATGCTATGAACTTGTAGTTGCGAAGTATTATTTAGTTTGAATCGTAACATAATTGATTTTCAAATTGAATTCATTATCCTAGGTTTTTCCCAAAATCAATAACTTAATCTTTAATTATAATTGCTAGTTTATTCGTTTTGTTTAATTTAATTATTATTAGGTTATGAACAACCATCTCTTTCATCAAAATTAATTTAGGAATTTAACAATTAAATTAGTTTAATTCCCGTTTGTCTCTGTGGATCGATACCTGGACTTACCATTATTCTAAAGAATTTGGTATAGTTTAGTGTTTATTTTTGGTGTGTGAAACAACCCATCACTACTGCTTTAGCTATCGTCAAATGTCAGCAATTTTGCAATGACTTTTTCACCAGTGTCCTCATTACAAAAAATGCTTTCTTTGTCCCAAAATGATAGTCCTTTTTGGGAATCCAACTTTTTTGATTGTACAATTATTACATTTTAAAAATATTAATTTTCTAAAATTATCCTTTGATAGTACCTTTTTTTAGGGAATATCAATTGTCATAATTGTACTTTTTGTGTTATTAATGAATTTGAAAGAAGGGCAAAATAGTCAATTCATATTATTTTATTTCTTGATATTTGAAAAGGGACTAATATTTTGGGACAGAAGGAGTAATTAAATCTTGGACTAAATAATGTATAACCTCATAGGAATGAATTTTTCACCAATTAACCTAATAAAAAAGTTATAAGTAATTCAGATAAACTGTACCAAATAGACTCAATATTGAGATTAAGCTGAAATAGTGCCTTGGAAATTGGTAAAAGTGATAGAAAAATATATATACTAAATTAAGTAAAAATTATTGCATGTTCTTTAATTTTTTTTAAAAAAAATCTTTTTCTTATGTCTCAAACATTTGTTAGTGGCATCGATCATAAAATACTATGCCTCATGTTGTCTCTTTATCTCAACACAAAATTATATACCTTACCATCTCTATTAATCATAATACTCTTGAAATGTCACTTGACAATACCCGTATGGTTGGTTAACTAAACTAACCAGATTTATTATAAATAATGTTTAGTTATAGCATAGAATTGAAATTATAAGTCCATGTGATTCACATTCTATTATTTTGTTGTTAATTTTATGATTTGAATTGGCTATTCTATTTAATAAAATTGTCGATTTTTTTGATCTAATAACTAATAACGCAAAACATAAATATAATTGGAATTATATATTTTAAAATCTATTACAAAACAAATGTGGATAAGAAGAAATTATGTATCTCACTAATTTAGTTGAATAACCAATCATAAACTAATATCATGAATGATCAATCTTCTCACTATTAATGCTGCTAATTAGATAAGTACTTTAATATTATTTTTGTTGGGGTTGAGCAAAAAAATAAAAAAGAAATCTTAAACCAGTTTGATCCAGACTAAACTGCACTGTTTGGTTTGATTTTCTCAATTCATGGTTCGGTCTGTGATGTTATAGTTATGGTTCTATTTGTGCAAAAAATACAAATATATACTTTTTGACTAAGATATAAGTTTTGGCTAAAACTAGGAGGTTTTGGATGATTTGCCGGCATGCCAAAGTAACAGTGCCTCAGTTGTGGAAATACTTTTGAAAAAATCTCACTTTTGAAAATAGGAGATTGTATGAGGCTCAAAGGAATAAAAGACCTCTTGATTCTTGTTTTGCCTCAATTAAGAGGACTTAAAATCTTCATGGAGTTTTTAATGTCAAAAAGAGAGGTAAATAAAGGAAAATGAACACCAAAACACATACTTTTATAAATTCAAATGATTAAAAGTTACAAAAGCATAAGAACAAGTTTGAAAACATAAAATTGAATTACAAAATAGAATTGAAACAGAATTTAAGTCTTAAAACAATGCCTATGAAGGCCAAACATAACTAATTTGACACGGATGTCATGATCTAAGGCTAAATTTGTGACAAAGATGCCTTTCAAGTCTATCTCTAAGTTGAACTACGGCTAAACTAAGGGTAAACAACACTGGTGCTATATACTACATTGTGTTAAATGGTTGATTGATTGATTGGGTGGCTTTTGTTTCATTTTTATTTCTTGTATTTATATCTACTGGAGCCTCTTGAAAATTTGCAACTACCTCATGAAATTGTAACACCCTGAAATAATTACAATAAACCATCCCCAATATTAATTACATAACAACCTGTGATGAAATAGCTTTCTTCCATTAATCCTAATTAGTTGTACAAAAGTGTAACATACGCAGATATACATTCACAAGTCTAACCTTGAATCTATAGCATGTGTTACAACAAGAGATAAAATATGAAAGTAAATAGATAATAAATGCCCTAAAGGCTTACAACTTTCCAAGATAGTGCTTGGTCACAGCAAAAGTGGAATTTAAGTCCGATACAGATAAAGTCCCTTGGCCTGTACCAAAAATATATGAAAATCAACAAAATGAAGCTCTTGCTCCAAGTCCTCCCAAGCTATTGCCTTGGTGGAGGCATATCATCAGCACCTAAAATGTTTTCCCACATGGAGTGAGCCAAAGCCCAGTACAAATGATCCAACACAAGATATAAATCTTAACAAAGTTGGAACGTGAATACATATGTAATGCGTGTGCCAAAACATTTTATATCTCTTTCCAAAACTATTCAATGTCAAGTTACTATCATGATTCATAAATCATTTCTTTTACAATAGAAAACAAGGCATGAATCATACTTTGGGAATCTCAAACAAATACAACCTTTCACGAAAATTTTGTTCGCGGCAAATCGTAAACTAGCACCTATGTAAACATAGGCTATACAAGCACTACTATTGCCATTTTATAGAAATTTCATTCATGGGATCGACACCCATGTATACACGCTGTTTTGAGGACTTTCACCATGGACACTCAGGTCAACTTATTTTAACGAGACAATACATGTTTTCCAGATTCATTTATTTTTCTCAAAATGATAAACATTTCCAATGTATAAATGTGAAATAATGCCCGATGCAAATGGATGAGAAAATAGTTTCAATTTTCCTAATTCTCATGCAATTTCTACAACAGCCATAGCTATCCTTTACCGATAGCCCAAAACAGATATTTCTAAATAGATAAACAATTTTCAATAAATATAAATTTTCCAAATTTTCAAGATGTGAGTGATAATACATATCCAACTCCACCATCCTCATCAACATCAACCCAATTTCACTTTTCCAATATCAATTTTATTATTTATATAAAATCAACATTGAGGCATTTAGGGCAAAAATCCTTTTTCTTTCCAAAATCAATCCCAATTATTCAAATCAACCATTTCATCCCAACTCAACTTTATTTTCAACATCATAATCATTTCCAAGAATCCATTAGAAGAACCCCACTTTTGATCTTTAACCCAAAACCCTAGGTTTGTTTCAAAATTTCCCAAAGCCACCATATTGTCTAGAAATAGCAAATAATTAAGTTAAAACTCATAGAAAGTGCAAAAAATCCCAGCCTTAAGTTTAGAAAACGAGAGACAGAGAGTAAGAAACTCAAAGACGTCGAAAACTAATTTTGCTCCAATTAGAATGAAGCCCTCGTCGAGCTCTATCTTTTTAACAAAGGCATACGGGTGAAAAGATCGACGAATCTAGGTGGATTTGAGTGAAATAGATGAGTTTTAGAGAGAGTGTGAGAGAAAATAAGGTTTTGAAATGTTTAGAGACAGAAAGAGAGATGAAAAAGTGACTCAAAAAAGTGACTTTACGAACTGATATACGCACAACTCACTCGAGCGCAAGATGTGTCACTCGAGCAACCAGACACAATAAGTTGCACCGCTCGAATACAAACTCTCAGAAGTTTTACAGACAGAAGACCACCGCTCGAGTGAAGAATACCAACTTCTAGTAGTTTTACAGATTTACAAAAATATTGAGAATACATAAGGACCGCTCGAGCGCAAGAAGTGTGGCTCGAGCGAAGAGGAAAAATTCTGGGCAACAACAGTTTGAAAAAGAAGCCACTAACCTGTTCCAAATGCAACCAACATACCCCAATAGCTAACCCAAACAGAAATAAGGAAAAAAAAAAAAAAGACATGAACAACTATATAAGATAATGAAACCTGGGTCCAAACATCAAATGGTTCGGGTCTAAACTAAAATCATTATAACCTCCCCCCTTAAGGAATTTTGTCTCTGAAATTTTAAACCAAACATTAAAACCATGTTTAAACCAATTACAACAATGATAGTAATTTAAATTCATCACCATGACCCATCCACCGGTCATCCTTTCTCATCAACATGATAAACGAGTTTTCAATACTGAATATACTATTTACATTCCCAACAAAGTTTTCAATACATGTTCAAACATAAACAAATAGGATAATTCTCATAGACTTTAGCCTTACGCTCGCAAGTGGCCTCCACAACCTTGTGGTGTTGCCATAACACTTTTACTAAAGCAATCTTCTTGCCTAGCAAGACTTGGTCTTGAGTGTCTAAAACTCTAACCGGTTTCTCCATATACGAGGCATCCTCGTCTATCTCTAACTCTCTCTAGTCCAACACGTGTGATGGATCCGGCTTATACTTCCGGAGTATACAGATATGAAACAGGTCATGAACCCCAAAAAGCTGTGGTGGTAGGGCCAAACGATAAACTGCCTCCCCAATTTGCTTTAGGATCTCAAAAGTCTAATAAACCTAGGAGACAACTCCCTGCTCTTCCCAAACCTCATCAAACCTCATCTAGGTGATATCTTCAAGAAGACGTGATCTCCTACATCAAAGGATAACGGTCTCCTCCTACGGTCAGCATAGCTCTTCTAACGATTTTGAGCCGTAACCAGCCTCTTACAGATAAGTGCAACTTTCTTCGTCGTTTCCAAGACTAACTCTAGACCTATCATAGGTGCATCACCCACCTCGACCCAATACACAGGAGATTTACATGGTCAGCCGTACAAGGCCTCAAACGGTGCCATACCAATACTCGACTAGAAACTATCGTTATAGGCAAACTCTACTAAAGGCAAGTGCCTTACATCCATGATCAAGTCTTAGGGATTATACAACTAACATCCTAAAGAGGAAGAACAAAGTGGGGCATGTGTCACTTTAGGAGGAAGTTTAGCACCCCACTAACCAAAGTTGTTGTAGATATTTAGGAGGTGATTGCAAATTTTCAAGAGGCTCCAGTAGCTCTAAATAGAAGAAATAAAGAAAAAACAAAGGCCACCCAATTAATCAACCATTCAACACAATGTAATACATAGCACCAGTGTAATTTATCCTTAGTTTAGTCCTCATTCAACTTAAAAGTAGACTTGAAAGGAAATTTTGCCATAGATTTAACCTTAGATCATGACATCCGTGTCAAAATAGTTATTTTTGGCCATCATAGGCATTGTTTTTAAACTTAAATTGTGTTTCAATTACATTTTGTAACTCAATTTTATGTTTTCAAACTTGTTCTTATGCTTTTGTAACTTTAAATCCTTTGAATTTATAAAATTATGTGTTTTTGTGCTCATTTCCCTTTATTTACCTTTTTTTTTGACATTAAAAATTCCATGGAGATTTTAAATCATCATAATTGAGGCAAAACAAGAACCAGGTCTTTTATCCCTTTAAACCTCACAACTTAGATACTGTTGCCTTAGTACGCCTGCAAATCATCTAAAATCTCTTACTTTTAGCCAAAACTTATGTTTTAGTCAAAAAATATATTTTCGTATTTTTTGTGCAAACATCTCTTGGCACGCCCAGTGAGACCCATGGAATCACTAAGGGAAAATGTCAAGAAGAGGTAGAGAAAAGAATCCCATAGGAGGCCAGCAACTTGGCGACGCATCACCAGACAGTTCTGCGTTGACTGCACATCACGCTTCTGTAGCACAACATGTCCTATTTGAAGAGTTGCATAGTGCCACAGAAGAATTCAGAAACTATCTTATTAGACGGAATCATGAAGTTTTCCAAGAGATTTCACAATCCTTTAATGAGATGAATGAGTCCCAACGGAGCTTACGAGGACCATTAACAGGATGATGGCCATGTTTGGAGACAAATGCAGCCTTCTTCTCAGTCTGCCGCCTCACAGTTTGGAACCATTAGACAACAACCAGAAGGCACCATGTCTAAAGGTCCAATGATCGACATTTTAACACCTCCTGTAAATGGTCAGGGCTCATCATCCACTACCCTTGTTCCATGAAGATAAGTTACAAACATTAGAGGGCATCATGTTTAGAAGACCTAAGAGAGAATAGTTGATCCTCCTGTCTAACAATCAGGAGTTCAGAGAACTCTCATAGAAGATTTTGTCGCACCAATATGGAATCCTCCTAACCTATTATACAATCCTCCTACAGCTGGTCTTGGGAAGGGGGGGGAAGGGGGCAACATATATTTGTCCAACAGCCTGCTAATGCATCAGACATAACAACGTTCTTCTATAAAACAGGAGTTCTCTTAGGAGTTATACCACATAGCAAAAGGAGCTCACAAGGGCAATCAGTGAGATGGTGGTCATGTTTGAAGAAAAATGGAAACCATTTTTACAGTCGGCTCTTCCATAAGTTGGAGCAATGGGACTACATCTAGAAGGAATGTTTTCCAATGCACCAGTCATTGCTTATTTACAATTTCCTGGGGTCTATCAAGGATTCTTGTCTAGCACTCATATTCCAGGAGATCTTCATTCAGACTTAGGGGGGCATCCTCCTAGAAGATCACCAAAAGGAAGATTTAGCTTTGTCAATGGACAGACAAGTGAGTGAAGGCCCATCAGAAATATCCAATGTTAGCCAATTTAGAGGTATGATTTGTTGTTCAATTCTCCTATGGTTGACTTAGAGGGGCAAAATCAATTTGCTCAACACCACTTTCATCAACGTCCATTAGTTCCTCCTTATCCAACTCCTCTAGGATTCTATCAGGCTTCATCATTCGATAGCCTAATCCTATGGGGGCAAGGAGTAGAGTGCATGGAGCATCCTCTTCACAAGTCGTCAAAAGGTGGAAATGGTCTTGCTAAAAAATCCTTGTCTTACAGCCAAGCAGGAGATCGAGCCTGAAGTCAACTCTAAAATCAAACTGTTTGAGCATTTGAATTGTAGCCGTTGGATACTTTGGATAATGGATGTGGTGGCCATTAGATTTTGGCAAGTGTCTCACTTGTTGAATTCATCAATATCCATACATATAATTAATATATACATACATATATATATATATATATATATCCATTAAGAGAGAGAAAAGGGGGCCATCACCATTAAAACCATGATTGCAGCCCCAAACTTGCCACCAAACAATTTTGCCAAAGTCACCCATTGTTCATCACCACATGCACACGTGGCATGCTTCCATTGATCGGTCATTTTCGGTACAAATAATTTGGAACCGAATCGAATTGTTTAAATATATACATATATATATAATTTATTATTTATAGTACACACTTAAGTATCTTATTTATATTATATATATATTGTTAACCCTTTACTTATAAATGTGTTTTTGTATAATCATACAATTGTTGGAGTTTTCTTAAGTGTGCAAGTGCACACCATGTGCCACTTACACAAAAAATGTAAGTGTAAGATGTAAGTATAAGTGTAAGGTGTAAGGTGTAGTGGTGTGTGTGGGTAACCTCAAAAAAAAAGTGTAAGTGTAAGTGTAAAGTTTAAGGTTAGGTTTTTGTAAGTGTAAAGGTGTGTAAGTGTGTAAGTAACCAAAACCCATAATTGTTTGATCAAACAAATAATCATATAATTAATTTTAAACAATCATTTAAATGATTTTTTTTTTTTTGTAAAATGATGATATATTACTTAATGTTTGAACAAGTTGTGAATATGTTGTGAATAATGACAAAATTCAAGGAAATCATGATTTTAAACCATGTTGAATCACATTTTTCTAATTTGATTTAGTTTAATTTTAAAATTTTCATAATTTAATTTGATTCAATATTTTATAAGATTATAAATAATATTTAATCTTAATTCCCTTTAAAACTGAACTAAATCCAATTATGCTCACTCTTAATTTTTGTATGTACATAATAGGGATGAGTATAAAAACTGAAAAATCGTAAATCGGTCCAGTCCAAATTAAATTGCACAGTGTGGTTTGGTTTTCTCAATACATGATTCGATTCTGGTTTTTGAAATAAGCAAACTATACTTCACGATTTGGTCCGTGATTTTATAGTTATGAATCCAGTTAGAATCGAACCCAATTGTTGAAAATCATCACATAACCCCCATATCGTTGCTAGATTGAAGTGCACAATTAGCATTTTCATCTAACATAACAGTTCGTGCATAACACGTGCCTAATGTGCAAATCGGCATGGAATGATGGTTTTCCTTTCGAATTAAATTACTAAAATGCACTTATCTTCATGATCAATTTCCAAACTCTACTCTCATCTTTATCGTCAATATTCAGATCTGTAAACCTGTGACAACCCCGTCACGTATTATGCTTTTAATTCTTTATTTATACATGTGCTTACGTGGTAGGTGTGAATTTGAATGTTGATTATGTGATTAATGTCATTTTTGACTTCATATCTGTTGATCGTAGGAATATTTCTTATGATTTCTATTATAATCTGAAAATTGAAGGCCTTAATGGTGTCAAAAACCAAAATTGGTTAGTTTATTGAGATCGGAATAATTTTTAGAGCCTAATGAAAGGTTTGATTAAAATTTGATTCAGTTCAAAAATATTAAATTTTGATTAAATTAACATAAAGATAATTAATTAACTTAAACCTTAAGGCCTTAAGCTAATCTAGTGTATATATATGCTATGTAACACTTGGGTGTTTTAATCTATTGGAAGGTGTAGTTAATCTCTTTATTTTCATTTTAGGAGTCTTTGTAGTTGTTGTATATTGGTTTTGGAGGAGTACAATCCGATTTAAACTCGTTGGGTTTGTTCGTTCGCATTTGTTTTTGTCAAAAAGTTCCTTGGGAACTTAGCAATTCAATTATGGGGTCGACACCAGCCTTCCTAAGGGTCGACCCTTACCTGTTGCTGTATTTTGGAAGTGTTACTGGAATTTAGGGTTGACACCTGTCTTTTGTTGCTAGCCTCAAGGATCGACCACTAGTCCGGGAAGGGTCGACCCTTGTATGTTGCAGAATTTGAGTTTAGCTATTGAAATTTAGTGTCGACTGTCCTGGTCCAGGGGTCGACACCACCACACCAGGGGTCGACCTTTACGTGTTTATTTTCAGAATTTTGGGTCCAAATGGGCCCAACTTTTGAGGGGTTTTGGACTTATTCTTTTCATTGACCTTAGGGCTATTTTCTACTACTATAAATATACCCAAACCACTTATCTCTTTTTATTTTTCTTCTCATTTTTCCTTTGAAGCCGTGAGTCTCTCTTCTTCCTCTCTAAGCTCAACTTTTCCCAATTGGATCCTTAGATCTACTCCTCTAGAAGCATCTTTTCACCTGGGTCCCTTGAGGAAGATTGTAGATCTTGTCAAGGGCTTTCTATTGATCCGAGAAGTTCGTGGCTCAATCAACTTTGGGTTTTTTTAGTTTTTTTTACACAACTTGAGGTAGGGACACTTTTACCCTACTATTTCTTTGTTTTGAAGAGATTTCATGGTGTGGTTTTGACTTATGAGCTAATTTGAGGATATTGTTGGATTAATCCCGTGTTTTACATAAATAAACCATTTTACTTGACTCTTGCTTGAAATTTCTTTACTCTCTCCGTTCAAAACATATATATAAATGTTATTAAAACCCCTATCTATGATGAAGGAGACAAACCCCCAAATTTGGTAAAACCCTAAATTCTCAATTTGAGTAGAAAACACCAAATTGAATGAAGTTTCCTTTACTTCATGACATGTTGTAAATAATAAAGGGATGAAAGATGTGGATGTTGATATGGCAAAGGAAGTGTGGTTTGGATGTTATTTTCTTTGAATGTTGTGTTGTAGTCCATTCTTTGATAATGTTGGATGCTTGTGGATGGAACAAAATGTGATTGAATTGTTAATTGTGCATGAGTCCGGGTAAGAGTCGGTTTTGGAAAGATGTGTTGTTGTGTTGGTACCTAAGCGGGGAGTTTAAAAAGGTGCCCAAATGCCCTATCTAGGCTTATCGTTGGACGAATGTGGAAAAAATATTTTTGGGTGTCCACACAGTCTTGCCATTTAATAGCCGGCAAAAGTTGAAAAACGAATGATTTTCTTTGGGTGCCCACTTTTTGCCGTATAATAGCCGACAAATGTGGGGGTGGTTTTTAAAACAAAAGCAAAGGGTGTTTTGAATTAGACTCTTACAAATGGACTCATGGCTTGCTTTCTATGGTTGTGAATGTTTAATTATTATGCTTGATGACATGAATAGTAATTGTCACTGTTTGTTTATTATGAATCTATATGATCGTTAAAGATTACGTGTGAAGATAAATTTCTAAAACAACCTGACCCCCTCCTATACTTTAATTCCTTCTTACACGTGTGAATATATATATATATATATATATGTTTATTTGCCCAATATGAAATTCCATGATTCATGTGTGAATTATATGTTTATCAAATTATATATGTCGGTTAAGATCAAATCTGTTGAAATTGGGACCTTTGGACTGGAAATTGGGAACCGTAGAGGCGCGATAATCAGAAATTGACTTTACCATGGCAATCAACATGATTTTTAGGACATAATATCAAGTTTTGTAAAAATTTGATTCGAAATGAATTAATTGGAATTATTTAGGCTTAATTCTTAATCAAGCTTAAATTAGACTCATAACTTAAGTTGGGTAGATATAAGAGCCTTAGAAGTTGGAAACTCAACAAAAATGCAAAATATCTCCTAAGAGAGAGAGAGAGAGAGAGTTCTAGAGGAGAGGAGAGAAAGAGAGAACGGCAGGAAGATCAACTAAGGACTTAAGGATTCAAGGAATTGGAAGGGGATTCAAGAAATTCCACTATAAGCCACGTACCGAAAGGGACCGTCGTTCAACCACATCACAATGAGTAATAGTAGTGTAATAATATGCTTAACTTATTTATGTAATTATGATTTTACTCATGAATGACATATGTTATTGATACAGTATTTCGATTGAGAATAATTGAGATGATTGAACAATGTCATTGTCATGGACCCAAGGTTGTTGTGTTTCTAATAATAAAGATAGGCCTGAGGCCGTTATGATGTGAATTGTTTATGACTCATGGCCCTAAGGCTGATGGGGATGGGACATGCCGATGTTCCATCTACTCTATAATGATATGGATTGCATATGTCTAATGGCTCTAAGGCGAAGGGAGGTGGAGACATGTTGATCTTCCATCTACCCTATAATGTTCTGGACAACTGTTGTTATGATGGGCCTATGGCCGTTCCATACTATGTTAGGCCCAAGGCTGTTTTGTATCATCTGTGGGCCCGAGGTCTTTCTGTATTAAATGTGGGCCCGAGGCCGTTTTGAATTACGAATATGGTTTGATATGTATATATATCTATATATTCTTCAAGGCTATACTCATTCACCTAATCTCATTACATTGCTATTATTCACTGAGCCTTACTCATTTCGTTTTTATGTATATTTATGTAGGTGACCAGTTCGAGAGATAGCTCTAGGTCAGCTCTAGGAGCCTTTTTATTGAACCAGTTTTGTCAAGTTTCCCAAAGTGGAACCTTTTGTCTTTTTGTGAAATCTTTCTTATTTAATAGACTATGTTGTCAAGTCATTGATGACATTCTTTGAACAGTCTGTCTATATGTGGAACTTTTGAGATATCACTACTTTGTATATTTCTGTCTATCTAGTCTGTTACTATATGTGGACTGTGTACATGTAATACAAGTGTTTTGCTCTTGGCATTTAAGCACAGCTCAATGGGTTTTCTGTTATTTATTTACTTCTGCTTTAGGCCCCATTACCAAGTAAATATTAATTAAAATTAGATTGAGGCCTGAGTATAGGCCAGTCATGGCCTAAACTTTTAGGAGCGGGTTTGGGTTGTGACAGTTGGTATCAGAGTACGAGTTGCTACCTCACACACGGGTTCCATTGAGCATTAAGGAGTCTAGACAAGATTTAGGCCACATGCATGTTATCTTTTGTGCATATAATATGAAACATAGTAACTAGAATTGTATGTGCCTTGACCAAGGATATGGACCATGAAATGAATATAGTTAATGTACACCTGTGTATCTTTCTGTGTGTATTATAATTTGTTGCTATGTAGATCATGGGTGAGGACGAGGATGGATGATTCGAAGGATGCTACCTCTGCACAGTTGGATAGGATAGAAAAAATGATCATGGAAATGGTAGAAACTCTGAGACAGCAACAGCAACAACAGCAGCAACGACCACCGCCACCACCAGTACCTGTACCACCGCTAGTGGTACAAGACCATCAAGTCGAGGACTGAACAATTACACTCACAAAAGAATTCAAGAAGATGAAACTGCCCTTGTTCAGGAGGGGATTGATCCAATGAAAGCAGAAACATGGGTGTTGGGCATAAAAGTTATTCGAGGTCTTTCCATGCACCAAAGCCCAGAAAGTGCAACTTGATATCTTCACTCTTGAAGACGAAGCACTAAGGTGGTAGATGCACATGAGGATTGTACATCAAGGGTTGACATGGGCACGATTTGTAGAGTTGTTTTATGACAAGTATTTTCCACAATGTATGCGAGATAAGAAAGTGACCGAATTTGAAACCTTGAGGCATGGGAATAAAACCATAGTTGAGTATGAAGCACAGTTTGCAGAATTATCCTGTTTCGCACCACACATGGTGGATATAGATTACAAGAAAGCGAGGAAGTTTGAGGGAGGATTGTGGACCGCTGTTCTAGACCTGATTAATGTGTTAAAGTTACCTACATATGTTAAGGTATTGGAAAGGGCAATAGTGGCTGAGGGAAATATAACTGCTCAAAACCGAATCTCTAAGTGGAAAAGGAAGAGACAGAATACGCAAGCACCAAGGGGATCTGTGGCACCACCGAATAAGAGATCGAATTTGGGGACTTCTAGTACCTCCGCCTCTACTTGTGACTCGGCACTAGTTTGTCCAAATTGTGGGAAGTGACACCGTGAGACTTGTTATCGAGTAACTGGGGCATGCTTCATGTGTGGGAAGACAGGTCATTTAGTGAGAGATTGCCCCCAGAAAGATCAACAAAATAGGAACAAACCTACTACAAGCTCAGTCGGCTCAACTCCAGCCTCAACCATAAAAGCAGCTGCAAAGTCCGCCAACACTAGAGACACTACTTGACAAGGAAGAGTGTTTGCCCTTATTCCAGGTGATATGCAGAATACTGAGGCAGTGGTGTCAGGTACGATCTCTATCAATGGTCACCCCGCTTATGTATTATTTAATTTAGGTTCTACTCATTTGTTTGTGTCAAGAACATTTGCTCGTCATTTGAATAAACCTATGGAACCATTGCATTATGTGTTGTGTGTGTCTTCACCATTGGGGAACTCTATGTTATGTTCATCTATTTATATTGCATGCAAAATCTTGATTGGAAATGTTCAGTTATATGCTGATATGTTGCCTCTTGATATGGCCTACTTTCACATGATTTTGGGAATGGATTGGCTGAGTAAATACCATGTGACTATAGATTATATGTCTAAACACGTTGTCTTTCGACCCCCAGGACAGTCTGAATTTACTTTTACGAGCCATAGGGTGATCCTTCCACCATACATGATTTTAGCAATAAAAGCATATAAATTGTTGCAAAAGGGTTGTTAGGTGTATTTGTGTAGCATCTTGAATGGGCAACCAGCGGATGTGTGTGTTGATGAAATTCCAATTGTTCGTGAATTCCCGGATGTTTTTCCGAAGGTGTTACCAGGAGAGTTGGTGGATCGTGAAATTGAATTCACAATTGAAGTAGTGTCGAAAACTCAACCTACTTCAAAAACTCCTTATAGAATGTCACCGGTCGAAATGAAGGAATTGAAAGTACAGTTGCAAGATCTACTGGATAACAGATTTATTTGCCCAAGTACCTTTCCTTGGGGCGCACTGGTCCTGTTTGTAAAGAAGAAAGATGGGACCCTTCGATTATGTGTGGACTGTCGGGAGCTTAATAAAGTAACTATAAAGAATAAGTATCCTTTGCCTAAGATCGATGACCTATCTGATCAATTACAAGGTGCACAAGTCTTTTCCAAAATGGATTTGCGATCCGGATATCACCAGTTGAAGGTCAAAGTCGAGGATATTGAGAAGACTGCTTTCCGAACCCGATATAGGCATTATGAATTTTTGGTTATGCTGTTTGGGATTACCAATGCACCGGCGGCCTTCATGGATTTGATGAATTGTGTTTTTAAGCCATATTTGGATGAATTTGTAGTTGTATTTATTGATGACATCCTCATTTATTCGAAAACTACGAAAGCTCATGAGAACTATCTACGCTTGATTCTTCAAATGCTTCGAGATAAGAAACTATATGCAAAATTGAAGAAATGTGAGTTTAGGTTGCATGAAGTGATGTTTCTGGGGCATGTAATAAATAAAGAGGGTGTTTCGGTTGACCCACACAAGGTTGAAGCTATTTTGAATTGGACAACTCTTATGAATGTGATAGAAGTGCGTAACTTCTTGGGTTTAGCCGGGTACTATTGGAGATTTGTTAAAGACTTTTCTAAAATTGCTGTGCCACTTACCCAATTGACTCAGAAGGGTGTTCCGTTTGAGTGAACAGAACAAAGGGAAGCTGCTTTTCAGGAATTGAAAACAAGATTAACTACAGCAGCAGTTCTTGCTTTACCATCGGGTACCGAAGGGTTTGTAATCTACAGTGACGCTTCGTATAAAGGATTGGATTATGTATTTATGCAGAATGGAAGGGTTATCGCATATGCATCTCGACAACTCAAGCTGCATGAAAAGAATTACCCTACACATGACTTGGAGCTAGTTGCAGTAGTCTTTGCTTGAAAATATGGTGACACTACTTGTTTGGTACAACGTGTGATGTCTATACTAACCATAAAAGCCTCAAGTACTTTTTCACTCAAAAATAATTGAATATGCGACAAAGACAGTGGTTAGAGCTTATTAAGGATTATAATCTACATATTCATTACCACCCCAGCAAAGCTAATACAGTTGCGGATGCACTTAGCCAAAAAGGTATGGGGAATTTGGCAAGTTTGCTCACAGGGCGGAAAAAGTTACTAATAGAATTAGAAAGAATGGATGTGGAAGTTATGCTACACGGTTAAGATGCAATATTAGCAATGATTTCAGTTCAACCAGCACTTATTGAAGAAATCAAGCAAAGGCAAGAACAAGATAAATTTTTGAAGAAAATTTGTGAGGAAATAGACACAAAGCCAAGGCCCGGATTCACCTTTAACAATTCAGTGTGGACATGTCATGATAGATTGTGTATTCCAAATGTGCTAGAAATTAAGAGAAGGCTTACGAAGGAAGTGCATAAATCTAAACTTGCATTGCATCCCAGCAACACTAAAATGTACCAAGATCTAAAGAAAAATTTTTGGTAGCCTGGCATGAAGAAAGAAATTGCAGTATTTGTTTCAAAATGTTTGCAATGTCAGCAAGTAAAAGCGGAGCATCAGAGACCAGCAGGGTTACTTCAAAATCTCTCCATCCCAAAATGGAAGTGGGAACTCCTAACGATGGACTTTATTATTGGCTTACCCCGAACTCCCCGAGGTATGAATTCCATATGGGTTATTGTTGATAGATTAACCAAATCGGTGCATTTCTTACCTATGAAGACCCAATACAAACATTGGAAGATATGCTTTGGATGTGTCTTGGACTTTTAAGGAAGTTGGAAAACTTATCTACAGTTGGCAGAGTTCGCATACAATAATAGTTACCACTCAAGCATAGGAATGGAACCCTATGAAGTCTTGTATGGAAGAAAATCTCGTTCCCCAATGTGTTGGGCCGAAGTCAGTGATAGATCATTATTTGGGCTAGAAATTGTACAATTGATGATAGAGAAAATCAGAATCACACTGGAAAGATTGAAAACCACCCAAAGCAGACAAAAGAGTTATGTGGACCATCAACGAAAGGACTTGGAATTTGAGAAGGGTAATTATGTTTTTGTGAAAGTCATCCCAATGAAGGGACACTATAGATTCGGTAAAAAAGGTAAACTAGCACCTCGGTATGTGGGTCCATTTCAAATTTTGGAAAGAGTGGGTCTAGTAGCTTACCATGTTTCTCTACCACCATGTAGGGAACAAATACATAATGTGTTTCATTTATCAATGTTACGAGGTTATTTCCAAGATCCGTTCCATACTATAGACTATCAGCAGATTGCTTTGGATGACAATTTGATCTATAAAGAGAAATCGATTCATATTTTGGATCGACAAATAAAGCAATTGTGGATCAAAACAATTCCAATGGTGAAAGTTGAATGGCAGGAACATTATGGGAAAGAAGCCAAGTGGGAAAGGGGAGAGGAAATGAAACAGCGGTATCCAGAACTGTTTTCAACTTGAGGTAAAAAAAGTTCGGGGGACCAAACTTCTTAAAGGGGGGAAGAGTGTAATAACCCGACCCTCTCCTATACTTTAATTCCCTCATATACAAGTGAATATATATATATGTTTATTTGTCTAATACGAAATTCCATGCTTTCATGTGTGAATTATATGTTTATCAAATTATATTTGTCGGTTAAGATAAAATTTGTTGAAAGTGGGACCTTTAGACTGGAAATTGGGAACCGTAGAGGTGCGATAATCAGAAATTGACTTTACCATGGCGATCAACATAATTTTTAGGACATAATATCAAGTTTTGTAAAAATTTGATTCGTAATGAATTAATTGGAATTATTTAGGCTTAATTCTCAATCAAGCTTAAATTAGACTCATAACTTAAGTTGGGTAGATATAAGAAATTGGAGGCTCAACAAAAATACAAAATATCTCATGAGAGAGAGAGTTCTAGAGGAGAGGAGAGAAAGAGAGACCGAAAGGAAGATCAACTAAAGGCTTGAAGATTCAAGGAATTGGAAGGGGATTCAAGAAATTCCACTATAAAAAGTCACGAACCGGAAGGGACCATCATTCAACCACATCACAGTGAGTAATAGTAGTGTAATGATATGCTTAACTTATTTATGTGATTATGATTTTACTCATGAATGACATATGTTATTGAAAGAGTATTTCGATTGGGAATAATTGAGATGATTGAACAATTTCATTGTCATAGACCCAAGGTCGTTATGTTTCTAATAATAAAGATGGGCCCGAGGCCGTTATGATATGAATTGTTTATGACTCATGACCCTAAGGCCGAGGGAAATGGGGACATGTCGATGTTCCATCTACTCTATAATGATATGGATGGCATATGTCTAATGGCTCTAAGGCTAAGGGAGTTGGAGATATGCCGATGTTCTATCTACCTCATAATGTTCTGGACAACTGTTGTTATGATGGGCCTAAGGCCGCTCTGCACTATGTTGGGCCCAAGGCCGTTTTGTATCATCTGTGGGCTCGAGGCCGTTCTGTATTAAATGTGGGCCCGATGCTGTTTTGAATTATGTATATGGTTTAATATGTATATATATATCTATATATTCTTCAAGGCTATACTCATTCATCTAACCCCCTTACATTGCTATTATTCATTGAGCCTTGCTCATTCTGTTTTTATGTATATTTATGTAGGTGACCAGCTCAAGAGACAGCTCTAGGTTAACTCCAGGAACCTTTTTGTTGAACCAGTTTTGTCGAGCTTCCCAAAGTGGAACCTTTTGTCTTTTTGTGAAATCTTTCTTATTTAATAGAGTATGTTGTCAAGTCACTGATGACTGTCTTTGAAAAATCTATCTATATGTGTAACTTTTGAGATATCACTACTTTGTATATTTCTATCTATCTTAGTATGTTACTATATGTGGATTGTGTATATGTAATACAAGTGTTTTGATCCTGGCATTTAAGCACAGCTCAATGGGCATTTTATTATTTATTTACTTCCGCTTTAGGCCCCCATTACCAAGTAAATATTGATTGAAATTAGATTGAGGCCTGAGTACTGGCCGGTCATGGCTTAAACTTTTAGGGGCGAGTTTGGGTTGTGATAATTTCTTTGTAAAGTTTTGTCTCAAGGATACCATAATCTTATTCAAAGGATTAAATACTTGGTTAAATGTCCTACTGGGTATATAGCTTAGCCCTATTTTATTTTTCAAGAGTTAACGAAGTACCACCTCACTAATGGATTGGAATAAGCAATAGCTTCTTTTGGGAAAAGTTGATTCATGGGTGTTTTGTTATATTGAATATGGGATTTTTGTAACAGGACTATCAAAAATTGTTTTGTTGTATTGTATGCCCTAGAGGCTTATATTTTGTAAGACTATCTAATTCATTGAATTGGGATAGAAATCCAAGGTATTGTGGGAGTGTAAACGATGAATTGTAATCTCTTAACTCTTAGTTCAATGAGGAAGATGACTTTTTGGGTATATTATTGTGTCTGTCTTGGCATGTTCTTGTGAGAATTTCAGGATATTACGTGCTATAATTAAGGAATTGAGCTCAAAAATGTCATTTGGCTGAGAATTTGCAAGTTAGAGATAGAGAGACAATTCTAGAAAGAGAGAGAGCTAGAGAACTTGGATTTTGGCTAGAGGAAGCTAGGATTTTGCATAATCAAGCTAAGTACAAGGCTTTAGGTAAGAATTCGACTTCTAATTCATGAATTTAAGTTATATATTTTGTGATTTCTTAAAGATGATAAGATTAATCACAAGTATTGAGTTAGAAATGTGCTGAAGATAATGAATTTAGAGTCAATTCATACATACATGCACAATTTTGATGAATTCCATAATTTTGAGCATGATTTTTGTCATCCATGTTTAAATTAAGAATCATACCTTACATGCATTCATGAATTATGAAGCTTTAGAGCTTAATTCCATGATTTATAGAGTTTTGAAAGCGAATTTCATGTTTTTGAAGCTTTAGAAAAGAATTTGAAGTTTAATCATACGTGCATGATCATTTGAATTGAATTCATAAAGTTTAGCCATGAGGCTTGAGAATTGGTCTTGAATCCATGTTTATAGAAGATTTTTAATTGTTTGTGAAGTTGTATACAAGCCATGCAAGATTTGATTTGAAAACACAAGTTTTGGAAGTTTAATTCTATTTTCAAAATTCCAAAATTCTGCCTCACCGCTCGAGCGAGAAATTTGTCGTTTGAGCGCACATTTCATGCATCCACAAGTTTTACAGAAATTTACAGTTGACTCGAGTGACCAAGTCACTGCTCGAGCGACTGTCTTTTAATTTGCACCTTGGCTCAAGCAAACACTGAGCCTAGATTCACACCATTCAGTACTTTTGAAGACCTAGTGGTCCACTCAAGCGACCAATGTTGCGCTCGAGCAAAGTATCATTTTTCAACATATTTTGAGAAGTTATGTTTTGTTCATTTTAGCATTCTCATTCCCTTTTGAGTATTCTTAGGCATATATTGAGCATTCTAAATAAATTAAAGAGTTAGAGAGAAGCCTAAGAGAATTAAATAAGTTGAAGAACGGATTGAATAAGCATTGTGATCCAATTTGTGTTTGTGTTTACGAATTGTGTAGGACCATCCACGATGGCGTATCCACAACTGAATCATTGTGAGTAATATCTTAGTAAAGATTTTTTCTTACGTACTCTATTTTCTAAATGTCTTAATGTAGTAAGTTTTTTGAATTCGTGATTTTGCAAATGTGAATGAGTTCCTATCTATCTAATCAACATGATAACGGTAAATGTGATTAATGTGACATGAATGTGTATTATGGACTTAAGGTCATTTTGTATATCTGAAATGGACCCAAGGTTGTTGCGTATATTTGACAAGATAGACCCAAGGTCGTTTTGAACATCTAATAAGTTTGATTATATGTTATGAGTTGATCGAATGGTCACTATACAGCTATAATTGATTGGACCCAAGGTCGTTTCGAGAAGTAAGATCTATTTCTGTTCTAAATCTTTGTTTATGTTAGACCCAAGGTCGTTCTGTCGTGTATTGGACCCAAGGTATTAGAACCTAAGGTTTTAGAACTCAAGTATTAGAACTCACTATGATACAAAATTATTATAAAAATGATTTTATTCAAGTATTAGAACTCATTTATATAACCTCTTTACTCTGGGGTATTTTGGGAAGTGGGTTAAAAGCCACTTCCCAACTTTTAACCCAATTCCTCTCTCATAAAAAAGAAGAAGAAGAAGAAGAAGCCAAAAGGCCAAAAAAAAGTCAAAAAACCAACTTTTAATCATCTTCCCAAAACACCCCTCTAATGTTATTCACTGGGCGCAGGCTCACTCGATTATACATATGTATGTAGGTGAGCAGCGGAATGTCTAGCCCCAACCTTAGTGAACCTATAGGGGAATACCAAGTTTTTGTGGAGATAGCCAAGGATGCCTTATGCATGAAACTTTTATATCTTGTTTTGTTTTTCGTTGGTCATGTTTGACCACCTTTTGTGTATAAGAAGTTTAAGTTTTGTAAGATCATGAATAATATTTTTGTGTTTAAGCCTCGTATGGAAGTATGTAATGAATGTATGAACAAGGTGTATTATATGGTTGTGAGTTATTAACATATGAAATATTTTTGTTTATGCCATGTATGCACAACTCATTAGACAAAATTTTATACTTCTGCTTCCACTTCTGGCCCCATATATTTAAATATGTTTTGAATTCTATTTGAGGCCATAAGTAATCTCATGATTACTGATCGGTTATGATCCAGACCTATAGCGGTGAGTTCGGATCATGACAGAGTGGTACCAGAGCATGATTTAATAACTTACATAATTGTCCAAATGAGCAATAAGGTGTCTAGAAAAGACTTAAGGTGCATTCATTTGATAAGTATTTGTTTGTGTGCAATGAGAACATGTGAATATAGGGAATATGAACTGTTGTTCCTATGTATATATGTGCAATTTCTATGTTTATTATAATGTAAGTTTATGTAGATAATGGTGAGAACAAAGGCTGATAAGATGGAAGAGTCGACTATTGCCCGGCTGGATAGAATGGAAAGAATGATCCAAGATATGTTTAAAGCATTCAGGCAACAGCAGCAACAACCACCCCCACCTCGCCAATGTTAGTGCCACATGTTCAAGATCATCAGGCTGATGACCGTACAATTGCTTTGACTAAAGAAATTAAGAAAATGAAGCCACCATTGTTCTAGGGTGGAGTAGATCCTCTAAAAGCTGTGGTGTGAGTCCTGGGTGTAGAGAAATTGTTTGAAGTATTCCCATGCATTGATGCACAAAAGGTTCAGCTGGCAACATTTACTCCGGAGGGTGAGGCTCGTAGATGGTGGATGTTGGTGAGAGGTGAAAATGTAGGGGTTAGTTGGGTGAAATTTCTAGAAATCTTTTACGAGAAGTATTTTCTCTAATGCATTAGAGATCGATTTGAAGGATTGAAGCAAGGGAACCAAATGGTAGCCGAATATGAGGCACAGTTTACTGAATTAGCAAGGTTTGCACCACACATGGTCGATACTGATTATAAAAAGGTAAGAAAATTTGAGGGTGGACTTCGAAATGCAATTCAAGAAAAAGTAAATGTCCTGAAATTACCAAAGTACGTGGATGTTCTTGATAGGGCTTTAATGTCTAAGGCAAATTTGACATCTCATAATAGGCCATTTGAATAGAAAGGAAAGCAGCATGGTTCCTATTCGAATAAAGGATTATCATCTTCAAAGAAGCAAAATGTGGGAACGTCTAGTACGTCTAATTCGATAAGAGCTTTTACACCAACCTGTAGTGAGTGTGGCAAGAAACACTGGGGAGTTTGCTATTGTATTTCTGGGGCGTGTTTCTGATGTGGTAAGACAGGACACATGGCCAGAGATTGTCCCCGAAATGAACATAAAAGTGGAAGACCAGCTGCTAGTTCAACTGGGTATGTCCCAATGCCAGGAAACACTACACAACTTGCTGTTAGAAGAGAGACACTACGACAATGGAGAGTTTTTGCACTCGTCCCAAGTGATACACGGAATACTGAAGCCGTTGTCTCAGTTACCCTTTTTATTTGCAACCAAGATGATTATGTGCTAATTAAATCGGGTTCCACACATTCCTTTGCATCGGTTGTATTTGCATCTAAACTGAATAGACTTATGGAATCATTACCATATCTGTTGTGTCTATTTTCTTCATTTGGGGAATCTATTCTATGTTCATATGTATATCGTGCTTATGAAATACGTGTTGGAGATACTACATTATCTTTGGATTTGTTACCTCTTGACATTAGACATTTTGATGTGATTTTGGAAATGGACTGGTTGTCTAAATATTGTGCTACCATTTATTATGTAACGAAACAGGTTTTGTTTAGACCTCCGGGACATGAAGAATTTGTATTTGTGGGTAATGGTGTAGTACATCCACCTTACTTGATTTCGATAATGAAAGCATGCAAACTACTTAAGAAAGGATGTCAGGGTTATCTGTGTAGTATTTTGACTAATCAGCTTATAAATATTGTGTTATATGATATTTCTATTGTTAGAGAATTTTCAGACGTGTTTCTAGAGGAATTTCTTGGGGAATTAGTTTATAGGTAAATTGAGTTTACTATTGAAATCATGCCAGGTGCTCAACCCATCTCAAAGACTCCATATAGAATGTCAATTGTTGAGATGAAAG